>CM023823.1:29888187-30385687 GCA_013266295.2 Branchiostoma floridae x Branchiostoma japonicum | reverse complement strand
TGAAATTGCACTGGATGTCTTTAAGGCTGGTGGAGGGAGAATCTTACCGGCGAACCGCTCCTCTTGCTGGGCGATCGTCTCGATCTGACGAGCAGCCAACTTTTCCTGACGGGCCTCCAAGTCCGCAAGCCGCGAAGCGACTGCCTACAGAACAGAACAGCAGGACTGAAAAACTGTGGAAATCCCACTAATAGCAGCTTCATGTCTTAATCTTTGGTAAGGAGAGACTTAAATCATGTTGAGAAGTAAGTCAGGAGAAAGTACGGATTTCTGTGTTTCTGTGCTCCCCTTGACTCTCTCGTGAAAGTGAAAGTGTTCTCGAACCAGTTAAGCTCATTCAGTGGTCACTGGAGAGCTATATTCTTCCACTGGTAGTGACAGAGAAGACAGACGCTATGTACAGTATTTACAGGTTCATTGTACCGGGGAAATTCCCCTAGCTCTTTTCGACAAGTACAATGAACAGTGGACCACGGCTTAACGTCCCGTCCTAAGGACTGCGACCCTCTCCAGTAGCATGCATGTCGGGTGAGCGACAACAGCCGGGATTCGAACTCCCAACCTCTTAGTCCAGAGGCAGGTTCGCTAACCACTGGACTACCCACGCTACCCATATTATATCTGTATCTTTTTTTTTTATTGAACAACATAGAAACGTACAGGACACAGCTGATTGCTAATCTCAGCCCCACCACCGACAAAGAAAAGTACATACAATGGCAAATCATAATAACAAAACAGCAACAAGTAACAAAACAGCAAATAACAAAACAGCAATATAAGGGGCAATATAAACAATCACATGTAAAAAAAATGATCATAATTTTTTAAGGATGAATAGTTTTCCGTAGGCAGTAACACATTAATCAATTGTGAACCATTTGGGGGGGAAATGTAGGTTTGGGTCAAGGTCAAGATGTGTCTGTTGGTTTCCGGGCACACGAGAGGTGAGCCCTTAAGTAATAAGTTCGTACAAGCTTGTTCAGACAGATTTTGCAAACACAAGAAAGCTTTAAAAAAAACAGTATCCAATTGGCCAGAGGAGATCTACACCTAGCCTCTACCAGGCTTCGGAAAGGGTAGAAATTATCCAAATAGACAGATATACACGGCAAACTGTACTCTCTCCCGGACCAATCCCCTGGCGTGTATATCTGTCTATTTGGCCAATTTCTACCCTTTTTAGCCGCTTTCCGAAGCCTAGGTAGAGGCTAATCTATACCCAGAGTAGTGGCTGAAGAACACTACTCTGGGTATAGATCTCCTCTGGCCAATTGGATACTGTTTTTTGCCACCGTAGGATCTGCTTGGAGATTACTTGTCTTCTGTCCCCAAATCATCTGTACTTTGCTGATACTTGCTAGCCTGGTGTCCAGCCTTAAGTTGGCTTTAGTCCGCTCCACAAGATCCCCCACCCCGCCAACTGCAGGTAAGGTAGTCGAACAAGACTGGATTCCAGGCTAGAAATGAGTCATCGATCATTTACATGACACACCGCCCAGTACGTGGTTCCCGGACTTCCGGGTTTTCGCTGGAGTAGATCGGGAATTTTCGGTCACACAAGTGGTGAATATCACATCTAAGACACGATATGGCATCCCAGACTCATCCTTTATCTCCTACATTCGTATCACCTTACGAAATGTCGATTTGGGGATCTTTTGATCTTGGTTGTATTGCTTGGCTGTCAGCTGTCTTTGGCAGATATATTGCGCCCTCCAGCGCCCATTATGAGTATTGCAGTATAACTGTCTGAGCGCGCCTTGAGAATAGAGCTGCTGTTCGCGATGCATGTGGTCTTTCAACGTCTGAAATTACGTTTAGGACAGCAGTAAGGATGTGCGACTTAAAGAACTCACCAGGCATCTTAAACCCTGTATCAGATACTCTTTTCAATAATGATATAGTCGGAAATCTACTCTCTACTGCGGGCGTCGGTCCGAGTCGACCGTATTCAGTTATTTGCACTGCGCGGTAAACTACACCGACCCACCTGGCGAAAAATGAATACAAGATCCCCAAATGGACATTTTGTACCGTGATGCGAATGTAGGAGATAAAGGATGAGTCTGGGATGCCGTATCGCGTCTTAGATGTGATATTCACCACTTGTGTGACCGAAAATTCCCGATCTACTCCAGAAGTCAAAACCCGGAAGTCCGGGAAGCATATCTATATGTGCCGTGCGGTTTGCAGTCCACGTTAACAGCCGGCCCTATAGATATGCAAATGTTCCTGTTGCTTGGGTTGTTTGTGCTGCGATACACGTTTCTCCAGCTAGCTCCCCCGTTTGGTCCTGACATCATCGTTAAATCATATCTTCTTACACCGACGTTAAACTGCACTGGGTGTACTTCTGAACAGAGGGAGGGAGAGATGGAGGGAAGGATGGTGAAAGGGATGTAGAGAGATGAATGGATGGATGGATGTCAAAAGGAATGGAGAGCGCTAGATGGATGGATGGATGGATGGATGGATGGATGGATGGATGGATGGATGGATGGGTGGACGGATGGATGGATGGTGAAAGGAATGGAGAGCGATGGATGGATGGATGGATGGATGGGTGGACGGATGGATGGATGGATGGATGGTGAAAGGAATGGAGAGCGATGGATGGATGGATGGATGGATGGTTGGATGGGTGGACGTATGGATGGATGGGTGGACGGATGGATGGATGGATGGTGAAAGGAATGGAGAGCGATGGATGGATGGATGGATGGATGGGTGGACGGATGGATGGATGGATGGATGGATGGTGAAAGGAATGGAGAGGGATGGATGAGTGGACGGATGGATGGGTGGACGGATTGATCATCCGGGATGGATGGATGGTGAAAGGAATGGAGAGGGATGGATGAGTGGACGGATGGATGGTGAAAGGAATGGAGAGGGATGAATGGATGGATGGATGGATGGATGCCGAAAGGCATGAATAGGGATGGATGGATGGATGGATGGTGAAAGGAGTGGAGGGGGAGGGAGGGAGGTAGGGAGGGATGAGAGAAGAGAGAGAAATAGATAGAAAGATTGAGAGATAGGCAGATAGAGATAGACAGAAACCCAGAGAGATAGGCATGGAGAGATCGAGAGGAATGGAAAGAGAAAAGAAACGAAAAGTTGATATCGATGAAAGTACATAGATCAGACCACGCGTGCACACGTATTAAATGTTACAAGCCACCGTATCGTCAGTAATCTAGGGGGATCTTCAACCATTGTTAGGTGCGGCCGTCGCCATTAATATTTCATATTTCATCACCTAGCAACCAGCCGACAGATATTTTATATTTTGTCACGTGTCCCTTTGTGTTCTCCTCCAAGCAGATGTAGGGGTGAGATCATAACGTTTCGGATAGCTGCCGAGCGTCAAACTACATCAAACCTAATTAGCCTCCACCAGGCTTTCGTACTGGAAATAATTGGCCAGGAGAGTCAGTCCGCGGGAGGGTTAAAATAACTGCGCGGGTGAATAACCTCTACGGTGACTCATCCTCTTTTGCTAAATTTTACTGTTTTTGAACCCGCGTTGTTAGTCTGGTGGAGACTACATCAAACTGGTTCCTTGGATTTCGTGAAAAGTCCACGGCCGATTGATAAAAGTGGAAGACTTTCCATCTGTATACTAAGTACACACGCATATTGATATTGACAAGGACAAATAACCACAGAAATTGTACTGCGTGTGAAAATAATTCGCGTGGTTGCACCGTATGCTCCTCTCAGGAAAATTAGCAGAAGGCACTTAGACTAATACCGCCCATTGTTACCTGTTGCCGCCGTCATAAATATTTCAAACTTCATCCCTCAATTCTAAGCCACAGGATTATGTTAGAGCACAGAGCTAGGCACGGCAGTTCTAAGAAAAAAATTGCACAAGATGAGGGAAAATTTTAGTCAACAGTACGGGTAAACATCCATAACTTGTGAATTTTTGCTTCATAACTACTCCATTGCAGTCACTAAGGCCGATTGCGAGAAAGAAAAAATGTAGAAAGGAGACAAAGAGATGAACAAGTTGCCGTTGCTAGGTGACCACAGCACCTTTTGTCCGTTTGTTTTCCTACTCTTGGCTCAAAGCAACAGTTGGGTCACTTAAATATTGCAACAGAAAAGGGGGGAGGCCTGATGTGAAAATTATTTCACACTAAAAGGATGAGGTTTATTACGTACGTAATGCGCGCCACAAAGATTGGTTTACAAAAATTTATTTTGTAATAAACAGCATGAAGTTCCAGCACTGTCAGTAACTCTGTTCTCGCAAATTCTGGGAAATGTTCGTACCCATTGTTGCAATGGTTCCGCCCTCCCAGCAACAAGTTTATATATATATGTCGATTTTAACGTCATCAGACAGTGCTATCTTCGTTTAGTGTCCTGTGTAGAAAACCTATTCCGGAGTTGTAGTTGAGACAGTGGAGGAACCTAGTGGTCGCACGATAATCAGCTTCGGTTCGATCCAGTCAGGCAGAAGCTGGTCGTGAATTTGTGCTTTTATATTAGTTTTCTTAAATTATTTGAGTAGTTTTATTTCTGCGTAAACTATCGGTGGGATCGCACTCAACAAGTGCACAGTCTACAGTGAGACGAGCCGCACCTCCCCGTCTGTCGTGAGGGCGTGGGCGGGTTGTGAACTTTTCCCTATTTCTACTGGACAAATTCCGACGGAAAGAAGCCGAGGAAAATGTCTGCTTTCCGTCTGTTCTGTACCGTTGTGATCGCAGCTTGTCTCGTCACTACCAGCCGCGGACAAGGTAAGATGGTTTATACAACAAACGAGCCTCCAAAAACAGATGAACATGCATTGCATTATGTCCTAGATATAGAACAAAGTTAGCGCAGTAACTTGCCCAAGAGCCTCGAATATTTTTACAAGTGTTTTTAAAGTGCATTATAGCTGTACATGCAATTTTGCTGGGCAGTTTTGGGACAGAAAAAGCTGAGTGTAGGTGTGTGGTCAAAACTTCGTTATTTAACCGATGTATATTGCATCTATAGCCTTTTTTTACGGATCTCTGTGGCACCTTTTTTCAAAAGAAATACACGTATCATGAGTGTACGCCAGTTACCAAGCCCGTTCAAACCGAATGTTGACTTGTACTCGGTCATACTGAGACAAACTGTGACAAAACTTGGTTTAGAGACATCGGTAGGCGCCAGTGTGATGATATACCTTCCACTTAGGTTTTGAAGCCAAAGTTTGCAAACAGATCCATCTTATAAACTTGTTTTTGAATTCCTTTACCACTGGGCCATGGCTACGTCATTGACTATAGTGTTATGATTAATGAATATATATATATAGAAAATAAAAATTTACAGATGTCCAGTTTTTTAATCAACTGTCATAGTTGCAAGTTCAAGAAAACCTAGAGAAAAAATGGCACAGGGAGAGGAGAAAGTTGCAGGTTATAAAAGAAAACTTGGAGAGAAAAAAATGATACCATCGTGGAGAACAAAATTCTGGAGACATGGAAGATGAAATTAAGAAAGTTAACAGAATTGAAGTGTAACAAAATGCCCGATCCCCTGACATGCCCGATGTTGTGTCCTTAAATTGGAAAAGGCACTTTACGCGACTTTCCTCATTGACGGTGTAGTGACGCCCACAGGGCCTTTCGGCTAATCGTTGATACTGTGTCCAAACACTGATGAGGACACAGACGAATTTGGTGTCGCCAATGTGCCAAGATTTGCACATTTGCCACTAAGAACCGTACAAATTTTTCCCCGTAAACGCCACTGTAAGAACGTGATAGGGAGAACCATGATTATGGAATGTTGCGTGTGCGACATGGTAGCAATTAGTACCAATCATTCTAAGGTCTTATGTGAAGATGATTACATGGTATTAAGAGTAGCTTTCAAGCATTGTAAGAAGCAGGTGTTGTCATTAATATTTCAAATTTCCTTACTGTAAAACCATTAACATTGTCATGCCACATGCGGTTTTCGTCGCTGAGTCATTACTTGCTAGCGGCAGCCAAACAACAAACAGTTCAATCTGCAAACAACAAAGGGATCCACATGATAGGCACGCCCAAAACAGGAATAGAAAGAAAGGGTGGAAAAACGTAGTCTCCACCAGACTCCTTGTGCAGGCTGGAAAAATAGTAAAAATCGGCCGAAAAAGGGAGAAGTTAGCCGGCCATAGAAGCTCCAATTTGCCTGCACGGAGCTTCTAAGGCCGACTAACTCCTCAGCTCTGGCCAGTTAAATCCCCTTTTCGGCCGATTTTTACTATTTATGCAGCCTGCATTTATGCAGGGAGTCTGGTGGAGACTAAGAAAATCGGACGCGAATCCACCTGTACTGTTAGATATACTTTGCAATACATCATGGCACCACATGGGGGCACTAGTGATTGGCCCATGTATACTAGTAACCAATTTATTTTCAAGGTCAGTGTATGGGCGGGTCTAACTCCCATATGATTACTCTCCAAGCAGAGGTTTAGGCTTCGGCTTATCGGTTTTGGCGGGCGTGTTTTTAGGCGTTTTTATCTGGCTCTCTTTTTTTTACTGCCGGCAAATGGCTACTGGAAAGTGGATACTGCCTGGCCAATTTGATACTGTCCTTGCAGCCACCAATAGATCTGCTTGTCCGGAGATTACCTTATGATATGCAGAGTTTTAGGTTTGACATTGCTAGAAAAATAACGGCCCCTTTTAGTGGATATCAACTTCGCTATAACCAAGGAGGTTCCTCCTTGCTATAACGTTACTTTGGAAACCTGGACGTGTATATACATTAGCCGCTTGCAGCTTTGGCAATCACCGTGGCTCAGAGTGCACCGGAAAGACTGATATCCCGTTTGTGTCTCCAATGTTGGAAACAACTAGAAGAAATGAAATGGGATTCTGGACTCTGTCTGGAGTTTCAATGATGGTTAAAGGCCAAAGGGCTACACTCCCGCCAAGAAAGAAATGCCAGGAAATTAAGTTATTCCGGTGAAAAGCGGTTTCTTCAACTTTCCGATGGGATTTTTTTGGTATAGGTTTTATCATTCTTCACCAGGTAAAAATGTAACCTTTGTCGTCATCGTAAAAAAAAGGCTGAAGGCTAAAAAATACCTTTTCTCCAAAATTACTACAACCTACAGGCCTTTGAGAAAATTAAGATAATCTCTGCACAACTACATTTGTAAATCTACCAACCACCGCCGAGCAAATTTTTTAAAGTTACAGTAACAACTACGGACTTCCGGTGTGCTCAATCGGTTTGAACTCTGACCCGGAAGTTATTCTGCATTCTGCATGCGTACCTGACAGCATTTTGGGCAGTGTGGCAAACACACTTTTGTCGGATTTCCTTTACCGGCGATTCCTTATTGACTCCGAGGTTAGGCTCTTTTTACTGTGTAGAGCTTGTGTGAACAACTAGAGTTTGCCAGCTGTACTTGGCTGAGTTTACTTTCAATTTGATAACTCTTGAACGGGGGAGGGGGAGGGAGGCTGACAGTTATTTTTTGTCACACCTAGGCGCCTGTTTATAGTGTTATAGTTGTGGCTTATGGTTGTTAAAGGTACAGTTTTTAATTAACAACAGGTGCAGATAGTTGTCTCGCTATTGTGTCCCTCATAGAGAAAATATTCCCAATTTTCCCTCTAACCAAGGAGGTTAACCTCCTTGCTCTAACTAAAATTTTAAGTAAAAAAAAAAGGAAGTGGCCATAATTTGACAGGCTGTCGTCCCCTGTCATGGTCAAATTATATAGATATTATGACGCTGTTTTGTGAACTAAAGTTCCCTTTTCTAAACAGGAAATCATGCTTTTGAGGTCCTCCGTACTGCAAACCAGCAGTATTTGGGAGTCGACTTCTTCGCCATCGAGGCGAGGCTGCCGGCTGACGGCCTGTCTGCCACTGCGGACTGGTGCAGGGACTACCAGAACCTCTGCGCTGAGTACGGACTGAGGCCGACGGGCTGTGGGGATGACTGGGCAGTCGAGGGTGTGGGTGGCAGCGACCCCGACGCTATCCGGTAGGATGTGTGACATTCAGAACAGTCAGGGTGCATGCTGGTAGTAATCCTGTCTTGTGATCTGGGCTGAAACTGGAGTCAGGAGTGTGCATATAAATAATGATAAAGACATCTGCATTTTAATTTTTATCCATTACATAACTCAGGTGACTGTGATGATATGATCGCATTTCTATGAAAAATTTATATATAAAATTATAGAAAAAGTTATTCATGTACATTGTAAATAATCATTAGTTACTGTAGTATCCAGTATGACTATGAAATTTGAGCTCATGATACATGTACCATTTGAAATGATCATTATTTCACTTTAAAGATTTGGTGTGAATCCAGTGACACAGTGTGTCTTATATTGTCTCCATTGCATGTAAAGTCCACAGGCCTTAGGGAGGCCAGGCAAAGTCTGCAGGAACTTCTCACTTTTGTTGGAAGGGTCAAGAGTTCCCAGTGGTTGAGATATCTTCCAAACATTGTTGTGTTTCCAGGTGCGTGACTGAGTACAACTCTGACCCCTACATCAACAACGTGCTCAGTTGTAACCCGGCCGGGGGTGTAGCTGCGGTGGCGAACTTGGCTTTCTCAGCCGGGGCTACATTAGGCAGGAGTTTCGGCTTTTTCAACTGTAACACCAGCTACTGCCAACGTGGGATATACGGGAGTCACCTCAGTCTGTACAACACAGAAGCAGCCTTTGACTCACAGGGGAGCGGAGACAGGATTGTGTACGCCGTGTGCGCAGGCTCAGCGGGTAAGTATTTGTATTAATGCTGCACTATTGATATACTGATTACATGAGAAATTTCACATTAGAAATACATGTAAACAACCATTCAAAAACACACAAAATACAGCCGTACACTTGTTTCTGGTACGACCAAAACCTATTATATTGATGTGGTGGTGGGGGGTGTTGGGTTGTTGAAGTTTGTAAGACATAGATTATGTTATTTTATGTTAATGTTATTTAACTGCATGACTTTGCCAAAACTGGATTACTGTACGTGATATGGAACTGCGGAAAAGGTCTTTCTGACAAACTACATAACTGGGCATGCACAGTCAGACTTATTCTTGACTTACCATATACACATCATGTTGAAAATGATGAATTATCTGTCTTAAAAAGCTGGAAAACCCGTAAGTATCCAGGAGAAACTTGCTACAATAAATGTATAAGGCGCAGCTTTTTAATCAAAACTGAACGTCCTAGTACATCAATAGCTATCAGAGGGCTTCTGAATCTCATAACTACCCCACCCGACACAGTCTTAATCTATTCTTGAAACTACCACCTTGTGGAAAGCACAAGTTGTCATATTTGAGAGGACCTGTTAACACTTAGAACCTACTGCCACCCTCTATAAAAACTTGTACACCCACGTTAGTTTCCATATTAACCATGTATAGAACTTGGCCTGACCTCTCGATGACCTGCGGGAATGGACCGGGACCGGATAATGACTTTATTATTTGCTGTTGTTTTAATTTTGTTATCATTTTTTTATTGTAGGTTGAATGTGATGTTTCTAACGTCGATGTCCCAGCCTTAAGTGTTATATCTGATCCCCACTATAAAATAGTATAAAGCAGTTGTTGGTTGCAGCCTTTTGAAAACAAAAGTCTGTTGTAATCAGACAGCTTTTGAACATCCATTGCTGTATTTGCCTTGTGTCCAAACCTGTATTAGCTGCCAAGTATCTTTCATCCTCTTTGCAAATAAAAATTTCAAAGACACTCGGTAGCTGAAGTAGTCTTGGACACCGTGTGCCTTAGTTCATGAACCATACCTGTGTTGTGGCATTCAGCTGAGCTCTTTGACCCATTCAGAAGAGCAGTTTTAGAAGAAGCAGAAACTAGACTAACCCCCTCGTTCCCATTCAGAATATTGCTGAAACGAAAATGCAATTGATCAACATTTGTTTTTCCTATCAGCTGTCCAATGTCCAACGCTGACTGCACCAGAAAACGGAGCGCTGAGTCCCGAAGGAGCGAACTCCTACAACGACACGGTGACGTTCACCTGTAACCAGTGGTACGAGCTGGAAGGAGCCTCTAGTGTGAGGTGCCAGGCAGACCGAACTTGGAGTGGTCCTGTTCCAACATGCACACGTAAGACAGTTTACAGTAATAAACCTCTCGTCTTCCTCCTTAAGCCCATCACACATTCACACATTCGCAAAGCAAGGCAGGAGTGGCCTAAATCTGGTCAGAGTGCTCCCGAACGTCAGTCGAACCTGGTCGGCTGGTGTTTGGGAATAGATTTGGGGAAGGTTGTGAATGTGTGACTTTATTCTAAGTAAGACGCACATCTGTGAATTAAAGGGGGGCAAAACTAAATTTTTTTAGTCCACTGCAGTATAATAAATATACCACAAAGTACAATTCTTACTTGTTTTACATTAGTCCATGACAGATTAGCGTTGTTACACCATTTCAGACTCGCACCTTTAATCTAATTTAATCACTGAGGTCTCACGTCCTTTGAACCTTGTGACGTCAGGGTGCAGGATACTTAGTGCTGTGAGATGCGTGGTGGCTGCACCCTGACGTCACAAGGGTCAAAGGACGTGAGACCTCACCGATTAAATTAGATTAAAGGTGCGAGTCTGAAATGGTGTAACAACGCTAATCTGTCATGGACTAATGTAAAACAAATAAGAATTGTACTTTGTGGTATATTTATTATACTGCAGTGGACTAAAAAAAATTTAGTTTTGCCCCCCTTTAAGTGAATTCTTTGTTGTCTAGTTACTAAGTAGAACAGTTAACAATCAATATGTGGCATTGAAACTAGGGCAACCTGGAGTAATGGCGGGCAGTGAATGCCAAAGTTTTTATTCTAACTTCTTGCTTTTCTTTATTTAAGAAATTAATACAATGTGATAAAGGAACAGATATACAGAACATACATATAAACAATTAACTACATAAAAATCAAGAAAGCTAGTTCAGTATTAAGAAACATTATATAGATGACAGTCAATCAGGTAAAAAAGTGTGGAATATGGTCTACACTCAGGTGTAAATGAGTACCTAGCTTCGGTTAGGGACGTCCCTCGGATAGGACGTAAAATGGAGGTCCCGTGTTTGGAGAGAGCCACACCTCGAGCACGTAAAAGAACCCACCACACCTTTCGAAAACGAGTAGGGGCATGCCCCGGTGTGCGATGGTACAAACTCTACTGTCCGGACGGAGGCCTGGCGAACCCCCGCCTTGTATTAGCCACGCGGTGATTAACATCACCCCATATATGCGCGAGCCGTAGCGAAGCCGCATTGCACAAGCATAGCTACTAGAAAAAGCATGATATCATGCTTAACCTCTGATGAGGATGCCCAATGATGATGATGATTAATAAAAATGATTAATCATCCAATAATGAATAATAATGACAATCCAATCATCCACCCAATCATACATGTAGGTCTATCAGATTTATCCTGAAGCAGTGTCACTGTTTATATGCACTGAAGTTCTTATGAACGAGTTTAAACTGTAATTTCCAACACAAGGAATTAGATTTACATCAGCAATGGAGTCAGCAACATACAGATATTAAGAAATCCTAAATGTAGCCTTTGTAGATGTAGATGATGCAGGTGTTTCAAATCCTGAATTTTGCCTCTGTTGTTCTTGCAGAGCCCGACGAATGTGCGACAGTGAACGGCTGGTGTGACCAGATCTGCACCAACGTCCCCGGGAGCTACAGGTGCTCCTGCCGACAGGGCTTCATGCTGATGGAAGACGCGCACGGCTGTCAAGGTGAAAACTGTTTCATGATTGTAGTTTGTCACACAGTCATATATACCGTGAGTGTAAATATGCAAAGCCTTTCTTCTTCTTTGACTTTATTGTAATCACTTCATTCAGGCCTTCTTCACATCAGTTCATGATTAATATTAATATGACAAGCAGCTTATTCTTTTAATTACGCATACTTTTCTAACTATAATTATAACTACACTTTTATCTTCTCTGTTAGCCCAAATTTGATACCAGCTTGGAAAGTTTTGAAATGCAGGAGCTACTAGTTGCAATATTTAAAATGAAAATCTAGTAAAGGAAAAATGCAATTGTTGTGTTCATCCTGAGTTCTTTGTGTCTAAGTTTGCGGCCACTGCCTGGGTGGAGACGTGAACTGTAACCCGCTATCGGGTGTCTGCGCAGCTGGATGTCAGGATGGATGGAAAACACAGCTTTGTGATAAAGGTATTTTATGCATCAATAGCAGTTGTTCTCTTTCACAAATTTCTTTATCTCAAAATTCTGTTTTATTTAGAAAAATTAAGCTGCATAATTTTGTAACTTGGACTTGCAAGCCTTCTAATAATATGTTTAATAATCTCTAACTTTAATCTAAGTCACAAAATTATATCAATATGGTTATATTGCTTGTGGTTATAATCACATGCTTGGTGCTCTATTTACATCTATTTTAAAAGTAGACATTTCTTAACACTTGTTTTTATCCTTTATCTTGCAGCTGTGGATCCACCATTGGACCTGGCCGTAACTGACATCACGGACGAAGGGTTCAAGGTCACGTGGTCTTCATCCACTGACCCTGACCTTCTGGGGTACCGTGTCGTGGTCTCCAAGCTGGACATGACGACAGATGTCAATCAGAGCACTGACGAGGCGTGGTTTCCGGTGGTCGCCCTGTTACCGGAGACTGCTTACATCGTCAGGGTGACGGCCCTGTTCTCTTCAGGTGGTTGGAGGTCACAGAGCGAGGCGGCCGTGATACCGGCAATCACAGGTATGGAGAGTCTAGCTGTTGTTGATTGTTGATGTAACCAAAGATAGAACATAGTCTGACTCACTATTGATACCAGAACATTGCTGTCACTGATGACTATCAACCAAGTTGAACATTGCTGTGGTCATGATGAAGAACAAAACATTTGTAAGAGAAATCTGAGTTTTTTTAAAGCTGTTTTGTAGTCAACCACAGCCATAACTACTACATGTAACTAATCTAAGTTTTGTATCTAAATGCTGGGGGGAAAATAATTCATTTAAGTAATACTATGTATATTGCATATTAACAAGTCCTCAGAAAAGGAAATATTGGATGTAGTCCAGATACATGTTAAAACCTTAATTAGAACTTAATTTGTATCTGTAATGTTACATGTTCTAATCTTCTTGCTGTGGTCTTTATCAGTGTTCTTCTTACAAAAGATTTTGGAAAATTTGGTGATTGAAGTAATCTCCTAACCTGAGTCTTTTCTTTGCCAGCCGCCACACCAACCACAACTCCACCAACCACAGTTCCTGCTGCTACAACCCAGCAGGCAAGCCGGATGACCTCCCGCCTTTCCACCCAACCTGCGACTTCGACCGTACAACGTGCATGGGAAGCTGGGTGGGACGAAGGACCATCTGATGACGGTGGGTTCCCAGCAATGACTGGAGAGGCCATCATTAAAAATGGACACTTTTATAGAGCTTGTCATTAGAGTCCATGATGTTTTTATTCAACATAATTTTTTATGCTGGATGAAACCTGATGTTCCAATGATCTCAGCTGTAGTGTTGGTATCGTTATATTATACCTCGTAACTTTAGAAAACCTTTAGATATTGGTATTTTAATGCTAATTTTTTTTCTCTACAGCCGTCACACCATCAGCTGCTGAAACAACTAAGCAGACCAGTGGGATGCCCACATCCATGTCCACCAGACCATCAACTACAACTGTACAACTCAGATCAGAAACCAAGGGTAGGTTCTTATCTGTTTGCCTCTGAGCAAATCCATGGAACAGCCTGGCCACTTTTTACAAGGTTGTACAATATACATGTATGAGGCATTGATGTTGTTAGTCTACATGTACATACCACCAAATTAAAATGTATGTTTTAGCTGGTGTAGATTTTTACTTAGTCCCATAACGGTCTTCTTTTCAGTGATCAAAGATTGGAGGAGGCTTTTGAAACTATGCTGTTCCATTGACGGTAAAATCTGCTCTTAAATTGCAAACCCTCAGCTCAGTCCCTCAATCTCATGTTAAGAGAAAGAATACCATGACTTAATGCCGTTGCTAAAGTAAGACATGGTTAGCGATTGAATGATTATACTTTTTTGTTTCTGTCGTTCAGAAACCACGGAGACCAGCAGCAGGCCGCCGGTAGGTAACAGGGCAACGCCAGCTGATCAGGTAAACTGTGCAGTGTCCTACAGCTGAGGGTATTTAGGGGACTCCTTTCTACTGGATTTTGTGACTAAGCCATGTATATATAATATAGAAACATATTCTGACTCCATTTGAATCCTGGCCAATAGTAAGGCACATATTATCTAATATTCTGACTGTACTGCCCTTAATTCCTGTCCAATAGTAAGGCACATATTATCTAATATTCTGACTGTTCTGCCCTTAAATTCCTGTCCAACAGTAAGGCACATATTATCTAATATTCTGACTGTTCTGCCCTTAAATTCCTGTCCAATAGTAAGGCACATATTATCTAATATTCTGACTGTACTGCCCTTAATTCCTGGCCAATAGTAAGGCACATATCAATATTCTGACTGTACCGCCCTTAATTTCTGTCTAATAGTAAGGCACATATTATCTAATATTCTGACTGTACTAGCTGCCCTTAACTCCTGTCCAATAGTAAGGCACATATTATTATCTAATATTCTGACTGTTCTGCCCTTAATTCCTTACCAATAGTAAGGCACATATTATCTAATATTCTGACTGTACTGCCCTTAATACCTGTCCAATAGTAAGGCACATTATTATCTAATATTCTGACTGTACTGCTCTTAATTCCTGTCCAATAGTAAGGCACATATCAATATTTTGACTGTACCGCCCTTAATTTCTGTCTAATAGTAAGGCACATTATTATCTAATATTCTGACTGTACTGCCCTTAATTCCTGTCCAATAGTAAGGCACATTATTATCTAATATTCTGACTGTACTGCCCTTAATTCCTGTCCAATAGTAAGGCACGTTATTATCTAATATTCTGACTGTACTGCCCTTAACTCCTGTCCAATAGTAAGGTACATATTATCTAATATTCTGACTGTTCTGCCCTTAATTCCCGCACAATAGGCTCTTGGTAACGGTCTGGACAGCATCTATGCGGAATCCGTCACCTCAAACCCACAGGATGTACTCCAGATTCTGGCTCAGGTTAGTCACACTCCAAACTTTCTATCAGTTATTCTCACAACAACAATGTCACAGGGATCTCCCCAGTACTGTAGAGTATGATGGTGCTGGGGGTTAAACCGCCCAAGGGGGCTCACGATGGTTGATATCATGAAAAATTTCCATAAGCATGGTCACTAAGATGTTACATTTACATAAACATAGCTAGTTCTTTGCTTTGTTGCTAATGACCAACTTTGTCTGCAACTTTGTCGTCCTTTAACGAGAAGGCTACGGATTTTTCTGGACATGCTGTTGAGTTGGAGCAGCCGACATCAGCTGCTGAGGAAAAGGCGCAGGTAAGCCTTGTTTGGTAGTCTGGAGATGTTACACATTTGGAAGCATTGAATTCAGAAAAGCTGACAGTTTGGACCATGGCCAGGTTAAGGAACAAAGGTGCTCAATCTTGTTGTTATAGATGTGCAACAAGGCTATTAAAACTTTGGCCTCTGAAATGGGTCAGGCTCGGACACCACAACGTCTGCAAAAGATGTCTGAGTTATCATCACTTGTCATTAAGTCCTGTCCTGGCATTCCACAGGAGGTTAAGGTACAAGTCTCTGGTGTTTTTTTTTTTTTTTACTCCTCACCAACAACTACGACTTGACTACTCATGGAGCTACACTTGCAACTGTGCAGAAAACTATGATCTTTCTGGTTTGTGTCTAGTATCATGATTGTGCCTATTGTATTATATATTGTTATGCATGGCACAAACCTTTGCTTTTATGTCTTAACATCTGCAGCATGGAAGGTTTGCACATCATGCCAATGGCTATTCATCTTTCTCTGATATTTCAATGTGCTGAACAAAAATATTTTCATTTTCTACATGTTATCAATTTCTATCCAACATGTTTGCATATTTGAATGCTGGTTGAGCAACAAAAAGTGTTGCTTTCAAATCTTAGAAGTCTAG
This sequence comes from Branchiostoma floridae x Branchiostoma japonicum, assembly GCA_013266295.2. Taxonomy (NCBI): domain Eukaryota; kingdom Metazoa; phylum Chordata; class Leptocardii; order Amphioxiformes; family Branchiostomatidae; genus Branchiostoma; species Branchiostoma floridae x Branchiostoma japonicum. The sequence continues at coordinate 30,369,602 of CM023823.1, read as the reverse complement.
TTTTAAACAACAGATTTATGCTGTCCTATAGGACATGGCCATGGTTGTTCTGAGGTCCATCGCCAGCAAACTGGACCAGCTGGACATGTCTGACCCGTCGACTGTCCAGTCTGTGGGAGGATGTAAGTACAATGTCATGTTCATCAGTCATGCAGTGCTCTTGTAATGTAGTCTCAATTTTTTGTTTGTTTCATCCAGGTCTGGAGAAATATTTCACTTAAAACTTTTGAAGGATTTTTTCAATGTTTCCTGTGAGGAAGACTCCAAACGTGTAACATGCACTGACATATAACAGAAATAAATAAATATAAAATCAAATCAAACATTTTGCTTCTGTTGTACTGCAGCTCTGGTGGAGTCTGTTGGTTCTGTGTTCATTACTTTAACATTTGCTTCTGTTCTACTGCAGCTCTGGTGGAGTCTGTTGGTTCTGTTTTCATAACATTTGCTTCTGTTCTACTGCAGCTCTGGTGGAGTCTGTTGGTTCTGTGTTCATAACTTTGATAACATTTGCTTCTGTTCTACTGCAGCTCTGGTGGAGTCTGTTGGTTCTCTGCTTAAGGAACCAGAGAGAGGTGAAGAAGAGGGCGTTGGGAAGTTCGCTTCTGATCTCGAGGAGGACCAGAGTCTCTCTCCAAAGGAGCGCCTTCAAAAGGTGGAAGAAAAGAAGCAGGAGAACCAAGCTAAGGTAACAAAAAGTCATTGATAAAAATGATTTTAATTTTCAATTCTTGATTTTACTCTACATTCAAGTTTGTTGTCTCTTTGTTAAAGTTCATCTTCCACCCACATCTCATACATAGTCAGCTGCAGTGGGGTCGTGTGGCGCAGCGGTAGCGCGTTCGGCGCAGGGCCAAGAGGTCCCGGGTTCGATCCCCACCCATGTCACCGATCTTGTGCCCTTGGGAAAGGCACTTTCCACGACTTTCCTCACTTCACTCAGGTGTAAATGAGTACCTAGCTTCGGTTAGGGACGTCCCTCGGATAGGACGTTAAATGGAGGTCCCGTGTTCGGGAGAGCCACACCCCACGCACGATAAAAAACCCACCACACCCTTCGAAAAAGAGTAGGGGCATGCCCCGGTGTGCGATGGTGCAAATTCTACAGTGACTGGCCTCAAGGTTAGCCCTTAATAATAGCCCCGTGCTAGTTGGGCAGCCTTGGCTGTGTCTTCAGCCGAATAAATAAATAAATAAAAAATAATACATAGTCAGCTGTTCTTCCTTGTTTGATTTTACATCAGGTGTAAAAAAAGTCCCTCTCAATATTTCAGCAAAGATACATGCTTATGTTGACCTATAGGATCATTTAATCCATAAAAGACATGCAAACGTTCAGTTGTTAACTGACCACAAGTCATACCCTATGTACTACAGTAACTGTATATTAGTCACATACCTTAACTTAACCTCTGCGTGCTGAAATAGCCTTTAGTTCTTTTTATTTAGTTCTTTTTTAAACAATACTTAATTGTATTAAATGTATCTAGAATGATGTTATTCTATCCATGTCCAGTTCCACAGTAATGTTTTGTCCTTGTCAGCAGGGTTAGCCCTTTGCAGTAGCCACAGGCTAGTTGGGCTGCTCTGGCTGTGCGTGCTGAACAGCAAAACCAATAGACAAATAAATATTTTTTTTGCACCAAATTCGTATTAGTTACAGGGTTAAGCAGCATGGAAAGGTTTATGGTTGGTCAAACTGAACAACTTTTTTCTTAAATAGAATGTCATCAACTATTGTTTCAGAAATGCACATTACCCCATGTTATTGCATAAAGAATCATCTCAGTGGGAGTAACTCATCATGGTGTCTTAACGGTTCCTTACAGAGACGAAGACTTGTCCAGGAAGGCCACCAGGTCCTGGACCGTCTGTTCGACGCCATCATCGGCGCCACGAGGCTAGGAGCCCCGGCGGTCACCATCGAGAAAGGTGGCATCACGCTGCTTGCCCAGAGGATCTTGGGCGACCAGTTTGGAGGCCAGGTTGTGCAGACGGAGGATGGGAGCTTCCAACTTCCGTCTAAAGAAGCGCTTTTCCAGGACTATACACCGCACAGCGTCGCTATGAAGGTACGTGTCATGTCATGTCCTGGTCATCAATGATCCTTGTCTTTTCTCCCTTGTGTGATGATGTCAATGGAACAGTTCAATTCTCATTTTTGTTTAGAACATCGTTTTTGTCTGTCTTACATCACTATGTTTTCTGTCATTTTACTGTGATTATTCCTGAGTGAGTGAGTGAGTGAGTGAGTGAGTGGGTGAGTGAGTGAATGAGTGAATGATTGGGTGAGCGAGTGAGTATGTGTGTGAGTGAGTGAGTGAGTGATCTCGAGTGAGAGCGAATGAGTGAGTGAGTGAGTGATCTCGAGTATGTGTGAGAGTAAGTGAGTGTGAGTGAGTGATCTCGAGTGAGAGTGAGTGAGTTAGTCAGAGTGAGTGAGTGAGTGAGTGATTATTTAATATATACATTTTTTTTAGAAATTGCTTGTACAAAAAATTCTATTCTCCTTAAAGATACTATGCATTTATTCCTATCATGTTCAACCCTGTGTATTTGGATGCTCTTAGAAACCAGTCTAGCTTGACTTAAGGGACAATTCTGTACTTAGTCTACAGTGTAGATCAGAAAATCAAAATCATAATATCCTTTGAGGAAACATTCCAGAATCCCCTTGACAAAAGTCAGACTCAATCTGAAAATCAAAGTTATTATCATTGCAGAGGAATTTTCCCCTTACAGCTTGCCTCACTGTTTAACATCATTTTTTGTGTGGTTGAATTGAACATGAGGTACAGAAATTTGTTTATGACAGAATTTCCCCCCCCCCCCCCCAAAAAAAGAGTTTTTGGACAATTTTATTTTGTTGTGTTCCAGTTGACGCAGTTTCAGCAGAACGTATTTACCTGGGGGCGCGGGGAGTACCAGGCACGTTCATCTGTCATGGAACTGTCGCTCCAACAGAACCACAACATCCCTGTGGCCTCCAACAACCTGGCTGGAGACTTCATCATCACCATTCCGGCCAACCCCGGAAACAAACCAGCGACAACAACCGTCACCATCCCTGCCCCAGGAAACGGAAGTTCCAGCTACCATTTGCTGAACCTCACCAACGCCGCTGAAGGGTTCCTGGTCAAAATCACCCCGCTGAACACCAGCGTGGTTTACCGCGTGTCGGGCAGGTACGGCGGCCGCCCTGATGACCAAAACTACAACGCGTCCACAGAGACGTACCTCCTACCCGAGGAGTGTGCCTTGACGGAAAGTCTGAGTGGCCAGGAAGACCCAGAGAAGACAGAGGCAAGAATGTTCATCTCTGGAGAGGATGATCCTGTGGATTACTACATCAAGGTCCAAATACTTGGTGAGTAGTTTTCATGTTGTTTTTGCAAACACAAAGTTTAACATGCTTGACAAAACTAGAAGGTGAATGTGTGTGCCAGATAAAGTAGAATTGTCTTGTCCATAATGATCTCACTAAACTATGTCTGTTCTTTTGTTGTGAAGGAAAAGTATAAAATGTGTGCTAAATGTTTGAGAAGGTTTTGAATGTTGGTATGTTTCAATTTACAGCATGATATCTAATTTGATAATAGAAAGTTGCCTTATGTTGATGGCCCAGTTTGCAATGTTGTGATGTTTGCTTGATTATCTAGAATCTTTATCTACTAATCTCCATTAGTAAAATACATTGTGTAACTTAACAAGTTGACAGTCAACATGTTCCAATATTTGAGTATTTTTACACTTCTCAGGTCTGTTATAAACTTCCATTTTTTCAGGACCAGTGACCGAGTGTGGCAGTGAGAAAAGAACTGACATGAAGGAGCCACACGCCGCTGACGTCTACGCCTACCAGATGGAATGGGCCCGTTCTACTTGTGTCTTCTGGAACGAGATACAGGAAGCCTGGAGCACGGACGGCTGCACGGTGAGTACAGGCTCTCCTTGTTTTGGGACAACTTCGTTCTTAGTATTCAGGATTGTTAGAATAATGTTATGCTAAATACTAGTCTTCATTATGAGTGGATTTATATGTGACCTCTCTCACAATGCAGAAATAAGTAAAATGCATAAAAAATTGCTTTGTTATTAATTTAAAAAGATACTGATTATTAGAAAAGATACTGAATCCATGACTAACCCCACCTGATTGTAATGAGATTTACAAATTTAATTATGTTAACTCTTATTATTTAGTAAGCAGGCTGTTTAGCATTGTTAATGCTTCAGTGATGTGGAAAACAGCAAAATGTTTGGCAATGTGGATTGTCCTTCTAGTCCATGGCCTACACATATTTCAGATCAATCGTATCTAAACCTGTAAACATCCATCAATAATAGATATTATTAATTTTTATTCCACAACTTTCATGATGATACCATATTTTAAAGATGGTAATTAATAGATAAATGAAGATAGCATGATTTTCTAGATTGCTATAGGTTTTCCATATATGTCAACGGACCCGTGTTTGGACTTTGCTAAAATATGATCTTAACAACATGTCTCTTTACTGCTTTCCACAGATAAGCAAGCAGTCCACCATTACCAGCACTATCTGTCACTGCAACCATCTGACAGCCTTTGGGAGTGACTTTGTCACACCGCCGAACACCCTTCTCTTCGAGGAGTTGAATTTCATCGATATTGTAAACAACAGTGCCGTTCTGACAACTATCATTGTGGCGCTCTGTTTCTACTCGCTCACATCAGTCACGATCAAGTTTGCTGAGCGTACAGGAATAAGGAAGGTAAGTGGGTGCCAACTATATCAGGCCAACAGAAGTAACCGTCTGTAATGTTATTTGTATTCATTAAGTCTTTGCTCTGTGGACTTGTTATATCTATTTTTTAAGTAAGTACATTTTTGTCCAGCATTCATGTTTAATATTCATTAGTTTGGCACTGAAAGCCCGAAGGCCTGCCCAACTAGCCAATGGCTATCACAGAGGGATGTTAACCCTGCCAACAGCATGATTCTGTAATCAAAGAAAATTTGTCATACAAAATGTTTAACTAGCTGGCATATTTGTAATGTACCTACAGTACCTACAGTAATTTTTTATTCTTCAGTAAGACTATGATATAGTATCTACTAAGAGGTCAAGGTCAGTATGTACATGTATGTGAACATTCACGTTCTATCTCTTCACACATTGTTACAGTTAAATCACGCTATAAAGTTGGACAACCTTCAGGACAACTTCCTGTACCGCCTCACCATCTGGACAGGTGGAGCTAAGCATGCTGGGACAGAGTCCAACATTGCCTTCAAGCTGTTCGGAGAAGCAGCAAACTCTGGTGTGAGACTGGTCAACATCACAGAGAAGGTTAGGCCATTAAATTTGGCACTGACCACTCCTATTTTTTATTTCATCACCCAACTTTCCTCTGAAGATGTTTTTTATAGTATAATTACTGACAGCATGTCCTAACAGGTGGAATTTAATTTTCTGTTGCTGTTTAGGTTTTCACCCAAGCCAGCCAGGTGACCCTGACCTTCAGCACAGCGGAACAGCTGGGTAAGGTGGAGCTGCTGCAGCTCATGCACGACAACAGTGGGGAGGGGAGTCGTGGATCGTGGCACGTGGACCGAGCAGCCGTGCAGGATCTCACCACAGGCAATACGTGAGTCCAGCCAAGCCCTGTCTAGATTCATTTAAGCATAATCATGGGAGGGTTGTTCAATAAAGATTTCACCTGACCCACTTCCAGTTGTTGTGGGAGGCTAAAATTGTCATGTGCAGTAATAATTGTCTCTTAGGTCACATGACTATTTACATTTAGTATGAACTAACAGTTTCCTTGTTACAGCGACTTGGGTCTGTCTGTGCTGCATTTTTTGGATTGAAATTTGAATGTGATTTTTGAACAGCTTGAATGTTGTGTGAAACATGTTTATCCCATTGCTGATGAGTAGTGTTAAAAGTGCTGCTTGCACACACAATAGAAGAACTGTACTTATAAAATGTTTAAAACCAAAATTTTGAATGTCTATATTTAGTGGAAAGAAGCTACATGTTGACAATTATTCAACCTCTTTTAACGCTTAACTTTCGCAACATGTGTGTCTGTTTTATCAATGTCAAAGCCTAACATCTAACTGAGTCATATTTCTTTTCCCTTTAATTGGAACTGCAGGTTCTATTTCTTCTGCGACGAGTGGCTGGCAGCCGACCGCGGGGACGGGCAGGTCGCGAAGACCTTTCCTGTCGCCTCTGAGGAGGACCTGCGATCCTTCGGGTTCCTGTTCCCGGCAAGTCTGCGCCGTAATCTGACAGAGGAACACCTCTTTCTGTCCGTCGCTTTCATGCCTGCAGGTATCATCAATTTTGCTTTTTTCAAGTTTACTGCAGTTTATCTTGGCTGACCTGAGGGAGTCCATATCACAAGATGTGTATGTCTGAAATTTACATGTACCTAGGATGAAAGCCTCTTGCTGGCTGCATTTGATCAGGAGTGTTGCTTTCATTCTTTGTCATTAAGACCAACTTGTTTTGATGAAAAATGTCCCGATTATGTTTCCTTTACAGGTAGCAGGTTCACCCGCAGCGAGAGGCTTGGCAGCTGCCTGAGTTTCTTCGCCATGAGCATGGTGTCCAGCGCCGTGTGGCTAAGGAACGAAATAGAAACCCAGGTCGTGCAAGCCATCAGCCTGGGGCCGTTCTCCTTCACCTTGAACGGAGTCTACACGGGGATCATGGCCAGCATCACCTGCCTTCCCGTTGTCATGGCGATAGTTCTGCTGTTCAAGTACAGCCGGCCGAGCAACAAGGGCAAACGCCGGGTCCGAGACGTGGAGACAGGCGACCCACATAGGGCACGCACACAGCACCGTCCAGCCAAGCGCCTGCCACACGGGTGCAAGTACGTGGCCTGGGTGCTGGTGGCGCTGTCTTTTGTGGGGTCAGCTGTCTTCAACCTGCTGTTCAGCTTGCAGTGGGGCAAGGACAAGTCCGAAAGGTGGCTGTCTACGTTCATCATCACCTTTCTGGTGGAAGTGTTCCTTCTGCAACCAGCGAAGGTAAGGTCACGCTTGCACAATATCATGATTAATATGTTTGTTGCAGTTGCCATATTTTACTTAGAAAGTCTAGTAATGCTAAATGCAGTTAAAGTGCCACTTGTCAACACCATTCAAACTAGGATATCATTGTTACAGTAACTGTATTACTGGGTAAACAATATCCATGATTACATGTTTGTATTAGTTGCCATATTTTACTTATCTAGGAATGTTAAACACATTAAAACTGTCAACACCATTCAAGCTACGTAGGATGTCATGGTTACTTTATTACCGGGTAAATAATGATTACATGTTTGTTGCAGTTGCCATGTGTTCATTGAGTACAAAATGTAATATTAATTTTGTTTTTTAACCACAGGCAAATAGCATTCAAGCAAAATGTTGTATGAGGCAGTATTTGGTCACCAAGACTTTTCCTTAGCTAGTTTGAAACCTGACTTACTTGGGACATGCTGAATACAAGCCACATCCTAAGGATGATATCACCATCTTAATTGTTCGGAAACCCTAACAACCAGCTTTTATCTTACAGACATTTCTTCTTGCCATCTTGACTTCATCCCTTCGCAAGAGGCAGGCCGTTGAGAAGACTTTTGAAGAAAAACGGGGCGCCGTTTGGATGGAAGCCAATGCTGTGTCAGGCTTCGACTGTAAGTTTGTAACAACTACTAAGTTAAACATAATTCCACCAGGTCACATATATTTAAGATAAATCTAAGACATGTATCCGCCACCCTGAAGGAAATGCATCTATACTAAACAGATCTCCAATGCAACATCCCCCAGTAAAATGCACTCCTGTATTATCTAAACTGTGCATACATGTACCCGGGGGTGCTGCACTAGAGATATCTCAAACGCACAGTTTTTCACTCCTGCACATCTAAACTGTGCATACCTGGGGGTGCTGCACTAGAGATCTCTCAAACACACAGTTTTTCACTCCTGTATATCTAAACTGTGCATACCTGGGGGTGCTGCACTAGAGATCTCTCAAACACACTGTTTTTCACTCCTGTATATCTAAACTGTGCATACCTGGGGGTGCTGCATTAGAGATCTCTCAAATACACTCATTCTGTTTTTCAAAGTAGCAGATACATATAACCTGGCAGATGAATGTTAATGGAGGTTACATCTGATTGTAGAAAACACAGATTTGCCATTATGATGAAGTAGCAAACTGTGCACATGTTTGAAAATACAATACACTCAGGCATATCATTGATTAATGGTGAAAGAAAGCCATTTGTGTGCAGTGTGAATGTGCCCCTAGCCATTCACACTGGTTCCAGACACTGTTTTTTGAATTGATCTGACATTTCTTGTTGCTTCCCTTTGTGGTATTGTTTCCACTTTTCTAACAAATACAGACCATACTGACTTCATATTTATATTTTTCATGCTTACTACAGGCGATGCATTTCGCACCAGGAGAAAGATGGAGCGACGTTCAATGACGTCCCTTATCAACATCAAACAAGCAAGGAAGAAGCAGCGCAGGGACAGGAGGTTTGCGGAAATCCTTCGGGACATCATGTCGTCTTGCTTTTCCCTACTGCTTGTCATCAGCATCTCCAACGAACACCACAACACCACCCCAGCCTTCTATCAGACACAGAGCACAGCCAACACCTTTGTGCAGTCCATGGATGAGGTAAGTTCATTACGCTAAATCCCTTTGGTGTCTGATCACTAAATCATTGCATTGGTCAGATAACCCTTTCAAGTCAGTGGAAAACCCTTTAGCCATGTTGGCACAGGTAACAACAAAAATTATTCCTACCCAAAGATTTTTTAATTATCAAAAATTATTCTTGTAAATTTGTTGTCTCTCTCAAGAATGAAAATGTAGCACTGTGGAATTTGGACCATTTTGAGAAATCCATCTAATCGTCAGTTGAAATCAAGAACAATTGTGGTTTAATCTAATTTGTGAAACCGTGTGACTGACTGAACTTCAGCGAAGAGATGGACAGGTATAAATGGATAATTCCAGACAATATATGGCAACTTTTGCAAAAGCATGCATAAAGTACTTCTGAAGCATGAATTTTCACAAACACTACAATTAGTAAAAGGTAATGATTTTTATTCAATATTTTTAAATTAAAGAACAATTTATTGTGTTATTTTTACTTTTCACAGTCAATTAAAGTTATAAAGGGTGTGAATAACTTTTTTCTTAAGTGTATCCTTGAGATGAGAATTAGAACATGAATTCACATGTGTACAATTTAAATTTGTAATGAGTACTCTACACTAGACAATTGTTATTTTGTACAGTAAGGTCACAAGGCTTTATTTCTCCACAGGTAACTGATGCTAATGCCTTCTGGTCCTGGCTGAACGAGACCACTCTGGAGAACTTCTACCCGGAGACTTCCTACAATGGCGACAAGCTCCGCTTTCAGGAGAAGGGCTTCACAGCGGACATGCAGTCTGTCCTGGTCGCCCCGCCTAGCATGATCCAAGCCCGAGTGAAGCCAGGTGGGTGGAACCACTTTGCACGGAACACTTGCTGTGGGCTCACATGGCAGGCCACAGTAATTCTACATGCGGTATTACCATACACCAGAGGAAACATATTATTACTGAAAAGTTACATTTGACAAATTCAAAGGATCATTATGATCTTACTATTATTCAGGAAAAATCTATGTTTGAATGCCAAAATATCAAAAAATAATATAAACTACTAGTTGTGACTGATTTTTTATCCTTTCCATCTCCTGTCATCCCAGGGCTGTGCACAGTGCCAGAGGCAATGCAGGAGTCGTTTGACGAATGTTCATCAGCGTACGATGAACACACCAAGGAGACCGGGGCATTTCAGAAGGGCTGGAAGAGGGTCTGGAATACATCAGCGACGGAGTCAGGAGCCCCTGGATGGACCCACCTCCCCAGTGGATACCCCAGCCTCCCCATCTACGGTGTGACAACGCAGTACTGGGGAGACGGCTTCGGTCTGAACCTGGGAAAATCTGCAGACGAGATGCGCAGCATCCTAGCAGAGCTGAAGGCCAACCGTTGGATTGACAAGCGGACGAGGGCCATCTTCTTGGAAGCGTTGCTCTACAACGGAAACCTGGATCTGTTCACATCGCTGACGATGGTGTTTGAATTCTCCGAGACGGCCGGAGTTTTCACCCATCATCACGTGCAGGCCTTCCGACTTCATCAACGGCCAGGGACGATCGGGTACATCTACGTCCTGCTGGAAATCATTTACGTCATCGTTCTCCTCTACACGCTGTGGAGAGAGACGAAAACTGCACGCGCAGCCGGCTGGGCCTACCTGAAGGAGCCATGGAACGTTGTGGAAATCTTCAATTTCTTCTTGGCATTCACTGTCATCGCCTTGTACAGCTTCAAGAGAACCTACAGCGCCAAGGCTCTGGCAGCGATCAAGACCGGGAAAGGTGTGTATCACATTCAGTCAAAAATGTTACACTAATTATGCATATTACATAGACATTTCACCTAAACATGCTCACTGTTGGACAACATGCAACATTCTCAGACTGATTAGAAGGTAATTATTTAACACTGTACTAATTATATGCCAAACTCTTCTTTTACAGATGAAGTCCACCATTTCCGATCTGCGGTGAACATAAGCCTGGTTTACGGCTGGTTCCTGGCCTTCCTGACGTATGTCAACATGATGAAGCTCCTCCGGCTGTTGAGGTTCAACCCGTTCCTCGCCAAGCTGATGTCTGTGTTCCGAGGGATGTCGGTGGAGTTCTCTTCCTTCGTCCTCTACCTCTTCCTCTGCCTGTCAGCATTTGCCATCTACGCTCATCTCATGTTCGGCCTTACTGTGACAGAGTACAGGTAAGGAAACTTAGATCCTATTTGAGTCAAATACAAAGTATTTGAGAGTCCAAAAATTGGATGATTTCTCCTTTTTTTTTACCAAAACTAGTTTTAATACTTCAGTAGGGGTGCAGAACTTGTGACTGCTGAAAAGTTATAATACATGTCAGGTCATCATTACAATGATGTGATTTTTTTTCCAGCACCATCAGCAAGTCCTTCTCCACCCTGTTCCAGATGTCTCTTGGAAACTTCTACTACTACGAGCTGCGGGAGGCAGCCCCCATCCTCGGCCCCCTCTACTTCATCGCTTTCATCTGCATCATCTTCCTGGTGCTGATGAACATCGCCATGGCGATCATCGACAGCGCCCTTCCTGATGTACGGAACCACGACATGCCTGAGGAGGACCGGTACTTCATCCAGGGGTTGTGGGAACGCTTCACAGCCTTCTTCGGCTTCTGGAAAGTGCCGGTCACAGGTAGCGTAGTCTTCGGTTTTACAGATAGCACCGAGGAAGTCTTTTGGGTCTTAATTTTGTTAGAAAGTGGCTGCTGAAGTGCTTGCTTGGTCCCTTCACTGCACTATTTGTAAGCTCTCTCTAGTTGGCAAAGCATTTTAGTACAAGATATGGGATTGGGACTTGAACCCAGGATCTTTGCTCCATCACTTTGCTCCATCACTCATCAGTAATGCAAGTATGACAGGACCAAAGATACAGTCATGTAGTTTCTGTCCTATCTGTAGAACCACCCTCCCTGAATCCCTTTGTTTCCTCTGCCCCAGCAGAGTTTCACTTTTTAGTTTGTTTAATAGTCAAAACAGTTGGTTTTCTTTCATTCATAATGTAGTATAAGCTAATACATGTACTATGTATTTTGCTGTCTATGTAATTCAATTTGTTGTCTCATTTGTTACATTTTACCATTTTGTTTGCTAATATGCATCACAATATATCATTATAATAAGTAATTGTCATCATAGGTATATTTTTAGTTAGACAGAGTCCCTGGATGTTTTTTTCTTATCATAATTGTTATAAAATTATTCATTTTATGTGTGAATGAAGAAAACTAACTGAAGTATTTCTATCCACACAGAAAACGACTCCTTCGACACTTTTCATGACAGCCTGGTGGAGGTGGAGATTAAAGTGCAGAAACTGTGGCTGCAGAGACAGTTGCTCTTCAACCTCAAGTAAGTACAAAAATGCAACTTGAGCATGATGCCCTTGCCTTTAAGAGTGATCTTTCTGCCACAGTAATTGAAATAGCCTTGAAAGTTGAAAATGATATTTGTTGAAGACAAACACGCCTCTGTCCTCACAGGTTGAAGGATGCAGACCTCCCTGCAGACCCTGAGTTTGTCCCGACTGTCAGAGATGTTCCCGATTCTACAGCAGTGGAACTTCCTGTCCCCAAAGGAGCCTGCCGCATCATCGCGGTCCGTCCTGCATCCCCAAACAACTGCACAGACGACAGCAGTCAAGCAATCCGCTCCGAGAACAAGGCACCAGTAGTGGTGGCATCCGGGTCCCAACCAAAAGAGGAGGACACCCAGGAAAGCCACCAAACCAACCAAGCCAGAAAAATAACGTCCATCCTACCCAAGGAGAAAAAAAGTGGCAAGCAGTCGACCCAGAGAGTGCAAATTTCTCGGAAAGCTCTTGTGTTTCACTATAAGTATTATAATGATAAGGAGCGTGAGGTGGGCAAGCCAAGTCTCAACTTGACACCTCGTGACAGGGTGGCTCTGAGATGGGGTGAGATGCTGACAGACGACCACATCCAGGCTGCCCAGAGGCTGCTCCACCACCAGTACCCGGCACTCCAAGGGCTGGAAGCTCCTACAGTTGGTCTCTGTGAGGACGGATTTGCCAAGATGACAGGAAAGGGGCTACAAATCCACCACAACAACAGCATGCACTGGGTTCTGTCGTCTTACACAGATGGACAGGTTAGCATGTATGACAGCCTCGATGCCATCATGACCACATCTCTGAAGGTCCAGCTTTACCAGTCCTACGCCGCGTTTGCCGACCAAGAGAGGAAGGTCCTGACCATCAGCCTACCAAAGGTACAGCGTCAGAAGAATATTGTTGATTGTGGGCTGTTCGCCATCGCCTGGGCAGTGGACATCGCACGGGGGCGCGACGTGACCAGGGTTGAGTATGACGACAGGAAGATGAGGAGCCATTTGGAGATGTGCCTCGAACGAGGGAGGCTCACGCCGTTTCCTCGTCTGTTGAGCTACAGGAAGAAGGTCGGTCCAACCAGGGATGTCAGAATCTCCGTGGTGTGCCACTGTGAGCAGGAGGATCGTCTGGGAAGGATGGAGAGGTGCAGGGCATGCCAGAGGATCTTTCACGTCAGCTGCCTGCCAGTCAACCCCCCCAGTGATGGCACATGGGCATGTGGAGACTGCACCGTGTAAAAAGTCTTTAATGCAGTCTTTAATAAAAACTGGTTAACATCTAGAGTCAAGGATAAACTGTTTGTTCTCCTGGCAGAAGGAAAAATGATGAAAACCTGGTGTGGTTGTCTCTGGAATAATGGCAAAATGTGATCACAACACAATGACTGACTTTTCCCTAAATCTTGTGTACTAGTGCCGATTTGGCCTTATTTCAGTAAATATAGTTACTGTAGTTAAAAAATTGATAAGTACGCTGTCAGGTACTTTGTAGGTACTTTGTTGTCAGTACGTTTCATGCAAGATACTGGATTGCTTTGATAATACTGGTATCATCTTATAGTATCATGTTATGATTGTGGTATGTTATATGTGTTACAATGTATGTGTCATATGTGTTTAAAACATTTTGTAAATAGCAAGAATTTTCTGAGACTTGGTGTAAAAAAATTGATAGCATTTGAAATGACAGAAAACACTGCTATGGCTTTGCTAAATGAAGGAAGATGGATGCATCACTAAATGTATGTTGCACCTTAGTCATGACTATATACAAAAATAGTGTCATTTTAATAGGGTTTGATCACTAGAAAAGCTAACTGCTTGTAAAATATCGCTTTTGCTTCAGTCCTGTACCACCTTGTCCATTGATTGTATCTAATGTACATACTTAATTATGTAAAGCTGGTGGAAACAGGAGATGTGTGCTTATTCATGTTGACAGGGAAAAGAAGGTCCTTGTTAGAAGGTTGTTTGTAAATAGCGTGGCAATTATCTTTGATTGCAAAATGACATTGTTTTGTAGAGGACAACTAGGAAACTAATTTTACAATGTGGACTTCACCAGCAAATAACACCCACCCACCAAAACTGCAACAAATTTCCAGCTTGTTGCCTCAGCATCTTGCCAATGAAGGCCAAAATACTGTATACACTGTTGGTGAAAAAATCAATAGGGCTTGTTGCAACATTTTAAATGTTGATTGTAGCAATACCTTACCAGGGCTGGAAATATCAAACTTCAAATTCGAATACATAATTGTCTCAAACTGTAAAAAAGGAAAAACACAGAAATTCGTTGTTCTCTCAGTGACAAAAACCAACTGAATGCTTGTTGACTATTGAAAGAAGGCGTTTATTTCTAAGAATATGTAAGATATGAGAAAATGTGTATTTCCAGCCCTGAATATGCATGCTGTTGTTGGTAATCTTGTAGTGCATGCAGCTTATAAAAAAAATCAGCAATTTGAAAGATTTCAAACCTAAAATAACTGACAGACAACATGAAAAGCAAATTCCATGCATCACTCTGTTTATCATTGGTCATGAAGCAAGTTACAATTCTGAAATATACAAAGGGGTGGTAGCATCATTTAAATTTCTTTATTTGAATGTCAAAATACTTATGTCAAAATATCATTGAAGTTCATTTGTGTTGGTAGTAATCAAAGTACAATGCTAAAATTTATTCCAACACAAAGGGTACACAAGGATCATTGTATCAAAATGTTCAAACATTATAATAACACGTTTTCCACACAAATTGGAGATGTTTAGGAAAATTACAAAAAAAGGTATGTCTTGAAACTTTTGAATGTGTTCTACATTTTAGAATCAACCCAACAGGGACATTTGTATTGGGTGTATTGATTTGAATAAAGATTGATTCATTTGCTGATACAGCATGTGTCTTAATTTGATAGGATTATAAGATTAATGTTACAGTAAGAAAGCATATTGAGACTTTAGACCATTCAGTTTATTAGAACTGCCTTTGAAAAGCTTGAAAAAGTCATGTAATATTAGATACTATATAAAGCTGCCCCACTGTTGTACAAGCTTTCAGAATGAAGGGCTCAGAGAATTGGCCTCTCAATTGATATTGCCAAGGCCAAGGGGGCTATCAATGTTCATCTTTGGGGAACATGATCACACCCCTCAGTGTATCAGCCGGAGAGGGGGTAGTATTTCTTCCACTCCCTAGTACTGTTAGCTGCAGTATGTATATAACGTTAGGCCACACCAATTTAGTTTGTTGCTTCTCGGATTCGTTTTTTTCTGATTTGCAAAAAAAAAAAATTCTGGTTCTGAATCAACAAAAATGCTCAAAAAATTATATATTCTACCCCCCACAGATGAAGAAGTCCTTTTCTTCCTAGTTGTTACAGTTGTTACACCTACCAATGCAGTGGTTTGATTAAAAGTTCAAAATTCATTGTTTAAATTTTAATCCAGTCTTTTGTGTTGACTTTATGGCACCTATTCTAGCATTTGGGGCCATAATAGGATGTTCAGGCCTGTTTTTATTTTTTTTCGCCCAAAACAAGCCCGCTTGCTACATCTGCTTGAAGAATGCCTTTGCTGTACAATGCTGGAACATTTTACATTTTCATGATGGGAATACGTTACGTTGTTGGGTTTCATGAAAGCCATTTGTTGACTCTTTTGTTTGTCAGCAGGTATTTGAGAGAATAAATGCCGTCAATACAGATCCCTTGAATGCCTTGTCTCCTTCGCAGCCGATGTTGACATGACTGACAAAACACTGTGCCGTTTTGTGGCTATTCAGGATCACGTTCAACGTTTTCATTGATGGGCGTTGGCAAGACGAATATAACCGGTCCAGCATATGTTTACGTTTGTGAATGTAGCAACATTGATAGCTACAGAAATTTCGATTATTCCTTTCACAGTATTAAATGCTTTCCACTGGTACGGAGTGATATGGGGGTTGTGGAGGGCAAAAAAATCACTACAACGGCTGTTGAATTTACTTGGAAAATTTTAGTATAGAAATATGACAACCACAATTGACTTATCACCTAAAAATTTGAAGAGCTTAGTACATACACACCCCAACTAGTCGACATTGAGTGCGCTGTATACTTTCAACTTTCATAGTTTGAAACCTTGATTTCAGGATAATGTGAAATGTTGTTTTCTCAGTATAAACAGCTGATGCTAGTTTTTTTTCTCAGGACGGCTCATATATCTATCTATTGGCCGAATCGGCAGGTTCTTTCCCTATTCTAAGCTTGTATTCTGCCTCTTGTGTTACAATGCATTGTTGCGAGAACGGACACTCGGACAAGTCGGCCCGCATAGGATCCGGAGCACTGACCTTTCCGCTAGCCTCTTCGGGTATAATCAGGTGAAGTTTCTATCAAGAACAGTAAAGATAACAGGAAAAATGTGGAAAAATATTAAGTAGATGTTGCTGGGAACGACGAGGATGATATTTTTCTACTTACCTTTGTAGTGCTCACACGTCGTGTAGAAGATCGGGCGTCGGGTAGCTCGGGCTTGCCTATGGCTGGAAGTGATTCTTGGCTCGACGACGTGCCTCGTGGCTGAAGGTAGCAATAAGCACACCAGAATAAAGGGGCTGCTTATATAGCACTAACACCGGATGCTGTTCAGTGGTGGTGGGAGCTTGACCACGCTTTCCCAGAAAAAAAAAAACGGCGTCGTTTATTCATGCAAACAAAGTGGATGTTCACGTGAACTCCTGATGACGTTTGCGTGATCAATGTGCCATGCAAGCCACTTGATATATAGGCACTCTTTGTACAGACCATGTGCGGCAAAATCAGTTTTCTTTCATCTCAGCTGAGGACAAGTTGTTTTCCACACCTTGACTTTACATCATTGTTTGATTCGCTGAAAAGCACGCCCAGTCATTGTACACACGGTAGTCACGACGCGCCACTCGAAAGGCCAGGGCACACCCCTGAATTGCTCAGTGTTTGTTGGTGATAGTAACGCCACAAACCCATACACAACACCTACTTACTTACTTACTTACTTGGGCCACCGATGACTGTCCTCCATCCAGCTCTGTTCAGGGCTTTCCTCTCCACATCCTCCCAACGCATCCCCAGTCCAATCCGCTCCCATTGCCGTGTCATGCCTGCAGGAGTAGCTTTAGTGTTTTGTGTATGATTCCTGTTATTATGATGTTCGTTCGGCCGGTGTAGTCTGGCGCCTGGATCTTGTTACCGCCTAGTACTGTGCGTCGGCTGCAGTTCGCATGACCCCCGCATAGCGCTATTAAAAGTGGGTTTTACAAACGAACGAGCCGACAAACTTGAGATGATTTTCACATATTTTGTAGGTTGTACCCTTAACCCAAACATATTCAATTTTTGTAGCTTTCTTGTGTACCCTTATAGTCTTCCGAGACTGGACTGCCAATGATGATGTGTACCCTACCATAAATTTTGCATTGTCGAACCATCTCACTTTGGGCTCCTTAACTATAGAAATCCCCATAGGGCAAAAAATGTGTACTGCTACCTTCAAGAGATGTAGTCGGTCAGGAGGCGGTCACTGACATTGCACGAAAAGTTGGATTTACCAACGGAAGTAAATTAAGTCGGATAATGTTTAGTTTATAAACAGTATCAGACTTTACAATGGTAGTAAATAAAAGTCAAGTACAGTGATTCCGGACTTAAAAAGGGTTGTAAAGGAAATTACCATACTTGACTTTTATTAACTGCCATTGTAAGGGCAGGTACGGTACCGGTATACAAAATAAGCTGATTAGCCCACTTTACTACCATTGGTAAATGCAACTTTTCGTGCAGTGTGATGCCAATGTTACGCTCACCCGACTTATATGACCTCGTATATGCAATTAGTGGTTTATGATTAAACGATCTAGGTACAAGTTTAGCCTGATTTATGTAGTTGAGTTACAAACACTTCTTTGGCAACATAACTTGGATACGACTTCATAGCATTAACTATTTTACAACGCAACTGCCCTTAAGCTCTCCAATTTTCCCTGGGTATGTGGCGTTACAGATAAACCGTAATCCTTAAGTGCAAACACATGGTTAGCATGGGGAATGACGTATTATTAAAAAAAATGTCGTACGTTTGATATCAACTTTTTTATTTGGCACTCACAGACCAGCCAGTTCTACGTTTTGTGACAAGAACTCTCGGCGGCGTTAGCGCAACCCCGACATTGAGATGTCACACTCCCACTAACACCAAACTTTGGGCGACGTGTCCCAAGTGCCAGGTTATTATCAGCGTACAAACCTGACAAAGAAAAGTAGTCAAGTGCATTTGTTTGGTGATCGGTTCAAAAGGTGCTCTATACGTATACCTTCGACAATACTTTCTTTACTCTTAGTCATCTCTTTTCAACCCACAGACAAAGTTTGCAGTCTGTTTACCTAGTAAGCGCAGATTTCGCCTTGACAACATTTGTAAACTTTTACCCTTTGAGAGTAGAATATATCTGACTACATCCAAAATCGTAATCTGCTATTACATACTAGCTCCGATCAAAGAAAATATATCTCTTGGGAGTGTAAACAGTTAACGTCAATTGATATTTAAAATTTACACTTAAATTTTTGTCATCTCGGTTGCAGATTGCACTTCAAAAAATATCACCATCTGCTTGATACAGTGAACATGGAATCCCACGATCCCGTGACCTTAACTGTCAAGACTGAACACTATGAATAATCAGGCATGATAACCACTGGTGTAAGAATAGTTCAGAACAAAAGAAGTTGGGAGTTGAATCACCTGCTGAGCCCAAGGTCTTCCCTTTGTCTCTGGCTAGACTATATCTGACTACCGTGAATCAAAGTCGTATCTCCTACTTTTGATAAGAAACCTTGATACAGATTTGTTAAAAAGGTACATGCAGATTGCCACTGTCACGTGTATTCTTGCTACACAGTTGTTACGTAGTGAAATGTAGAGTATCGTATTTACCCATACAGCAATTATTTTCAATTTGATAGATATGTTGTAACCCAGTTAAAGGCCACAGACGATCAATCCAAGATTTCAATCCTTTATTGGCAGTGAGAGAACAGATGGCGGATACAGAGTTTCGCACGTTTCTACCGCTATCCAATCTTCATCAGTGAAAAGAACATTTGTATTCATATGATATGGAACAAGGAACAGTAACACATTATATATAGCGTATAATCTTAGGTAATAGATACAGGACGCACTGTCCTGATTGGCTGAGGGGACCTAGCAGTGCTCTAAGTAACAATAATGAAATAAATATAATCTTATATAATCTTGTATCATATAATCATCAATGTAACACACACTAAGTTAAACATAATTCCACCAGGTCACATGCTATCCTCAGTAATACCCTGAAAAAGTGCATCTGATGAACAGATCTCCAATGCAACATTCCTGCATGTATTATAACCGGCGTAGCCTCCTTTGCAGACTTGTTGGGCGGCGTCATTATTTTATTTGTCGAGCGACACGAGTTATGCCACGGAGGGACGGTTTTGCCGCGGAGGGAGTTTTGCCCGGGGGGGGGGGGGGAGATAGGTTTTCTAGCCCAACAAGCCTCCTCGCCGAAAACAACTAATGCCGCCGCCCAACAAGTCTGCGAAGGAGGCTATAACTGGCAGGTGCTGCACTGGATATCTCTCAAACACACTGTTTTTGAAAGTGGCGGATATAATGTTACATGTAACCCAGCAGATAAATGTTGATGGAGGTTAAACTTTGAGGCCATTGTTCACTTCATTTTTAACAGAGACTCCATCTTCTCTACATAGTCTACCGATGCAGGGGGCCCTGGCCTGGAGGTCACAAAACCTGCATACTTCTCCATGTACTCTGGCTCTACTGGCTCTGTAAAAGCTGCAGTTATATGTACAGGTATGACTTTCACGTGTGCATAATCTATTTCCATCCCCTCACATACGATGGCAAATCCTTCAGTGTTCAGTCCCTTCTGTATTAGCAGCCCCACAGTTCTGGCACACTGAAGGAGTCTGATATAAGCATCGGTAGGGAGGCTGAGGATGTCACTGGACAGATGTCTTTGCGGGACCACGACAGTATAGCCGGGTGTGTTGGGGAAGGGCGTGAGGAAGGCTACGTGGTCCCTGTCCTCCCAGATACGCCACTGTTGCAGCTCTCCCCGGACAATGCGAGCAAACAGGTTGTCATCAGATGCCTCCCCATAGAATGTTGTGTTTGGAGAGAGCTTGGGGTGACTTCGACTTGCTTCATTATTGTCTGGCATGCTTTAAATAATGTGGATAAACATATTTGAAAAGAAACAGTAGGAATTCTTGAACTGGTTCAAAAATTATGCAGATATATTAAGTCTCTCAGAAAAAAAAAGCACTACCGAGGGTATTTTATAGTGTCATATTGTTTTTCTGTTTAGCATCACTAGTTGTTAAGAATACAGAACAATTACATATTATTAAATATATATGTGTAACGTTACATGCTATGTAATAGCTATACTGTAAAAGAGTAACGTTATTTACGAAGGTCCTAAAAAAGTGTACATGTATTATGAGCACGTTTGAACTGTAATTTCATAAGCAATTGGACTTAATAACAAGTTTTCGACTGTACCCAAACTCCAGACAATTTGGGTAAGCCTAATTTCTTGTTTGGGAAATAACAGTTCAAACTTGCTTCATAATGACTTCTACCAACACATATTGATTTTCATGATAAGCCAGGGCTTGAAATACTAGTACCAGTGACCTGCATATGCAGGTTAGTGCAGTAAAATTGGAGCCGTGCAGGTATTCCTGATGTCTACCTGCACCTAACCTGCACCGGTCCATGTACTGGGTATATACATGTAGAAGTCTGTAGATTTTTTTTCCTGCATTGACACAGTTGTCACCTACATGTATGAGGTATAAAACAAATAATGGCAATGGTTTCTGAACAGTTTTTAGTATGATCCATACTTCCTAAATTCTGAGTGGTGCAGGTAAAATTTGTCTGGTGCAGGTAATCTACGTTACCTACACCAGTGCAGGCACTTCAAGCCCTGTAAGCAAACGTGTATTTATACTCACTCGGGTTGGTTGGCTTGCAGGATGCTGGACTGGATGTCGTCAAGTATGGAGTCCTCAGCACGAGGACCGTTCTTGGTGGTGACGTATCCTGGATAAACAGTGTTAAACTCTGTCTCCTGTGCCAGTACAGGAGCCCATGTCTCGCCCAGGCTGTCCAGGGGCAGTACCAAGGTGTGAGCACGACCTCTGACCTTACTGTCGGCCACCATTGCACAACGTCCGACCTTCAGCTTTGCTGCAACATGCTGGGCTATCTGAAATCAACAAAAAACTCAATTAGATATTAAAAAATCCTCCACACACATGTGGATGGGGTGAGAGTATAGGTAGTGTTTCGTTTTTTTAGCTCTCACCACAGAAACATGTACATCATTGAAAGTAATTGGACATCATGCACTACAACATAAAAGTTAAAACAACATAATGAACCATAATTTAAACATAATTAAACATGATTTAAGGTTATGAGAACTTGAGAAATAGCAGGAGTTGCCATTGCTAGCTGTCCAGTGGGCAACAATTTTCTGTCTTAAGAAATGCATTTACTCAAATTGGACTGTACCTTATACAACAGCAAAATATCCTCATGAATTGTATACAATATATTCAAGTTTTAGATATTTAGATAGCAAAGAAAAGTTCATATTCCTCATGCAACTAGATAATCCATGTATTATAAGCTCCATCTGTTCTTACATTTACAACTGTCTTAATAAGCGAGAAGAAGTTAAGCATGTACTAGTATACATTATCCATTATACCTAAAACTACTTTATGAACATGACCTGTATTTAGCTCATTAGAGCATAAATGTACAATAAAAGTCGTTCATTCCCATTCTGAAACTCATTGAATTGATTCTGCCAATTTCAAACTAGCCTGTAATCTTATAATATCAATTCATTATGAATGTTGTAGAAATAATGCCTGTCCTTGGTGCTGAAGGACACATCCGAACGACTGGGGTCCCTGTCCTTGGTACTGAACAACATCTCTAACTAGAAGAGTGATGACCAAAACTAATGAATCAAGTAAGATTCAGACAGATCCATACGATTCTGTACCTGTGCTTAGCATTAATTCTTAGCCAAGAACACATACTGTCAATCGAGTCCTACCCGACCGAATGATCTACTCTACTCTACTCTACTCTACATAAAGACTTTTTGCACTATTGACATGGCGTTCCTCTTAAATATTAATAGCCTGGGCGTTTTAACCCCATACCATTCTGTACCTGTTTAGTTGCTAACATTAATTCTCCAAACTGTTCTTCAGTCAGTGCCCACAGGTGTTTGGCGTCCCGGTCCTTACACATGACGATAGTGGCTCCTCTCAAGCTGGGGGTTGGATCCAGGAAGGCCACATGGCGTTGGTTTTCCCATAGCACTCCGTGCACCGGTGCTGCTGACTTTGCACTCATGTCTGTATTACATTTCATCAAAAGACGACGGTCTACAAACCACTACACACGCCGCGTGCATGAAACGTTTCACAAAGCAAGCATATAGTATGGAATGATGCACGGATTTGCACCTAGTACCTGACAAAACATCACCCCAGAAAAAGAAAAGTTCTTCCTGAACATGACAGCATCCAAAGAAAAAAAATGTCAGGTAACGCAAAATAAATCTACTGAATATCTCAACCACTAGAATAACAAACAATTATGTATATTGCAATTGAGTTTGACCATCAATTTCAACTTGTTTCTATTCAATATGCTGAAATTTCTGAACAAGACGAGTTATTACAACACGCCAGTTGCGCATGGATGCTATCCCTGCAGGGCGAGCTGAGGTCATTGACCCCACAGTGCCAAGATGGCGGCTGTTCAGCTGACGGGAGTTCATGTCCTTTTGGTCATCACGTTCGGTATCATGGTCAGTATTCCCTGTCAAAACTTTGTCTAGGAATTCATTATGTTGTTGTCTAAACATGGAGCTCTGTTAGGGTGTTAAGTTTGTTTCCAGAAGGTTGGAATTTACACTCGTTTTGCCCCAGTGGGGAGGGGGGCAAAAACAATCACAGCCAAACAAGGATTCGGGTTTGTTTCGAAATAAGATGTTTCCTTTTTATCAAACCGAACCATGAACAGGGGCCTGGCTTATTATGTGCTATGGTTAATATGCATAGATTTAGAACAGGTTTGTCCAATACATGTACTTTCCAGCCAGAGACTGTAGCCTATATTATAGGTCCTTTCACAACGAGATTTCACTTTTGTATACAGTTTTTATTGACGTCATAATAATTAAGGGTTAATGACCCATCCCGAGGTGTATGTTGTGTCATAAGGCCTGGTAATTTCCTATAACAACTGATTAACCGCTAAGTTAGCGAACCCAACGAGGCGGTTTAAGAGGCGGTTATAGGAAATCACCAGGCCTTATGACACCATATACACCTAGCCGTGGTGACTCTTGATTCCGGGCCTATATTATACTATTTATAGCCCTCAGCAAGAGTCGTGGAAAGATCATTGGCAGAACCGAACATTTCCCGTTGGCTGCGCGATGATCCGTTTTCGTCCCGGTTTTCGGGTGTCCCGAGCTTCCTGGCAATTTTACCTCACAATTGGCCGGGTTGGCAACGTGGACATTCCCCTAAATACCCCACAAGGCGACCAATTCTGCCATTTACGTGCAAAAATACAACCGGGGCGCCATCTTGGATAGAGTCCCCGACGGTGGTACCGGACATTCCCGACTCTATCCAAGATGGCGTGAAGATACATATACACCAAGGAGCAGGCGGTCATTAACGTTATTATCATATATAGCCTATCCAAACTTAGTAAAGTAGCAAACTCAGTCAACATTAGCGTGATGGTCAGCTTGCCGTCCACCCATGCATGTTGCTCCTTGGTCTCTCCCCCGGTTCCCTACAACCCAAAAAAACTGAGTTGAAATCTGTTTTAGAAAGTTCTTTGAGTACTGCATCATCCATTGAACACAAAGATGGCGGACTGAAGCTGATCCCATACCCAGTGTCATGTGAATCGGTTAACCCTATTCGTTCGACGAGTGTTTATGCAAATTATGGATTTAACCTCCCCACATGTGAGATCATTATTCACCACTGCTGATCATATGAGGTTATGGCTTCATAACCAATATGAAATGAGGACTGATTGGTTGATGCCTTCTGGCTATATGATAATTATATTTCAGATATCCAGCGACCTTAGCGGGTGAGTGACTGTAACCAACATGGCACAAGTGAAGCCTGTGCAGTTTCATCCTACATGTATATTTACATTCTTGTCATCTTTACCCAGGCGTTCTTCCTGCTGTTCCTGTTCGCCAAGAGACAGATTATGAGGTTTGCCCTGAGGTCCCACCGAGGACCTCATGTGCTGGTCGGGTCGGCTTCCCCAGGGGTGAGACTTAACTGTTTTTCTTTGTTTGTTTTTGACCCGATTTACATGCTGGCAAAAAACCTGACGGTACAAAAACTGCATACCCATGCGAGCCTAATGAAAACGGTGTACATGGAATTTTCCTGTGGGTAAATTGGCCTGCTTTTATGAACATACAGCGTGCGAAATACTAGGTTGCCCAGTTGCACTGTGCAACCATATTTTGCTTGGTACAGCCTATTTCTACACCCAGGTAGCTTAGTGCACTAACTCAAAATTTTGGGGTAAGGATGCCCCTTTTTTCCATTCAGTTCCCATGGAAGAGCTCATCACTTCAGGTAAGGCAAAACAACTCTGTGTCAGAAATGTATAAATGCACATTGCATTCTAACAAAGTTAATCACAATTTAGAAGAGTTTAAATTCGGGGCAACCTGGAATTTTGATGGGCAACCTAGCTTTCATCCTAGGTTGCCACTGGGCAACCTGGCTCAAAAAAGTATTTCGTACACTTACATCAAGAATGTACATTCAGAGCGCACGTCACTTTGAGGGCTGGCACACGATCAGAACATACATGTATGTTCTAGACGTATGTCAAAGCAGGCCAATTTCCATGCAGCAAAATTTGACACACACAGCTTTCAAAGTTTCATACGCTCGCGTGTATACACAGTTTTTGTCCTGTCAGGTTTTTGCCCGCATGTAAATTGGTTTTTTGTCTGGCCTGAAACTATTCTCCCAAATGTCTCATTATTACCGCAGTGTAAGGTTTTCTTTCCAGTTTGTCTGTTTGTGTGTTTGTTTGTGTGTTTGATTGGGATGTCGGGACACTGAAAAGAAGTTAGGTGAAAGGTTATCTTATTTCAAAATCCTATCTTCAATCTCCTGCTACACACAATGTCATATGCATGTCTGTTGCCTTATGCTTATGGGAGCCAGTGGAGAAAAGTATAGACAGTAATGAATGAAATGAAAAATTTAAAAAAAAGCTCATATTTCACAGAGGATAATATATCATATTTTGATGTTTTTTGGGTCCAGCATACTTGCCAATGAAACAGCGGCATTAGCTGTCCCAACATTGCTTCTGTCCTTGTTTTCATTGCAGCCATATCTGTATTGTGACAGTTTCAATCATCGAAATGGAAAAATTTTGAAAGTCAAAGAAGACAGAAATCAAGAACGAAGTTGCTGTGTTACTTAAATGTACATGTATGTATTTCTGTCCACCAGTCCATGAAAGAGGAGATTGAGAGACGGCTAGACAGGATAGCAGGCATTAAGTATGAACCACGACTGCTGTGTGCTGTGGAGCCTGGCATAGCAGAACCTACAGATGGGACTGGTAAGGAGCTTTATATCATACCCGGGCGGCGATACAGTCTGCTCCCGACCGTGTTGTATTTTACTTTATATCATACCCGGGCGGCGATACAGTGCTCCCGACCGTGTTGTATTTTACTTAAATTATATCATACCCGTGCGGCGATACAGTGCTCCCGACCGTGTTGTATTTTACTTTATATCATACCCGTGCGGCGATACAGTGCTCCCGACCGTGTTGTATTTTACTTTATATCATACCCGTGCGGCGATACAGTGCTCCCGACCGTGTTGTATTTTACATTATGTCATACCTGTGCGGCGATACAGTTCTCCCGACCGTGTTGTATTTTACTTAAAATCATACCCGTGTGGCGATACAGTGCTCCCGACCATGTTGTATTTTACTTTATGTCATACCCGTGCGGCGATACAGTGCTCCCGACTGTGTTGTATTTTACTTTATATCATACCCGTGCGGCGATACAGTGCTCCCGACTGTGTTGTATTTTACTTTATATCATACCCGTGCGGCGATACAGTGCTCCCGACTGTGTTGTATTTTACTTAAATTATATCATACCCGTGCGGCGATACAGTGCTCCCGACCGTGTTGTATTTTACTTTATATCATACCCGTGCGGCGATACAGTGCTCCCGACCGTGTTGTATTTTACTTTATATCATACCCGTGCGGCGATACAGTGCTCCCGACTGTGTTGTATTTTACTTTATATCATACCCGTGCGGCGATACAGTGCTCCCGACCGTGTTGTATTTTACTTTATATCATACCCGTGCGGCGATACAGTGCTCCGGACCGTGTTGTATTTTACTTTATGTCATACCCGGGCGGCGATACAGTGCTCCCGACCATGTTGTATTCTACTGTATGACCAAGTGTATAAACCGGGCTTCCATAGAACGATTCGAACGCATTTCGCCCCAACCATGTGTGCCGCTTTAGAAAATTCGAAAGGTATCGGCCCTCCAGAGAAAATTTTAGAGGTATTGGTCCTCCCGCGAGTCGGGCCGATACCTCAGGCAATACGGAATACACCGTGTTGTATGCTCTATGTACGACCGGGCGTATAAACTGGGCTTCCATAGAACAATTCGAACGCGTTTCGCCCCAACCGTTTGCGCCGCTTTCGAAAATTTGAATACAGGATCCGGACGTTGGAATTGATGTTGTTGCAGTTTTTTTTGTTTAGGGACACCAAATTTTCGCTCATTTCGCATTGAAAGACGTGTTTTCTAGGGTGGGTATGATATAAATAGAATACAACACGGTGTATTCCGCATCGCCCTCGGTCTCGGCCCTCCCGCGAGTCTGATCGCGGTCGGTCCGATACCTCGGGCAATACGGAATACACCGTGTTGTATTCTATATTTATAACATGTAGTTAGACTAGACAGGATAGCAGGCATCACGTACATGTACATGTATGAACCATAGCTGCTATGTGCTGTGGAGCCTGCTGGGCTGGAAATACATTGTACTTTTTTCTGCATGCCTGCACTGGTGCAGGTACCATTGAAAATTACTTGGTTTCCTCTTACTATTTCTATGTTAATTCTCACCTGTGCACAAATGTATATTTATATAACTTATTATAAGGCCACACCAATTTATTTTCTTGGTTAACGGATTTTTCTGGAAAAATAATGGAGCGGGCGGGCGAAATAAATAAAAAAAATAAAAATTTCAGACTACCTGCCATACAGCCATGTAGTAAGCAATCCAGACAGCTTATTAAGTTACAAAATGATAGTATAGGGCACATTGAACACATATTGAACTGGAAGGACCATTACTACATGATCAACTTCTGTAACATCCCTTTTAATACAATTATTCGTAACATAATATATAATTTTTGCAAGTTACACATCTTTACTGTATGACTAACAAAATTATCGACAACTGACAAGACTCCGATATTCAAGTACTGTAGTTTCAACTTCATTAATCTTTTCATTTAGTTTAACAGTATCTAGTCAGATTGCACCTGGTGCAATTTGGTGCTCTCAATATACAAGCAGTACTTCATAGATATAAAGCTTGTTTTGTGGTGCTTTGGGGTTGATATTCCTTTTCGTACACGAGCAAATTTGCAAAACTGCATATACTCTAAAACATGACACAAGCCACACAATGTAAACTCTCACAAGCAAATTTATAAACACAAACAACTTTAAAGGAGACAAAATTTATTCAATTTACATGTATTTACCTAGATCCTGCCTTGATCCAAAGCTACAGCTTTCTTAAACAAAGATAAACTTGCCATGTGGCCGCCGACAATAATGACAGATCATGAGCCAACATGGCTTCCAGTCAGAAAGTAAATAAATCTAATGTGCAGGAGCGACTCTAGCGACATTGGCATGAACTGCAGCAAATTTCCCTGTTCAAGCAACCGGCCAGTGGGGTCTAAACTATAACGTTTTTTTTATTTTTATTTTCATTCGGCAAAAAAAGCAAGCGGCGAATCCGTTAACCAAGGAAATAAATTGGTGTGGCCTAAGCACAATATTTTAAAGATGTTTGTATTATACTATCATTCCGTTAAGGCTTTTAATCAAATCAAATGTTTTTAAACAGCTGTGCACTGTAAATTGCAGTACAATTCAGGATGTACTCCTGCTATGTTGTTTTAATAAATAAAGTTTCAAAGTTTCAAATTTAACCTGCACCAGACAAATTTACCTGTACCATTCAGACTTTGTGAAGTACATGTATGGCTCATACTAAAACTATTCAAAAACCATTGCCACTCCTACAATGTAGTATTACGATATACTTCATACTAGTAACAGTCAATGCAGCAAATAAAAATCAACATTCACTTAGATGTATAGTACATGGAGTAGAGGTTAGGTGCAGGTAGACATCAGAAATACCTGCACAGCCAAAATTTGACGTATGCACCCGGTATTTCGAGCCCTGGTCTGGCATGCTGGCAGATACAACTGAGAACCGCCTATCTGGTGATTGAATTGAACAACAATTCCTGTAATATAACTCAGTACTATATTTAAACTCTGCATTGTAAGCTGTAGTTTTATTTTGATATCAACAAACATTTCAATCTGTTATCAGTTGAAGGTAACTACAACTACATCTACAGGATGAAAGCAGTCGATGCAGCTGCATTACTCGGTAAGTGCAACAATTGTTACATCCATGAAGGCTAGCCATTTGTTCCTCAGTCACTGATGAAAGATAGTGGATGTTATCTGAAATGTTTGAATCTTCACTATTCAGTTATCCAGTTGCTTGTTCTTATTTCGTATTATGCATGGAACAGTTGTTATACTAAGGAATCGTTTAGAATTTGAATTGACAGTTTTATTAGTTGATCAGTTCAAATCAAGGATGCTATCCCCTCTATTTTTGTTTCTTTTTTGTTTGACTGAGACTATTCTGACAATGTATTGATAGTATATAATTTGATACCACAATGTTTTCCTACTTCATACATGTACATCCTAAGTAGTACAGACAAATTCACATTTCAAATGAGCTTAGACAAATCTCTTACTTTTTCACTATCACAGAGAAATGGGAAGGAGTTAATTTAATATACCTTGGTCATGTGTATGTATATATACAAGCTATTCCTTTGTCGTGACCTGTACTTAACCCAGTGGGTATGTATGTATAATAAAGGTTCATTCATCATTCATTCATCCATTCATTCATTCATTCATTCATTCATTCATTCATTCATTCATCCAATCATTCATTTATTCATTCATTCATCCATTCATCCATTCATAGATAAGAACATAATGTCTCCGCCCTTCAGATGCCCAATTACAAGAGCTGGATCCGGAGCTGCGGAGACCGGCGGGAAAGAGTTTCCGACAGCACCTGACGGAGCTGCGGGAGGGGCCGGGCGCGCCGCTCAAGTCTGCCAAACTCTCCCTCTGCAACTCATTTGCAGACTCTTACGAACATGCCAGGCATGGTCAGAAGGTAAGACTGAGGCACAAGTCATACCAAGGCCACACCAATTTGATTTGTTGGTTCTCAGATTTTTTCAGAAAACATGGAAAAAAAACAACAGGCCTGGGCATCCTATAATAGCCCCAAATGATACGATAGGAGCCATAAGGTCAACATGCCAGGCTGGTTAGTAATTCAAATAATGAATTTTGAACTTTTAATGAAACCACTACTTGATAGATAGAAAGAAACTGTAACAAGTAGAAAGAAACTGTAACAAGTAGAAAGACAGGGAATTTCTTCAACTGTTGAGGCCAAAATACGATGTATGAGCATTTTGGAGAGAAACTGAATATTTTTTTTGTAAATCAGTAAAAAAAATGAAGCATGCAAATCTGAGAACCAACAAATTAAATTGGTGAGCCTAATGAAGAAACATACACATGTAGGAACAAGGAAAGTCCAAGGTAGAGCCATGTGTTAAACTGTAACAGCATTGTATTATATGTCAGGGTAGAGACTTCGATCTGGTAGAATCTAGAGACTAGTAGAGATCCCAAATGAAATAGAAATACTGATCAGGATCTCTGCCGGTAGAATCAGTGCCAAAGATCCTGATTGGAGTCTGTAAATTTTAAGATATCCACTTAAAAGACAGTCAAAACTTTTCAAGCTTGATTCATGTCACCTGAGATTGACTTGAAATTTAGTACATTTGTATCTGAAACCACCCTTACACATTAACAGCATCCTGATCGAAGTCTCTCTTGACAAAGACTCTGATCGGTAGCTCTACCAGTAGTCACTTATTCTAGCTGTCTCTACCCTGACATATATATTACACGTAGAAAACGGCTCCAGGAAGACTAGAAGTACATGATGTATTTTACTAAATATTTGTAGTACTATTCTTTCTGAAGAATGTGAAAAAACACAAAGACTAGACAATGTTTGACAGCAGCAATATGGTCAGTTGACAGCAACACAGAATCGGCAGTTTTATATTTGCAGTATATATTGTACAATTTACAGTGTGCGAAATACTAGGTTACCCAGTTGTGATGTGCAACCATATTTTGCTTGGTGCAACCTATTTCTACACCACTGGGCAACCTGGATCAAAAAGTATTTCATACACTGCAATAAGTGTTGTTTGTTGTTTCATACAGCCCTTTGGTGAAGCAGAGTACAGGAAGTATGTGGCAACTTTGAATGACTTACTGACATGGTGAGTTGGTACAGAAACAATACCTGTCCTTGGTGCTGAATTGTACATCATGGGGCCCGAAATACTTTTTTGTGCTCATGTAATTTTCAATGTTACCTGAACCAGACAAATTTTACCTTCACCACTCAGATTATAGAAAGTATGGATCATACTAAAACTGTTCAGAAGACATTGCCATTATTTCTTTTATACTTCATAGGTGGTGACAGTCAATACAGCAAATAAAAATCCACATACACCTATATGTATATACATAGTATATAAACCCAGTACATGGACCAGTGCAGGTTAGGTGCAGGTAGACATCAGAAATACCTGCACAGCTCCAATTTTACCTGCACTAACCTGCATATGCAGGTGGTATTTCCAGCCCTGCATCACGAAGACTCGTGCCTCTGTCCTTGGTACTGATCAACATTCTAACAAATTCTAACAGCTCTATTATCTTGTAAAATATCATGTATATCTGGCGGAGAAAGCTGATGAGTGAATGACACTGGTCTGATAAAGGCAAGTCTGTACAAGTGACCACCTCCACAAAATCACCACCTAGCCAATGTGACCACTTTTTGGTGGTACCTTAGATAATATTTCCCATTGACACAAGCATTAAGAATCCTGTCCGTAGTGACCACCTGTCCACATACATGTAGACAAGATTTTATCAGTCCCTTGAGTGATCTTCTTGGACAGTATTTTAACGAAGCTTGTTAAACTTCCTTCCAACTTGACCTTAAGGTCAATCTGCAGTAACCCCCACATTCAAAATACCTACTAAATGTACGAATACAGGCAAACAAATCGTAAGGCCACACCAATTTAATTTGTTGCTTCTCGGATTCGCCTCTTCATTTTTTTCTGATTTGCAAAAAAAAAATATTCTGGTTCTGAATCAACTAAAAAATGCTGATATTTTGCCTCCAACAGTTGAAGAAAGTCATTTTCTTCCTAATTGTTACAGTTGTTACATCTACCAACGCAGTGGTTTGATTAAAAGTTCAAAATTCATTGTTAAAATTTTAACCCAGCCTTTTGTGTTGACTTCATGGCACCTATTCTAGCATTTAGGGCTATAATAGAATGGCCAGGCCTGTTTTTTTATTACCTTCGCCAAGAATGTGTTTTCGTAGGCGTTCGTGTGTGTGTGTGTGTCTGTGTCTGTGTGTCTGTCTGTGTGTCTGTCTGTAAACACGATAATTAGAGAAGGCTTAAATGGATTGTCTTCATATTTGGTAGGTGGGTAGGGCTTGATGAGACCTCGAAGTGATTAGATTTTGGGCCCCCTGGCGGCTTGTTATGGTACTGCAACTGAACTTCCGGTTTTGATATCTCGTGATCTGGACATGCTAGGGTCATGAATTTTAGAGGGTAGGTAGCTCTTGTGGTCGGGAAGAAGTGACATAAGTTTGGGCCCCCTAGCAGCTTGCTCCGGAACTGCAGGAGCATTTGTATAAAAATGTTTAAAGTAGGATAACTCAATAACCGGTCGACGGATCGTCTTGATATTTGGTGTGTAGGTAGCTTAAGTGATGCTTGACATAATTACATGGCAATTATGCAAATTATGATCTAATTTGCATAATTAATGAAGGAATTCTATAATTCAGGTACCTTCCATGATAGGACTAATATACCCTGTAACGTGTAATTAAGAATGAGAGTAACATCGCCATAGATTAATTATATAAATGAAGACCTAATTTGCATAATTAATAAGAAAATACTATAATTCCATAGTGGTTGATGTTGGCAATTTCATACTTGCGCATTTCGAAGTTGACTGGAGGTGAACATCATTTAACATAACTTATTCAAATCAGTACCTCATTTGCATAATTTATGAGGAAATGCTAGAAGTACCTTCGTTGTTAAGATAACACTGTCATTGGAAGGAGAATATGATTAACTGAATCAGATGTAATTCATGCAAATGATCTTATTTGCATAATTAGGAGTGAAATCTATCATTCGTCAGTCATAAAGGGTAACCTCATTTGGCGAAGGTATGAGATCGTGGAACTCTTGTTTTTGTTTTTTTCGCCCTGTCGCTTCATTTTTTTAATGAAAAAATCCGAGAAGCAACAAATAAAATTGGTGTGGCCTAATCATCCTTTTTTTCTCTCCCAGCATCAAGAATAAAATCTACAGAAAGAAGAGCCACGTGACCTTCCAGAACGTGGCCCAGGTGTACAGTAACAGCACCAACAGCCACAAGATGTCCGCAGACAGCATCCTTCTGCTGGAGGAGGAGGCCGTGGCGGGGAGGGCAGCGGAGGAGGAAATAGAGCTAGACGTGCTAGATGCAGACTCCAGCGGCGCGTCGTACGAAACCTCGGTGTAGAACTGAGGTTTGCGAAAGGCTGGCAGCCAAGAATTAGGACTGCAAATAGTTATTTATCGTTAAAAAGGTCCTTTTTCAGTATCAAAACAAAAATCTACATCAAGACATTGAGGTGGATGGGCTGGATGCAGACTTTAGAAACCTGGGTGTAGTAAGAACAGGTGGATGGGCTGGATGCAGACTGTAGAAACCTCAGTGCAGTAAGAACAGGTGGATGGGCTGGATGCAGACTGTAGAAACCTCAGTGCAGTAAGAACAGGTGGATGGGCTGGATGCAGACTGTAGAAACCTCAGTGCAGTAAGAACAGGTGGATGGGCTGGATGCAGACTGTAGAAACCTCAGTGCAGTAAGAACAGGTGGATGGGCTGGATGCAGACTGTAGAAACCTCGGTGCAGTAAGAACAGGTGGATGGGCTGGATGCAGACTTTAGAAACCTGGGTGCAGTAAGAACAGGTGGATGGGCTGGATGCAGACTGTAGAAACCTCAGTGCAGTAAGAACAGGTGGATGGGCTGGATGCAGACTGTAGAAACCTCGGTGCAGTAAGAACAGAACTTCGTGAAAGCCTGGCAGCCAAGCATCGGGACTGCAAATACCTCTTCACGTTGTTGAACAATATTTGTCCTAATCTAAAGTAACAAGAACAAAATCTACAAGACATGGAGACAGATGAATTGGATTGAGGTGTGAAACCTCTGACACTTTAAGTTAGAGTTTCTTTTAGTTTGAAGAGTTAGTGTCAGGACTGCAAATACTTCTTGTAAAACATGGCCTACTTCAGTATCAAGAACAAAATCTACAAGACATTGAGATGGCTGGATTGGATGGAGACTTTGGTAGATGAAGCCTCTGACACATATGTAGCTTGTTTGAATCCTGGCATCCAGGCTTTGGGATGTGACATCATATCCATTTCTACCATTGCTACCTACATATACTAACTGTATACTGCCAATTGAAAACAATTATTTCAATGTATTAATAGGAGATGGCAGGGCTTGATTGAGACACCAGTTTTGCCTGAAAATTTAAGTGTAAAATTGAGTCAAATCTGCCTGAGCAGCCACCTCTTCAAGCTGGCCATCTGGTCCCAATTTTTTCTCCATAGGTGCAAGCATTAAGCCACCTGCCCAAGAAGGCCACCTGTCCAAGAAGACCACTTTACCTCGGTCCTCTGGGTGGCCTTCTTGGGCAGGTTTGACTGTATTTCCGGTCACCTAGCAAGCAGGAACTGGAGTTACAAATAACTGTTAATGGTTGAACAATCATGTTCTCTAAATCCTGGCAACCAGGTATTGGGAAGGGAAATGGTTGATTTTGAACTTGACATACATGTATTCTTTCTCTTTCAGTATCGCTAAGAATAAAATCTACAGTAGATAGAGAAGGCTGTGTTGGCCCAGTTACTGTAAATCACGTTTTTTTTTGCAGTACGTTTTATATGCACGGTTTTCGCGGTCACGTCTGTACCGCCAACTTATATTTACCGTGAACAAAATAGTTCGCCGACTTTCTCTTTGCCACCGCGAACGTATAGATCTCCGAACATGTCCATTTTTCTCAGACCACGAAGTTTAATGCTACCGTGAACATAAAGTGATTTACAGTATGTGTCAAACATAACCTCTTTATAAATGAGAAATCTGCCTGGTATCCAGGACATGGAGTGGAAAATATCAGTCATATGTCTACCAATGCTACCACCAAAACCAATTTAAAAACTACTGTTCTGTATGTTACATGTATATGAGTTAGAAACTAGGCAGCTAGAATTTGTTGATAGTGAGATTGCAACGCACCTGTTATTTGCAGTGTCAAGTTTGATGCAAATTTTGAAAAAAAAAAAGAATTTAAAGTGTTTAGTCATAGATTCCCCATGGCCCAACAACCAAGTATTGAGATGCAAAATTGTAAGTAGCTACATATACCTGCTGTGAATGTTGATTTTCGTTGAATGCTGGCAGAATTACTCAAAGATGTCATTACATGTAGAACCCTACCAAACTGGGAACAATTAAATAGCGATTTCAGGGCAGTAAAAGCGGATTTTCTGTTTTTTTTTTATAATCTAATAAGTTGAATCAACCCAATCCCATAGCATACTGATATCTGTGAAGCAAAAATATTTTAGTGGTACCAAAAAATAATGGGACTCCTTAAGTATGAAATGATGATGCAACAAAAAGCAGTAAATGTCAATAGCAGACAAACATTTCCTCTTCCAGAATATTTTTTGTTTTGCCACCCTGAAATTGCATTGAATGCCTTTAAAATTTGTAACAATCAAATTTGGTAACATTACTAAACTAAGTCATATATATATTATGTAAATTAAATGATTTTGCTTGATTTCTACAAAGTGCAAATAAGCAAATGTAAAAAAGGGCTAAAATACTGTAGCTGTGAGGTTTGAACAGGTAACAAATTAAATCTGCTTTACACATAACTTTTTTGGCACCTAGTGCAATGCAGTTGGTTTATTGATACTTGTTTAAGCAACAATGTTGCCTATGCATACTTATTATGTGTTCACTATCTTGGAGTTATTATTTTGCACTTTTGAATTACCTGGAAGATCAGAATGTTTGACAGAAGGAGAAAATAAAAATGGATAAAAATGAAATTCCACGTTATCAATTTTGTAGCACCTGTGTATTTGTCGGTCAAAAGTTACAAATCAGTAAAATTGGTAGATATTAAAAAAAGTGACAGGAGAATTTTGAGTAGACATGTTTAAAAATGCTTCTAGTTCGATCAGGGTCCATCATAGAATCCCTGTTTGTATTTATTCTTCACCCGTGTCTCCGTTCATTTTCTGCAAAAATCCGACAACCAAGAAATAGAATTGGCGTGGCCTAAGGAGCCGTCATTGCGTAATCTCCAAGCAGATACATTTAAGGACCCGGCTCATTTGTTCCAGATTAGAAGAATACTGCAAGTCTTGGAAGTTGAAGGTCAATCTTAAAAAGACAAAAATTATTGTTTTCTCAAAGGGAGGTCGCTTACCAAAAGACTGTCAGGTTCTGAACCAACTCCAAAAGGCTAATTTTGCTTTTCAAATCAGAAAAAAAAATGAAGCGGGCAAATCCGAGAACCAATAATTGATTAAATTGTTGTGGCCTAACATTTCTGTTGCTCTTGATAGAAATCAGACATACATGACATTGTACATACCACACGTTTTTGTTACACATTTTATTCTATAATACATTATCAGACTCTGTAGACGACACGACAGTCTGGTGGTCTGTCTGAAAGACAAATGAATGTGTTTCTGACAGATTATCCAGCAACAT
This sequence comes from Branchiostoma floridae x Branchiostoma japonicum, assembly GCA_013266295.2. Taxonomy (NCBI): domain Eukaryota; kingdom Metazoa; phylum Chordata; class Leptocardii; order Amphioxiformes; family Branchiostomatidae; genus Branchiostoma; species Branchiostoma floridae x Branchiostoma japonicum. The sequence continues at coordinate 30,332,989 of CM023823.1, read as the reverse complement.
TTAAAAAAAAAGATTCTGAAAGTACAGTGTACACTAACCGATTCTTTGCACTAACTGTCTTGTTTGGACAACACGTAATGAAAATGTATCTTACTGACATCACTCCTAACTGGAATTTTTACACTGATTCCGATGGCATTATACAAGTATTGAAATTTCCGATTCCATTGATACAGCTGTCAAAGTCCTCTTACTGAAAGAAGTTTCAGGGAAAAAAATGGCTGTTAACTGGACTATTGTTAGCCTGGAGTCCAGCCTTGTTAGCTTTGGTCCGTTCCCAAAGATCCGCTACCCGCCAACGGGGATCTTGGGGAGCAGACCAAGGCTAACAAGGCTGGACTCCAGGCTAGACCAATGTTACATTAGGATGTACATAATTACATGTTTACTCTATCTGAATGGGTCCCAAATGCAAGTTATTCTCTAATTTCCACTGAACTTCCTGTCCTTGTGCTTGTACATGAACTTGTAGCTGTGTCAGAGTTAACAGCTTCAAGTTAATTTTCAATGGCTTACGGTATAAAATATGGCCATTTGTCTTTGACAAGATATCTGGTATTGAAACGTAGAAAAGCTTTCCATAACTTATGATATATACTTTGTCTACATAGTCTTTCATACATGTCAGGGCTCGTAATACTTTTTTCTGCATACCTGCACTGATGAAGGTAACAATGAAATTTACCTGAACCAGACAAAACTTACATGTACCTGCACCACTCGGAATTTAGGAAGTATGGATCATACTAAAAACTGTTCGGAAAGCGTTGCTTTTATACTAATCTATAGGTGGTAACAGTCAATGCAGCAAATAAAAAGTCATCTACATGTACATGTACAATGTATGTATATAAACCCAGTACATGGACCAGTGCAGGTTAGGTGCAGGTAGACATCAGAAATACCTGCACAGCTCCAATTTTACCTGCACTATCCTGGAAATGCAAGTGGTACAAAATTAAAATGTATTTCGAGCCCTGCATGTACTAGTCACAGACTCCACAATGCAATGCTGAATGTTTTCTCTTTCTGTGCTGGATATCTAAGATGTCACGCTCCTTCCTCCAGTAGAACATCTTGGCCTGAAAAGTTTCCACTGCCCACATAATGTCTGATATAGTTCCTTCACCACAATGTCAGTGTGTTTATGGGAACACAATACCGTAGATGTCCCTGTAGTGTTCCACAAAGTGCACTTCCAGTCCCTCGGTGATGAAGCTGGGGAGGTCGGAGAAGTCCTTCCTGTTTTCTGCTGGTAGAATGATGCAGTCCACACCTGCCCGACGTGCCTGTAGCATGATACAAGAACAGCACAAAGACATATTATAATAACTGCCACCATGTTTAAACAGAAAGCATTTAAGACACACGAGTTAGAAGCCCCTTTCACACATAGCCGAATATGGCCCCCCACAGAGCCGAATGTTTAAAACAGTCGGGTGTTGACGGGAGGTTCGGCCATGGTTGGCTGGTGTTCGGGAGTAATTCGGGCCATGGTTGGCAGTCAAATTTGACTCAAATTTAACTCAAATTCAAATTTGATTCGTACAGAAAGGTAGGAGTGGCCTAAATCTGGTCAAACTGCTGCCGAACATCTGCCAACCTTCACAGGTCAGCTGGTGTTCGGGAAAGGTTCTGAATGTGTGACAGGCTGTAGTGGACTGGCTATAGTGCTGGTGATTATTTTCGAATTGGCACTACCGCGGTAGTACAGTAACTCCCAATGTGAGTTTGCAGTCTTCTTAAAAAAGACAATAAAAAAGTACTATATATGGACACTGATTCCAGTATACTGGACCCAAATACATTGAGCTGTTTGTAATTTCAGTCATTCTGACTTTCTAAACTTAGCATCAACTTAGCTAAATAATGATGATGCTACAGAGAACTTAAATGAACCTAAAGCCTTTTGCACATGGCAAATTCAATCCAGTGTACTGTCTTTAAAAACATGATATTATATATACCGCAATGGTTTTCTCCTTGATGCCCCCGACCGGTAGAACCTTGCCTGTGAGCGACAACTCTCCCGTCATCGCCACGTTCTGTCTGATTGGCTTCCCAACAGCCAATGACAGCAGGGCAGTCACAATGGTGCAGCCTGCACTGGGCCCGTCCTTTGGTGTGGCTCCCTGACAAGAAAAAAACAACAATGCTTTTTAACACTTAAAAAATTCTAAGGCTGTCTTTGCCATACATGTACCTACACGTATTTTTTGTAATATATTTGCTATTGATTTAACGCAACAATAGAAAATGTATACACCAGTGCTGTCTGACAAATTGAATTGAAAACAATGCTTTTAAATGCTGTAGCAATCTAATAACGCTATGAACGAGTTTAAACTGTAATTTCCAACACAAGGAATTGGACTTACCCAAATTTTCGACTGTACAACTCCAGTCTTTGTCAAGGAATGAGAAATTGTGTTGGAAATTACAGTTTGAACTCGTTCATAATGACTTCTACCAAGTTAAACACGGATGAACTTTGAAGATAATCTAATAGCGGTCTTTACAGATTAAAAGGATTTCTTTGCTGTCTCAACTTGTTATATTTGCTATTGATTTAAAGGCATCCAATGCTATTTCAGGGCGGCAATACGAAAACTATTCAGGATGAGGAAATCTGTCTGATTTTCACATTTTCTGCCATTTCTTATTAGCACAATTTCGTCATCGTTTCATACTTGAAGCATTTGAAACTAGCCCCAAAGCAAGCTACATGTACATGACGAGTCCCTTTATTTTTGGTATAGCTAGAATAGCTTGTCAGAAGAAGCCTACGATACACAACAAGCAACTGTTTTTTTCATCAGCAACATCGCATCTTTGCCTCACAGAGGTCAATATGCTATAGGATAGAGTTGATTCAACTTACTACCAGGTCCTTAAAAAAATGATCAGCAAATTGACTTTGAAAATCCAGTTTTACTGCCCTGAAATCGATTTGGGTGCCTTTAAGAATACTGACAACACATCATTCTATCATATCTATGATATTCCTTACCTCAGGGACATGTAAGTGTAAGTGAGATGTGGCGAGAAAGTTGTTCTCTGGGTCCTTCTCTCCCAGGAATGACTTGGCGAACGTGTATGCGATCTTGCCCGACTCCTGCATGACGTCCCCTAACTGTCCTGTCAGTTCCAGGGAACCCTCCTTGGCTTCAGAATCTCGAGGCAACCTCAGGGACGTCTCTATGTACAGTGTGGAGCCACCTGTGAAACAAGAGGTGGCAAGGTGGTCTTGTGGTTAGGGTTGTTGACTCAGAGTCTGAAGGTTCTGGGTTCGAATCCCTGCATGGCTGGCCCCAATGTTGTGTCCTTAAGAAAGGCACTTAACACCTATTTTCTCACTTGACTCAGGTGAAAATGAGTCGTCTCAAGTGGGACGTAAAGCTGGAGGTACAGTGTTTGAGGAGAGCCACACCTACATGTAGAGTACTATGTAAAATATCACACCGAACTTAACGAAAAGAGTAAGGGGTCCTTTCCAGATGTGAGTGGTGCAAACCTTATAGTATAGTCTTATGCAGCTTGTGCTTACTGTACAAGCTGGTGTGTTATGCCTAAAGGTAGTGTAAAGGTTACGAGAAACAAACACAGGCCTTGTACATGTAGTACTGATTTTTGATTCTCTAGATGCAATTTACCGGTAGTACCCTCAAAGTTTTACTAAAACACACTCACAAGTAAGCAACCAAAGGACACTGTGTTCTTAAGTGTGAACTTCTGATCAAGGATGGCAGTGCAAGATATTTATTTTTTGATAAAAATAATTGGTGATTAGCTTGACACTTGACATATATAGGACGCACACACACACACACACACTACAGTAAATGTTGAAATGTTTGTGTTCGGTTGGTTTTATTTTCAAAGTTTTTGGAGTGACCTCTTACCACAAAACCCTAACACTGCAAAATTTTGTTCTGTATTTTTATTGTCCTACAGAATTGTTTCAGCCGCAGACATCTCCTCCTACCACAAAATCGAGTTTCTACAAAAATAAATGAATTTATTACATTATGAAATAGAAACTAAACACAAGTTATCTGGCACGTATGACCCGCTACTACGGTCACGTGTCTCTGACGTTACGTTCCAAGAGTAGACCGGTCCATTCCGTGAACAAGATTGATGGAGTCAACCGAAAATTTGGGGTAAGTCCCAATATTCTTTGTTACAGTAGTGTTGGCAGTTAAAGTTTAGTTTCCATTTTATAATGACTTGTACCAACACAGATGAACCTTCATGCTGAATTTATTACATGGTAACACAGAACACACACAAATGTAAAAATCATCTGACATGGTGAATGTAAACCTACCCAGACTTGTCCAGGCCAGGCCCATGACCACCCCAGGAGGAGTGTTGGCGTACATTCGCTCGCTCGTGAAGATGGGTTTGCCGACGTAATCCTGCAGGTTTTCCGCCATCACCGTCACGTGTTCCGCATCCCCGTTCACCAGCTTGTAGGCCGCCTTGCGGAGCACCTGAGTGTGCATTCAACAAGAAAATACGCAACTCAAAACAACTAAGATCTCAAACCTCCAAGAGGTACATGTATTAGTTTTTGTGAATCTATTGGCACAGCAAAAGAGATCAGTGGGGTCGTGTGGCGCAACGACAGAGTACTCGACTCGGAACCAAGAGGTCCCGGATTCGAGTCCTGACATGCCACCGACCTTGTGTCCTTGGGAAAGGCACTTAGCACGACTTTCCTCACTTGACTCAGGTGTAAATGAGTATCATGTGTTAGGTGTGCACGCTATCAGCATACTTGCTGCCTAGTGCACACTTTGTATTGTCATGTTACAATTTCTGAACAAACAAGCAAAAGAGATTGTCTGAGGTACTTTCAATAGTCCTAGAACAAAAACCTTGCAGGCTGAGACCTTGTTGTGACAAACCCTAAGTGGGCATACAAGTCATGTACATGTATCTCCAGCCAGTAATTATGTGGGTGGACTCACTTCCTCCCAGCCTGCGGGAGACCATTTAGACTGCCAACTTGACCTTAAGGTCAATCTGCAGTAACAAAATCTACCACCTTTCTGCCACTCCTTAGGTAATAGAATTCTGATAAAACCAATTAGAAAATTATTAACTAATTAAGTTTTGAATTCTTGATTCTTAAAAATAAGAAAAAAAACTTTTCTTATTCAGTGACCAACAGTGTAATATTGTTAAATGACTGAAACAAAATACACGTACTACTCATGTGAAACAAAGTTTTTACATAAAAGCTACAGATATTTACATACAGGTGTACATGTATCATATATTGAACCAGAGTCACTGCAACTTTCATGCCCTGAACATAAAATTGTGTGGTTCTGCTAGGTGTTGAGGATATCACCTCGGTGCTTCGGTCACGTCGTCTTCGGTGGTACGGGCACGTTAAGCGTGCCAGTGGCTGCATCAACACCATCACAGACTTACGGTTACCAGGCAAAAAAGGTCATGGTAGACCAAAGAAGACATGGATGGAGTGCATCCAAAATTAGAATGTGCGGACTGTCCAACATTGACCCACAGGACAGGGTCGCATGGAGTCATGGAGTCCTGTCTAGCCGACTGCTGCCCACCCCTGAGACAGGGAAGCCAACAGCAGAATAATCAAAGCCCGGATATGTATGTATGTATGTCTGCAGTACCTTTTGTATCTGTTTCTCCAAATTACGAACTCCACTCTCCCGACAGTAGGACTTGATGAGTGCACTGATGGCATTCTGGTCCAGCGAAACTTTCTCTTCAGTCACTCCAGCATCTAACCTTGCCTTAGGAACAAGGTATTTCTGAAAAAAAATAAAGAAGACACTACTAGTCTCCTTGAGAAGCCTTAAGACTCTTTCCATGATAATAACAGTGTCCATGTATAGAGGCAGAGTAACTGTTTTATAGAATGCATACAAGACAAAGTTTGTTGGACAACATTTGTGAGTAAATTTGTGACAGGTATAATATTAAAGGCAAAACATTGGGGCATGTTGGAAGATTCGAACCCAGGACCTACGGTTTTATGTGGCATTATAGATGCATATCTGAACTGTATGTTACTATATAATTTTATGCAATATACAGCTTTCAAAAACCATGAGTGGCACCAATAGTTACAGATGGATGTATTTCTTTCAAGAAAACTCAGACTTTTTTTTTCAAACGCTGAAACGTTTATAACCTTTTGCACACTGAGGTAACTGTTTGGCTACCAATTCTCTATTGGATATGGGTTAGGCAGCAGGGAGATGGTTAATTCATACCTCTGCTATGGCCAGCTTCTCCTGGGCGACATAACCGCCGCATAATGTCAATCATCTCCATCCGGTCACAGAATTCTTTTTAAACTGTGAAACGTTTAACCTTTTTCACACTCAAGTAGCCATTTGGCTACCAGGTGTCTATTGCTTACGGGTTAGGCAGCAGGGAGAAGGTTAACCCTTACCTCTGCTATGGCCAGCTTCTCCTGTGCGACATAACCGGATACGTCAATCATCTCCATCCGGTCACGTAGCGGCTCCGGGATGGTGTCAGTTACGTTAGCTGTGCAGATGAAGAGCACCTGGAAGAGAACAGAAAATTGATTCACGATATAAAGAAAGAAAGAAGATAGTTGATGACATTCATTATCTAATAGAAGTCTTCCACTGAAAGAGTATATGAGGAGCTTACATTGTATGTTATGATGTACAATAAAAATCCTAATGTTATTTCAATGTATGATCCTTTTAAAGCTGCACTATGTAAAATTTATAGGATGATACAAGAAGTCAATTTTCTGGTCATTTCTTACAAAGTGAGTTGAATCTACCCTACTCCATTGCAAATAAGCGTCATTTAGGAAACACAGCTGTCAGCCATGTCTGTTTATGTGAGTGCGCCTCATGTGGGCTGTTTTAGCACCAACCATAAATGTCAGAAATGTAAGATAATTGCACAAATACTTCGAAAAGGGGAAGTAATAAATTACAATCACACAAAGATTTTTCCAATTAAAATACATGTATTTCAATTTTTGGTGCGATAATGTTTACTTAACGCCCTTGGCATCACTATTTCTCTCATCAGATTTTGAAGTAAGTTACAAAGGCTTTTCTAAATTTCCAGGGCCTATCCAAGGTTAAAGTAGAGTTTGTGTACCATTGAAACAATAAACAAGGCAAGTGTAATTTGTAACATCACTCAACAGCAATAAAGAAGATTATTGAAACTACAAGTGGAGAATCTCTTGTTTTCTTTACTATAATATAATTATAATTATCATTATTATAATTCTCCTTATTATTGTTATAATTATCTTTATTATTATTATAATTATCTTATTATCTCTCTACGTATGTAATCATAAATTTCACAACTGAGTTATCCTACTTCATTTAGAATGTATAGTAAACTAGTTTACAAGTATTTTCATTACCTGTTTAATCAACGTTGTTTTGTAACAGCATTATATTTATATTTTGTTAAGGGTAGGCCCTAGATAAGCCTTTCAGGTTTCAGGCCTCCCCTGCATGTTTGTTATTGTCACTATTTTATTGTTTTATTATGTTATTTCTTTATGTGCGAACAACAAATAAACAAAAGCAAAATCCTGACCTTAGAGAGATCCACCGACACGTCTAAGTAATGGTCCAGGAAGTTGGCGTTCTGTTCCGGGTCCAGCAGCTCCAGCAGTGCCGAGGACGGGTCGCCTTGGTAGCCCCGCCCGATCTTATCCACCTCGTCGATCAGGATGAGCGGGTTCTCCGTCTTGGTCTTCTTCAGACACTGGATGACTTTCCCCGGCATGGCTCCCACGTACGTACGCCGGTGACCTTTGATCTCCGCCACGTCCGTCATGCCTCCGACGCTGAAGCGGAAATACTGGGAAGACAGACGAGTGAGGAAGTTTGTGAGGAAGTTTGCGACTTTGAAACTTGGAAACTTTATTTGAATTACCATAGGTGGTGGGCCCAGACCGGGTCCACTGCTAGTCTTCCTGACATTCACACATATACATTATATACAATGTAATATATACAATACATGTACTTAACAGCCACAATTATATAACAATAACATATTACACATTGGCAATAAATAGTGGCGAGTTGCAGAACTCCAGTCAGAAGCTCTGAGGAAGGTGTCTGATAGATATCGAAACGTATTACTAAGCAGGTGGGGAACATACTGGTTGTGTAAGAAGAAAAATCTACACAAATGTATATCCTAAAAACATATTACATATTACAGTTACAAATTTACAATTACAAAAACAACAATCCTATTGCACAAGTACTACAGCTGGAAAATGTTCATAGAGACCCTTCTTATTAAAGGACCTCAAGGACTGTGTGGACTGCACAACAAGTGGAAGGTCGTTCCACACTCTTACAGCGACTGTACACTGTTTAAAATGGAGCAGGGTTTGGTGTGTCCTTACCCTAGATATCTGTGATTTTTAATTATGTTTACCTTCGCAGAAGGAAAACATTTTTTGTGTGCTTTGTTTCTTCTTTCATTCCAAACACTTAAGGTCAACGACCTGGACCAGGTAATTTATAACTGGTGCTGTAGCAGACACCCCGTTAGATTACATTATGTAGCAAGTGGCCAGAGTTGGAGGGGCTGTTTACCATATTATGTATGAATGTGTTTGAGTAAGAATAAATAGAGCAGTAAGCTAGATCATGTAAACATTAAGCATTTTGCTACACAAAATGTTACTTTAATTTGTATTCAAGTTTAAAGTGTATTTGAAGTATCTGCATTGAAGATATCTTCCTTGTTTTCTGCAGTGTACTCCAAAATTCCCTGTCTTTTGAAGGAAATGATGAAAGGGAACATCAACCTTTTTTCAGCATGACTTTTTTCAGGACTTCCTTTAAGCTTTACATTTGAAATCCAAGCTCTTCTCCTCCTTCGAATAGTAGCAAATTTATTGGGATCTGGTTATTTCAGCGAAATCAATTTTTTGCAAGGACAAAATACATATTAAAATGCTGACATTTTCAAGGACCTTAATAAGGAACCCACCTCCCTACTTAAGGCCCTGGCGATGGAGCGAGCTATGCTGGTTTTGCCGACACCAGGCGGTCCGTAGAAACACAGGATCTTCCCCTGCACACTGCCTCGCAGCTGGCTTACTGCAATGAATTCCTGGAGACAACAAATAAAATGTTCTCATGAATACAGCACGAGGGGGGCTGGAAATACCACCTGCATGATATGCATTGTTGTATCGCTTGGGAATAAATCTAAGACATTAAAAATCGGGCGACTAGTCGCTGATGTTAAGAACATGTTTCACGTGTCAGCGAGCTTCGGCCGACTCCTAAAAATTGCCAGCGATCCCAAAAATTCGCGCGATGCTCGATAAAACATTCTGGCGTACTACTGCCGTAAATGTCGTTTAGAGCTCACCGACTCGTCGGCCGATCGATTTTCACACAATGTGATGGCCCCTTTACCAGTATCCTGTTCTTGACATCATCCATGCCATAGTGATCCTCCTCCAGAACTGCCCGTGCTCGAGCCAGGTCCAGGTTCTCCTCACTGTACTTCCCCCACGGCATGCTTGTCAACCAGTCCAGGTAGTTCCTGGTAACACTGGGGAACAAACAAACAAACAAACAAACAAACAAACATTCAAACAAACAAACAATCCGATCATAATCATCATCATATGGTTGAAATAAACCATTCATTTATTCATTCAATTTCCTTCATTCATTCATTCATTCATTCAAACAAACAAATGGTGAAAGTAGAACTGATCATGAGGAACTTGAGGCAACATACATGTAGTGATCTCTGTTTGTTCAGAAATTAAAACATACATGTACATTGCAGTCCTTAAAAAAAAAATGTACATTGCAGGGTTTGAAATACCACTTGCATATGCAGGTTAGTGCATTAAAATTGGAGCTTTACAGGTACATGTATTTCTGATGTCAATCTGTACCTAACCTGAACTGGTCCATGTACTGGGTTTATTAATATACATTATGTACATGTACTGGACTGTATGTTGATTTTTATTTGCTGAATTGACTGTTACCACCGACCATGAAATATAAAAGAAATGGCAATGGTTTCTGAACAGTTTTTAGCATGATCCATACAGTCATGTACTTCCTAAATTCTCAGTGGTGCAGGTAAAGTTTGTCTGGTGCAGGTAATTTTCAATGTTAGCTACACCAGTGCAGGTATGCAGAAAAAAGGATATCAAGCCCTGACATGTAATATACAAACTATGTTAAGTGGTCATTAACTAAAAAGAAACATAATTTTATATAATTATATATATTATACATTGTATATAGATTTGCTGGCACCAGAAATGAAGAGACTCAGCTTACTTGAACTCTGAGGAATGTGGGTCGAGGAAAGACAGTTTGTTCAGCTCTTCATCTATCACCTCCATTACTGCAGGGGGCACAGTCAGTTCCTGGGGGGGGGGGGGGGTAACAAGGGCTTTTAATAAAGTTTTACAGAACTTCACATTGTATTTACATGTTGACATAATAGTATCCATGTTCCTATGTTGCAATTACATTTGGTACCATAAGATACAGCTCAGAGAAAGGGATTGATTGCAAATTCTTTGCTGCTGGTCTTATTACCAATCTACTACATGTATTGTATCAAATATTGGATCTGTCACAAACCTGTATTGGTATTTATGTTTACCTTCACAGAAGGAAAACATGTTGTTTTTGCTGTTTCTTCTTTTTCTTCTTCTCCAAACAAATAAGGTCAATTACAGTCATCTACCTGTCATCATGGTAACTGGTGCTATAGCAGACACCTTGTAGTGTTGGGCTACATTATGTTGCAATTGGTTGTGGTGAGGACATAGTTGGAGGGACTGGTCACCATATGTGTTTGAGTAAGAATAAATAAAGCAGTAGTTTGTTGGGCTAGACTATGTGAAGGTAAACATTATGCATTTGCTTTGCAAAATTAATGTTAGTTTCTAGTTCATATTTTGTTTTTACCTTGAGTCTTTCCTTGAATTTTTCTGCTACTGCATCCTTGTCATCCTTCTCCAGACCCAGCTCCTTCTTAATGATCTTGAGCTGCTCCTGAAGCATGTACTTCCTGTGGGTCGTCTTAACTTTCTCCTCAACCTGGAGACAAAAAAAAGTTGTGTGGACGGTCATTTTCATCACATACCAGTACAAGGTGTGGGGTCGTGTGGCGCAGCGGTAGTGCGTTCGGCTCAGGGCCAAGAGGTCCCGGATTCGATCCCCACCCATGTCACTGATCTTGTGCCCTTGGGAAAGGCACTTTACACAACTTCTCACTTCACTCAGGTGTAAATGAGTACCTAGCTTCGGTTAGGGACGTCCCTCGGATAGGACGTAAAATGGAGGTCCCGTGTTTGGGGAGAGCCACACCTCGAGCACGTAAAAGAACCCACCACACCTTTCGAAAAAGAGTAGGGGCATGCCCCGGTGTGCGATGGTACAAATTCTACTGTCTGGTCTCAGGTTTGACATCTTGCAGAGGTGATAGTCACCTGTTATGTCAATCCTTCCACAAACGTTGTAAAGCTTCATAAAATTTAAAAAAAAAAAGGTACCTTAAAGGCATCCAATGCAATTTCAGGGAGGCAAACAAACAATATAGCTGATATTTTGGATGAGGAAATCTGTCTGATATTTACATTTACTGCCGTTTCTCAGCACATTTTTTTTACCATTTCATTCTTGAAGCATTTCAAATATCCCCAAAACAAGCTACATGAGGAGTCCCATTTTTTCGCTACCACCAATAAATAGCTACATGTAGAACAAGCCTACAACATACATGTAGGAAACAAGAACCATTTTCTGTGACATCACATTTTAGTCTCACAGATATCCATATGCTATTGGATAGGGTTGATTTATCTTTATGACCAGAAAATTGACTTTCAAAAGCCAGTTTTGCTGCCCTGAAATTGCATTGGATGCCTTAAATGCAATCTGCATCTACATGTATCCAAATTCCAAACCTATTTTACCTGCCGAGTTTCTTTTGTCTTCTTTTGCGAGGATGAAAGAGATACATGTATGATGGCAGTTAAAATAGGTTTGGATACCAGACTAGGAAGATGATGCTCGATATACATGTATGTATATCATACCCGGGCAGCGATACAGTGTTCCCGGCTGTGTTGTATCCACCCATACGACACGGGTGTATAAGCTGGGCTTCCATAGAACGATTCAAACGCGTGCGCCGCTTTCGAAAATTTGAATTATACAGGATTCAAACTTTGGAATTGGTGTTGTTGCATTTTTTGGTTTAGGGACACCAAATTTTCGCTCATTTGGCATTGAAAGGCGTGTTTTCTTGGGTAGGTATGACATAAATATAATACAACACGGTGAATTCCGCATCACCCTCGGTCCCGGCCCTCCCGTGAGTCGGATCGCCCTCCGGCCTTCGGCGATACGGAATACACCATGTTGTATTCTATATAATTATACAAAATGTAGTACCATCTAGGCATAACTTCCAGAGGTAGACTGTTAACAACGCTAACCTAACCATTAAAATTACGAAAGAAATAACACATTAATGCTTCAAGAAATGAAGACATACCTCCTTGCCCAGTCTCTGCTGTAGTTTACTCAGCTCATACTCCTTCTTCAACAGGGCCAGGGCCTGCATTAGCCTCTTAGGAATCTGGAAATCCAAGGAAAAAAAACTTTAAAAACAGTATAATTTTTTTCTTATCATAATATTTTTTTTTCATTTTGCAATCATGTTTTTGCTGCTTAGGTTTGTAGTTGAATGCTGTTTTCTGGTGACTTTGTTGCTCTGAAAGCAATCTAAAACATTGGGAATAGATGAACATGTGCATACATACATGTATTCATTTATTTATTTATTTATTCATTCATTCGCACATACATATTAAAAACAAAATTTGCAAAATTTGCAAAACATAATATACCAGAAAGAAATTAACATGCAGGGGTAGAGAAAAAGCCATAAAGGCTTGTTTGGAATCTCCCTCCATGTAAACGTACATCATATTCTTACATCGTAAATGAAACAAAATAATTAATCAATTAAACAGAGAAATAAGCAAAAACAGCCATATAAACAAAATGATCAGGTTTAACATATTAAGTAAAGAAACAATACTAGTACTAGTACGTGAACCAAACAAAATCAATGGGTATGTCTACTAACAAATGAAAATATAACAAATCAATAAATCAATAAATCAATCATTAAGTACATGAAACAATATAATAAAAATATATAACAACGCAGTATGCAAAGAGATGATTTGAGTGTTAAATGTAGCCAGACAATTGTGGAGTTATTTATGAAGTCAGCTTGTAGCATGATCCTACATGTACACCACACAGAATAACTTTAAAATTGCAGACTTACGTTTGTCTCCTCTAGTACTTCCTGTAGTTCATAGGACTCTGCACTGGTCAGGGCTGCACCTGTGGTACATACAAGCTTATAATTACATTTCAGTAAAAAAAAGGTAAAACAGTCATCCTCAACTGAGGTGAAGCGTGATGCTTTTTCAAGTAGCTTATAGTGTCATGTAACTTCGCTACAGTTCGTCTTTAGGGCCAAACACACTGGGCAACTCCTACTATCTTCGATAAGTGCGTTGTGTTTTTTTTACGTGCAGAAGTTTGGTACTCGAGGCTTTAAAATTTGCTTTTCCTACACAGGGCCGCCGGCTTTACGTCACTGTCCAGTGTGCAAAATACTAGGTTGCCCAGTTGCACCGTGCAACCATATTTTGCTTGGTGCAACCTATTTCTACACCCAGGTAGCTCAGTGCACTACCTAAATTTTGTGGTAAGGATGCCCCTTTCTTCCATTGGGAACTGTTTATTGAGAAGTTCCCATGGAAGAGCTCATCACTTCAGGTAAGGGGAAACAACTCAGTGTCAGAAATGTATAAATGCACATTGCATTCTAGCAAAGTTACATGTAATCACAATGTAGAAGAGTTGAAATTTGGGGCAACCTAGAATTTTGATGGGCAACCTAGCTTTCATCCTTGGTTGCCACTGGGCAACCTGGCTCAAAAAAGTATTTCGTACACTGCTGTCTGAAATGACTGCAATCCCTCACAATTTTGACATTTTTGGCAGTCTAATTCTGTAATTATATTTATTTTTTTATTTACTTCATCAATTCAGCCTTCGGGCTGCGACTGTTGTGATGTAGTTGATGTCATAATAAACCATTACACACAACATGTCCGAGCTGAGTTGACCCTGGGATCAAACTCGCCCTCATCGGTCCGCTGCATTTGACCCATGTAGCCAACCAGCAGAATTGCCTTACCGATTGCGGACATGTCAAAGTAATTTTTACTCTACAGATCTAGAAAAAATTAAACTTTCTCTTCAAATGTTCATGAAAGAAAAAAAGCCCAACATTTCCTTGTTGTTTAACATGTCAAGGACTACTTACCCAGATCACTGAGGTAGACTGGGTTGTCTATGACCTTCTGTCCTGCATGGATCATCTGGGCAACAGACTCCCTAGAAATGGGTACGGCAAGGAGAAAAGTGTCTTAGCAAAGTTTCCAACTTCTAACCACACTCGTAAGGCGTCATATTTTGACTTGAACATGAAGGCACTTGTTTGCAATGCAGTAGGGTTGATTTAACCTACTTTGTAAAGAAATTATCATAAAATTTACTTTTTTTATTGTCCTAATATTACATAACACTCATGAACACAATTGAAGTCATTTGTAGTTAACTATCATGTGACGCTTCTATCTGACCATTCTGCTTGTAATTTTACACAATAAGCAGAACTGCCACAGGTCTTAAATGTGTTTTGGATATTTGCCAAATGAGTTTATTATAAATGCACGTGTAATAAGTCCATGTTCTTGAACTCACCTGTACAGTGGATTTAGGGCAATGATATCTCTTATAGTCTTCACTACTTCTGCTGTGAGTGCCTACAAAGGAAGGTGCATACTGAGTATGTGTACTAGTAATTAAATAGTACATGTAAATAAAACGTTACAGCTCTTATTTTGTTGCTAGTTTTGTTAGCCATTTGGTACAGTAAAAGCATATTTTTGTTCCTACCTACCTTACAAATGGTCAACAGTTACTAATATTATATAAAGCAACTGGGTAGATTTTGAAAGCTGTTAGATGTTTCAAGTAGCATCCACTACTTTTCATCAGTAACCATGTAACATCCACTACGTTTTGCCAGTCACTGACGAAATGTACGGGAAATACTTGAAATGTCTGGCAGTTTTCAAAGTCTATCCAGTTGCTTGAGTAACAGTTTTCTTGTGTATCTCATTAGCTGGATGTTTAACCTTCATTGATCATTCATATACATGTTCATTATCACTTTGACTGTTTATGTTTTTACAGAAAAAGACATAAAATTTGAGTACCTTGACTTCTGTTGTCATCTGAAACTTGTCATGCGTAACGTTTTCTGTCTCCACCATCAAGTTCTGCTCAGGGGTGTCTGCATCTGAGGGTTCCGAGTCAGCCGCAGGTGATCCGTCCTGTGATGTCAGCACATGCTCCAGGTGCGGGACCGCCTCAGCTGGACCAGGTGCTGCCTCACCTGTCTCTACATCAGCTGGTTCCACCTGTTCTAGTGCCAGCTGGCCGAGCAGCTTGATTCTGGCCACAGAAGACAGAAACAGATAGAAACATTAATAGCTTCAGAATGTTCAATAAAATATTTTCTTTCAACTAGTACAATAATTAGCAACCCTACGCAGCAGAACTGAGGAACTCATGTAATCATACTGATCTACATTGCAGGGCTTGAAATCCCACCTGCATGTGCAGGCTAGTGCAGGTAAAATAGGAGCTGTGCTGGTATTTCTGATGTGTACCTGCACCTAACCTGCACTGGTCCTTGTACTGGGTATATGCAGGCTAGTGCAGGTAAAATTGGAGCTGTGCTGGTATTTCTGATGTGTACCTGCACCTAACCTGCACTGGTCCATGTACTGGGTATATGCAGGCTAGTGCAGGTAAAATAGGAGCTGTGCTGGTATTTCTGATGTGTACCTGCACCTAACCTGCACTGGTCCATGTACTGGGTATATGCAGGCTAGTGCAGGTAAAATAGGAGCTGTGCTGGTATTTCTGATGTGTACCTGCACCTAACCTGCACTGGTCCATGTACTGGGTATATGCAGGCTAGTGCAGGTAAAATAGGAGCTGTGCTGGTATTTCTGATGTGTACCTGCACCTAACCTGCACTGGTCCATGTACTGGGTATATGCAGGCTAGTGCAGGTAAAATAGGAGCTGTGCTGATATTTCTGATGTGTACCTGTACCGAACCTCCATGTATATTTTGTACTGGCCATATACATGTAGGTATACATGTATGTGGATTTTTATTTGCTGCATTGACTGGTAACATCCTAAGAACTATTAAAAAAAATAATTGCAATGGTTTCTGAACAGTTTTTTGTATGATCCAATTTGTTTCAATATTTTGAGTGGTGCAGATGAAATTTGTCTGGTGTACCTGGACCGGTGCAGGTATGCAGAAAAAAGGATTTCAATCCGTCAGATATACCATTCAGCACCAAGGACAGGATGTTTTTTCTGTACCAATTCACCATGTCAGTGATAATGGCAATCATGGTTTTTAGACAGTTTTAAGTATGATCCATGCCTCCTAAATTCTGAGTGGTGCAGGTAAAATTTATCTGGTACAGGTAGTTTTCAATGTTACCTGCACCAGTGCAGGTATGCAGAAAAAAAAGTATTTTCGAGCACTGTAATAATAAATAAAGGTTTCTCTGTCAGAATATCAGGACCTTTTTGGTAGTGAATGCCCCTTGCATGTACAGTGTACTGCATGTGAGTTCAGTGTAAAATAACTGTTACTGTTAGTGTAACAGCAGATTAGTCAGCCTAAAATTTTTTTCTGGCATCTCAATTTTGTTTGACATAACATCATGTTAAGCACAATGCCTTAAGCACAAAAATCTTAGGCGTGTCCAGGTGCATGCTCCCCCGGGAAAATTTTGAAATCTTGACCATCTTAAACGCTATTTGCTACATTTTGAGGGGCAAATTTTGCTAATAGACTAAGCTTAGCTTAATGACATCTCTATCCATATCTTTACACACAGAATTTTGTCCATTGAAAAGAGGACGGATTGGGCAAAATGTCATGAGTGGCAAACTTCCATCAAACGATGGCAAGACGGATGCTGGCTAGAACAGTCTGGTAGGTTTGGTTTGGTTTGGTTGGTAAGGATCCCCACTAGTGTGTCAATTCACACTATTCTTCCTGGAGTCCTGGTCATGATGTAAATCACCATGTGGCTTATACGAGACGGGGGTTCGCCAGGCCTCCGCGCGGGTGATTTGTAGTGAATCACCAACTCCCAGTTAGCAGTATTTGAACAATCGCACACCGGGGCATGCCCCTACTCTTTTTCTAAAGGTGTGGTGGGTTCTTTAACGTGCGCCGGGTGTGGCTCTCCCCAAACACGGGACCTCCATTTAACGTCCTATCCGAGGGACGTCCCTAACCAGAGCTAGGTACTCATTTACACCTGAGTGAAGTGAAGAAAGTCGCGTAAAGTGCCTTTCCCAAGGGCACAAGATCATTGACTTGGCTGGATTTGAACCCGGGACCTCTTGGTTCTGAGCCGAACACTCTGGCATTGCGCCACACAACCCCAAGTAACCTTACCTTCTATGTCCCATGACAATCATGCGGATCCTCTCTCCCAGGTCCTGCATCTCGTGGATCTGTGCGAATGTGCCGACGTCGTAGACTTCCTCCAGACTCGTAATCACTTCTGATTCATTACTGGAGAGAAAAGCACAAAAAGTATGGAACATTTGCCAGGGTAAAAATAAGCATGAACTTTGAGTTTAAGCATTGTGAAATAAATCTTGTGACAAGATAGCCTTGATCATGACTTGTCCGAATTTCATTTCTGCAGTGGCCTCATGTTTTTGCATTGGGTGTGAGGGTAATTAAACCATCACCCACCTTTGAAGTGATATAATCTATGTTGTTTACCTGTCATCTTTCTTCAAGAAGACACCGATGTAGGGCTGGGCAAGTCGAACCTTTTTCCTCAGCAGATCCATCAGGGGTTTGTTGCTAATCTGTAGTAGCAACAGATTTAGATTTTACATAATAGACATCGAAACATCAACATTACAATATGTTAAAAAGATGCATCTGGAAAGCAGTTACATGTAAATCAGTTCCATCATCTGTGAATTTCGCAGTTATGGGGTTGTGCATTTTTACATTAGTCAACAGTGTTTGGGTTAACGTCATGATTTCACCTTCTATTTGATATAATTTGAAAGTTGCTTATATCATCTACAGTCGTAAGTAAACACGTTCATTCTTTTTTCAATGTAACATACCTCTACTATTTTGATAAACCGTGGAAAGACAGGGTTTCGACTGACAGGAACCAGGGGAACGTTAGGGAAAACCTCGGGCACTGTCATCGGAGTGAGAGCGGACATGGACGGGGGCGTGTAGGCCATGGTCGGCTGGTCTCCCTCCCCACCGCTCTGTCCGTCCCCTTCCCCATCCTCTCTCCCGTCGCTTCCCGAACTGCTACTGCTCCCGTTTCCATCATCCTGGCCTCCCCCTAGTCCAGAGAACGGTCTATTCTGTAGATAATACTGTTCTGGTCTATGTAAAACGTTTCTGTGTAGTAGCTGTGTTGAGCCGAGCGCGCGACCATCGAGGCCTCGGAATGTTCTAGACTGCACGTTGCATGATGTAAGACCTGTCCGCGGTCGGAAACACGGCATTTCTGCTGCGGAAAAACATCGATTTCGCACGCAATGTCTTCCGACATGTCCAGCTAAGCCTTGGCCTAAAGAAAGGCCGGAACCTCGCCGTAGAGATAAGCGAAGGCAAGATAACTTCGAGGTCGCCGACGAAAAAGTTAAACTCATTCTGAAGGCAGCCATCTTGAATTAGGGATAACTCATTGCGGTCTCGGTAGTGGTGGTGTGAAACTTGAGACAAAGGTGCCAGCTGTAAATTCGGCGATGACACACTTATTTGCAGATCGTACGAGAGAAAAAACCATGTACATCTTTGCATAAAGCGCATATCGCAGTGAATAACGTGTATGGTCTTGCTTCAACTGCCATCACCCAAACGTTTTGCGGATTTTCCCCACTAATGGGAAACGAGGGCGTCAGTACAAACGATAATATCTCATCAATACAGGTAGACAAAGCTTTCTCGCGGATATTTTGACAGAAATTATAATCATAAATGTGTATTCTATGAGGACTCCATGCTATATATTTAACAAGTTACCCATCAATTTGTGTAATAACTATTTGCGAAGTTACTTTTGCATTTTGTTGCCTACGTTCTAGACAAAACATAGCTTTTCATTCGTTGACAAAAATAGTAACACCTTGTTAGTCCTGATTTTGCAAAGGCAAAAAAATGAAAAAAATGAAAACAATATTTTTTCCATGAATAGATTTTCTGTTTTGATTTTCTGTTTCAAATGTAAAATTTGGTCGGAAAAGAAAAACCGATCAACTTGTGTTTCTGAATATATCTCCATCTTTACTACCAGACACCGGTCTTTGCACTTTTGCCACATGGTAAGGGTGATGCAAGAACTGTAGGAATCTGCGGCAATTTTATGCAATATTTGTGGTATTTAAAGACACACCAACCGACCTAGTGGTACCACAACGATGGAAGATATGGCTGAGCACGCACAGAACATGACAATCGGTGAGTTTGTCTTCCTATTCTGACCACAATTTGGCAGTGAAACTTGTCTGTTCTAGTAGGCAGAAAAATTATGCGAGATGTATAATAAAATGGTTTCAGCAAGGAGATTTTACCTCCATGGTTTCAGGAAAGACAAATTATATAGTTGGGACTGGGAGACAGTATGGGGAAAAAAAGAAAAAAGTATATATATATTTGCTTGAGGAAAGTACAAATGTTAGAATTCTGAGTTTGTAAGTTACAATGTATTACATACTAGTAACCCCTCCCCCTCTTTTTATCTGGGAATTTGGGCGTGTTCAAAAGATAGCAGGGGTGTCCCATGGGTGTGTTTAGAAGGAGCCAGTCTGGTTGGTTGTGAAATCTACATTTTCAAAGAACGCATGGAATCCTCTACAGTCACAGTACTTAGTAGCTCTCCTTGTTCTACCTTGATACCTACATACTGTGCCAGATTTTTCATGGTTTTTGTTACATACATTGTATATGTTCCACCTTGCATCAGAACTAACCGTAGCAGACAATATCTTTTCTGACACAACATTTGAACTATAGACTGGATGTCATCCTTAAAGGTGGAAATATGACCTCAGGACTCTAGCCAACTTAATGTTTTTTCCGTCAGCCCAGGTTCATGATCGGACCTGAAGGAAGAGTGCTCACAATCTAGGGGGGTCTGGGGGCAAATTTTGGGATTTTTTAGCCTTTAAAAATGCAGTTTCCCACATTTTGAGAGGCAAATCATGGGGTTTAGAGTGGCCCCTTTGGATGTTTTTTTATATTTTTACCCAAGATTTTCATCAATTTTGTCCATCATTAAGGTTGACTGATTGGTTTTAAGAAATTTCCGTCACAAGCATTGCCACAAAGTTGCTGCAATAATGACAGAAAAACAGGTGCTGGCTAGAGCCCTGTACGACCTTAAACGAGACATTCTCTCTAAGTGCTATGCACAATACATGATGGGTTTCTTGTAGTTGTAGGTGCAGTATGCTCTAAGCAAACATGCTGACATGTATAATGCACCCACCTCATCTCTACAGGTGAACTGTACACCTCTGAGAAGGAAGGTAGTGATGATTCAGGTGATGGAACCCAGGGAAAACCCTTCAAGACAGTCTTACAGGTACATATGTAGTGTAAACTATGATATTTAAGTAGTTGTAGCTTCATCTCACCTTTGTTTGTCTTAGCACTCATATTGACAATTGTTTAGCAAATCGACAACTAATCAAGAAACAACTTGCAGGCTTCTTTCCTCCTCCTGCACTCTGTTTTTTTTCTTCCTTTGTTTTGCATACTTGTTGATTAATGTCTTTTTACTAGTGCAAATAAATAAATGAAAAATGAAATGAAGTAACCAAGCCTCCTGTGTTTTTTCCATAGGCCATCAGACATGCCGGAAAAGAGCCATTCCCTGCCATCTTGGTTGATGGAAAGAAAGAGGGACAGGTATGTACATGTATACAATATTTTATCTTTCTGCCATCACTATTATATTATATTCAGAGCATCTCTGAACAGTGAAGAAGGAACCTTGTATGTACATCTATGTATGATAAATATAGAATACAACACGGTGTATTCCATATCGCCCGCTACGTATCGGCCCGACCATGAGTCGGATCACCCGAAGGCCGGAGGGCGATCCGACTTGTGGGAGGGCCGGGACCGAGGGGGATACGGAATACACCGTGTTGTATTTCATTTATGTCATACCCACCCAAGAAAACACGTCTTTCAATGCCAAGTTTCTTTTTGGAAACAGGTAGTAGAACTTGAAAAAAAAATGATAGGCAGCCATTATGATAGCAATGTATTCCATGTTTCTGTTCCAGGGATGGAAAAAAAATGCAGCTTCGCAGAACCCAGCGTTCAAGTTTTATTGATTTATTGATTTGATTGATTTATTATCATTGTCATTTGTCTGCCCAGAGATGGGAGCCTGTGTCCCAGGCCCAGCTGAAGAAGCAGAAGAAGATCTGGCAGAGGGAACAGCACAAGGCTGCCGACAAGGAGAAGAAGGAGGTAAGACTATCCAATCCAATTGATACCCGGGGCAAAGCCCTCTTGGAGCATCACGCCAGCACGGAATAATGCGGCCGGTGTGGTGAATGGTGCTAAGTAGACAATTAAAAAATGTGCAGAAAACAGAACCAAAACTTGAGCTGTGGATTTATATACATGGCCGCACTATCAAACCTGATTACAGCTGGGTGTTGGGGAGGCCCATGTGCTGTGCCAGCCCCAACTTGAAACCTTCAATTGGTGATGTAGCTACTAGTACATGTATGTGTGGAGGTAAACTATTCCACTCACCGACTGTTCTTGGAAAGAAACTGGCCCGATA
This sequence comes from Branchiostoma floridae x Branchiostoma japonicum, assembly GCA_013266295.2. Classification (NCBI taxonomy): domain Eukaryota; kingdom Metazoa; phylum Chordata; class Leptocardii; order Amphioxiformes; family Branchiostomatidae; genus Branchiostoma; species Branchiostoma floridae x Branchiostoma japonicum. The sequence continues at coordinate 30,310,915 of CM023823.1, read as the reverse complement.
AGTGTCTGTTTTGCAGGTGAGAGTTGTGTAGCGTAACGAGTGACCTCTTGTAGGAAAAGGAAAAAAAAAGGTTTTTGTTCAGAAATGAAAACAAAAGCAATGTTGCCTTCCCCATGGAGAATTCCTAGGCCTGTGGAATAATGTTGAAATAGGAACAGTCAGAAGTCAGTTTATGATGTAATACATTCTCAACTTGGCAAATGAAAATGCTTACATGTACATAATAATAATGATATTTTAAAAAAACCTCCCATATCCAGGCTGAGGACGCCAAACGTCGGGAGGAGAACCTGGAGGCGGCCAAACAGGTGACCATCTCACAGGACACCAGCCTGCCTGCTGCAAAACCGGTCAGTTTACTGTACATGTCCAACCAGCATCTAGTAGAATATGGTGTATTTTGTAAGTTTCAAGGTATCTACTTTGAGTGGGTAGCTCATAAGTTTTGCACATTGGTTTTTTTAAGCCAGGTATCAAAGGCACCCAAACCGATTTCAGGGCAGAAAAACTGCATTTTCAAAGTCAATTTTCTGTATCCCTATCCCACATCATACTGATATCTGTGAGGCAAAAATGTGATGTGTTGCTTCTTTCGTATTCTAGGCCTGTTCTAGTTATTTATTGGTGGTACCAAAAAATAAAGGGACTCCTCATGACTAGCTTGTTTCTGGGCTATTTCAAAAGCTTCAAGTGTGAAATGATGACGAAAATATGCTAAGAAATGGCAGTAAATGTCAATGTCAGACAGATTTCCTCATCCGGAATATTTTTTGTTTGGAATGTTATTTGAGTGATATTTGATTCAAGTAGCAGTTTTCCATTTACCTTTTACACTCCACAGGTGCTTCCTTGTGTCAAAAGTGCTCAAGCTTTGTTTTCCCTGTTGTAGATCAAGATTTTGGAGGCGACAGCCAACCGTAACTCTCGTGTCAAGGTGAAGGCCTGGTGCCACCGTATCCGCAGACAAGGTAAAAAGCATACAACTACCACTTGTTTTCCTAAACAGTAAAGTTATACCGTTATGCTTCTTTTTTCAAATATGTATAACTAGTTGTGGCATTTTTTTGAAGATACATGTATGCTGGCTTTCTTCAGTCTATTCAGAAGTACAAGAATCTTGGTGGTTGTCACATTAGATGAGTCGTAGATGTTAAGCCAAGAGAGCTCCACGTTCCAGCTACTAAACTACTGAACAAAATAACAGGACCTCACACCATTAGCTCTCATCTTGATTTTACTTCCTAGCACCCCTCTCCTCTCTGTTATGTGTAGTAGACTTAGGCATATTTAACCCTATCTAAAGCCCCTGTCACACGTTCACGAATTTGGCCTCCTGAACGCTAGCGGAATGCCTGCCAGCCATGGTTAGGAGTGAGTCGGCTGGCGTTCGGCTGGGTTGACTACGGTTCGGCTGCACCAGCCGAATGTTTCAAAATGTTTCAAACATTCGTGAGACGTTCGGCAGGTTCGATCATATCTGGCTGGTTTTCGACCGTAAGTCAGCAAAACACCAGCCAGCCATCCGGGAGTAAGTCAGCAGTGTTCAGGGCGTGTTCAGGGATCAAATTTGACTCCAGTTGAACCCAAATTCGTTTCGATTCATATAGAAAGGTAGGCCTGGCCTAAATCTGGTCAGAGTGCTCACGAACGCCAGCCGACCTATTCAGCTGGTGTTCGGCTGGCGTTTGGGGACGAAGGTCGTGAATGTGGGACAGGGGCTTTAGGGACTGACCATCACATTGGTGGTGAAGACGTGTGAAGTGAAGGTGCTTGTGTACTGCAGTAAAGAGCTTTCTATTGTTTTGCAGGTAAAAACCTGATGTTTATTGTGCTGAGAGATGGAACAGGCTTTCTACAGTGTGTCCTAAATGATACTCTGGTAAGAACACTGTTAAATCTGAATCTTGAAAGTCCATCTGGATAGGTAGAACTTACCGTAGAAGTCATCATGAAGCAAGTTTAAAATGTAATTTCCAACACAAGAAATTGGCCACAGAGTCACGTGTGTCATCTACATAACGTGACGTCACAGAAGCAGTGGATTGCTCATTCTTTGACAAATAAGTTGGAGTTGTACATGACAATGTACAGTAAAAAATTTGGGTAAATCCAATTTCTCATGTTGGAAATTACAGTTTAAACTTGCCTCATACTGTTATATCTGATTTGTGAGAGAAAATTTTTGAGTAACTATTTTGTGCCTCTTTATTTGTATGTCAGCTCTGGTTTTAACGGAATGCGAAATCACCACAATTCAGTACTTCATAGTTTTTCTCTTATGATTATATATCCAAATCACTTTGAATTCACTCATGTCCGTCTAATTTTATTCACTCTTCAAAACAACTTGCAGTGTCACACCTACAATGCCCTGGTACTCTCCACGGAGTCTACAGTCTGTATTTATGGGATCATCAAGGAGGTTCCAGCTGGACAACAGGTGAGGACAGTGCCCTAGGCCTGGGCGCTGTTTTTTTGGTTTTGGTTTTCTTTTTAATGCCCATGATCATCTGATTCATATTGATCATTCTGGCACACTCAATTTCATCTGAGTGAGTTGAGGAATTTAGTCATGTAAAGATCTTTCCCAAGGGCACAAGATCGGTGACACGGCAGTAGGATTCTAACCCGGGACCTCTTGAGCCAAACGCCATACCGCTACGCCGTGCACACGACCCCACATGCTGGCAGTCATTTTCATAAGATTCATACTTTTAAGGAACATGAACTGTTAGTGGTAGTGATGATCATGCTGATTGATCAATTAAGATGCAGGAAAACTTGAAAAGGGAAATGCACACTCAGGTATTCTTGTGCTGGATGACCTTGATGTTTGTTAGATCTCATGCCTGCAGTACTGAGACCCTGGCCCTAGGGGGCGCTTTTCTTCAGTCTGTATTGAGGATGTGGCGTGAAAACACTTAGTTCACACATACAATTCTATGTGGATCAGACTCATGTATTTTCTGGTCAGAGGGACATCCCTGGGAATAGGGGCACGTCGGCAGAACGTACTGCGCCTGCACAAAACCCGTAATGCATTGTGCATAGCAATTCGACAGAATGTCTCGCTTAAGGTCGTATTCGCGCATCTAAGGGTGACACCCTGTCTAAAGTTTTCCAATGTTGTGTTGGAAAAGATAGCATCTGCAACAGGAAAAATTCTGATGTAATGTTAACCAAACATCCAGCGAAAAGAATCTGGATCTCACGCAGGCAAGGTACATGTACATACTCCCATACATTAAATACATCGACCAAATTGGACCAGTGTGTAGGAACAGAACATGAAAAGTTGGGGTAGGGACTGAACTTGGTCCGGGAAAACCTCAAATGATGATGATGATGATTGTGATGTGACACATTTTATATAATTATTAAATAATATTCGTGCAATTGCCTCAGACAGAATTTTACATTTAAAAATGTAGGTCAATTGTGTCTGTCAAACTGAAATCTCATGTGTGTCGATTTCAACCCTCCAGACTGCGACCGATTTGGTCGCATATGCGACCAAAAATTACGAAATGCGACTAAACTTTTTACTCTGGTCGCGCATTGCGCGACCGGCAGAGAATCCGCTGTGCCCCTAAAATTATTGGCTGCCAAATCTCGCCCCGGTCTGCTTGCGGTAACAACGACCCATTTTCCATTGAGAAATGTTCCTTGAGAAGTTTCATCCGTAGTTAAGTTGCTTTAATGCGCCTATAAACGCAAAAATTCATCCGAAACGCCCGGCAGGGATCGGCCGAGACCGGGACGAAAACATTAGCGGCCATTTTCTTCTCGAACTCACGTTAGATCTCACAAAAACACGCGAGGAATATGCAACGCCCCTAGCGACATTGGTGAGACTGCAGCCTAGTGCAGGAGATATCGGTAGAGAGATGATAATGAAACAAATTAAATCTAGCACCGCGTTTCCGCCGCTATTTTATCTCTTGGGGCGAAATTAAGTACTTCTTTGCTGTTGTTGCTATAAAAAAATTGTACTATTAAACCTGAAAAAGATTTTTCTGAAATTATAATATACACTGTATAATACTAGTAGCTTAATAATATGTGTTTACTACTGAGTATAATAATACAATATTCATTGTATACTAGTAATTTTTGCATGTATTTTTCAAATTGCATGTTTTTTTTTTTTATTGTTTTTTTTATTTATTTATCCAGGAAATACATGTCGCCTATTGGCGTTTTTCAAAGATTCCTGGTATTACTAGTATTCTCTTGGCTTGTAAATTAAAAAGTACTTTGCGCGACCAGATTTTTTGTTTGCGCGCCCAAATGTTTGCCTGCGCGCCTAACTTTTTGAGGCTAGGAGCGCATGCGCGCCTAAGCTAAAAATTTAGTCTGGAGGGTTGGTCGATTTTGATTAGAAATTGTGGTATTCTGATGAAAGATGGGTTAACCCTTGACCTTTGCCCCCAGGCCCCAGGAGGTCACGAGCTCCATGCAGACTACTGGGAGCTGATTGGTCTAGCCCCTCCTGGCGGAGCGGATAACCTCATCAACGAGGTGGGTGGGAAATAGAAGACGTACATGTACATGTAGATTTTCTTTGGTTTTCTACATTACATTTCTTCTTGAATTACAGATGAACAGGAACACAACTTTGAGTTATGTAATACAAAATAGATCAAGAAACTGGATGAAATCTGTAAAAAGTCAGGCTTTTTCTCAGTCACTGATGAAAGGTAGCGAATGCAACCTGAAAGGTCTGACTTTTCAAAGAATTTTCTTGATTTATTTTGCATAAGGTAATGTTCTACCTGGATGTCCAACTTTCATCAAGGTAAAGCTTTGGATTGTGTGTCGATTAAAGAGCTAGAGGCCTAGCAGAAGTTGATTTCAATTGAATCAGGTATGGGTTAACTTACTATTACAATCCCTCCATTCTAGGAATCCCATGTTGATGTGCAGCTAGACAACAGGCATATGATGATCAGAGGTGAAAATGTGAGTACATTCATCCTTATGTGTTTACTTAGTATAATACGTAAAAAGCATTCTCTTCAGGTATTGTGCATTTTGATCTACGATTGAAGAAAGCATCAGATTTGTTTGTGGAGAAGACATCTGCTTGTCACATAAGTAGATGGCAAAAAGATCAATCGAATTCAACATGTACATGACTGATTGTACATGTCAGGTAGAGACTCTGATCTGGGAGAATCACTGATTCTACCGGTAGAGATCCTGATTTTGAGATCCCGATTCGAATTTTAAGATATTTGCTGAAGAGATAAAATTAATGTCACCTTAGATCAATGGATTGACTTGGAATTCAGGACTTGTAAAAGGGAACCACCCTAACACATTAACAGCATCCTTATCAGAGTCTCTGTCGACAAAGACTCAGGATCTCTACAAGTAAAATCAAAAGTAAAAGTAATCCTAAGTAGAAATGTTTTTCATTTTTTCCAGATGTCCAAAGTGATGAAGATGCGCTCTGTGGTCATGCAGTGCTTCCGGGAACACTACTTCAACAGGGGATACTGCGAGGTCAGGCATCAGCATTCATTCCTATTCTTGATTGGTTATATTGTCAACTTTTTTTTGTTTGTTTTGCATAACTGGTAAACCATCTTCAAGCATAGCACACCAGTTTTACATTAATTTTAGCACAAGCTGTGTAAAACCAGACTGTAAGGTTTGAACCACTCATACCGGGAGGACCCCTACTCTTTTCGATTATTGCGGTCGGATCTTTAACGTGCTCGAGGTGTGGCTCTCCTTAAACACAGGACCTTCAGCTTTACATCCCATTCAAGAGAAGGTCCCTAACCAAAGCTAGGCACTCATTTTCACCTGAGTCGAGCGAGGAAATAGATGTAAAGTGCCTTTCCCAAAGACATAACAGTGGGGCCCAGAACCTTCAGATTCTACCCTACCTTGCCACCATTATGGCAACTATTATATATAATTGCACTGTAAGATGTTGTCTGCTGTAAAAGTACCAGAAGATCTTGGCCCTTGTACCATAATTCCCCCTTGTACCGCCACAGGTGACCCCTCCCACCCTAGTGCAGACCCAGGTTGAAGGTGGCTCCACCCTTTTCACTCTGGACTACTTTGGAGAACAGGTAAGAGTTTTTTATGAGGCTTCAGAAAAGGGATTTTCTGCTGTTGAACACTCAACATTGCACATCAGTGGATACTCAGGGCTTGAAATACCACCTGCATACATATGTATGCAGGTTAGTGCTGGCAAAATTGGATCTGTGCAGGTATTTCAGAAATACCTGCACAGCTCCAATTTTACCAGCACTAACCTGCATATGCAGGTATTTTCTGATGTCTACCTGCACCTAACCTGTACTGGTCCATGTACTGGGTTTATATACTATTAGGTGTATGTGAATTTTTATGTGTTTTGACAGGTACATGTACCACAAGTCCTATATTTTGAAGTGTATAATAAATAATGGCAATGGTTTCTGATGATGAACAGTTTTGAGTGTGATCCATACTTCCTAAATTCTGAGTTGTGCCGGTAAAATATGTCTGATGCGGGTAATTTTTAATGTTACATCATTACCAGTGCAGGTATGCAGAGAAAAGGTATTCAGAGCCCTGTGATATACAATTCAGCACCAAGGAAAGGGATTGTTTCGGTAAATTCTGAGGTAAAATTTGTCTGGTGTAGGTAATTTTCAAAGATACATGCACCAGTGCAGGTAAAGGTATTCAGAGCCCCGTGATATACCATTCAGCACCAAGGACAGGAATTGTTTCGGTAAATTCTCAGGTAAAATCTGTCTGATGCAGGTAATTTTTAATGTTACATCATTACCAGTGCAGGTACGGAGAGAAAAGGTATTCAGAGCCCTGTGATATACAATTCAGCACCAAGGACAGGAATTGTTTCAGTAAATTCTGAGGTAAAATTTGTCTGGTGTAGGTAATTTTCAATGTTACGTGCTCCAGTGCCCTGATAGTTCAGTGAACTTACAATTTTACAAACCATTGATGGCTTCTGTAGACCTCTGTAGGGCTGCGTACCTAAACTTGACATCAGGTACAGGTACAGATATTGGTAAGGAGGTTTAGGTATAGGTCTGGACCTGTACCCGAACAATTCGACAAATTGACATATGTTCTACTGAATTTTCTCAATAACTTTAAAAACAGTAATAAACTTGACAGAATCTTTATTCAAATTAAACAGGACAGAACTTGATGGCCTTATGCCTTATTCAAACAAAACAAAACAGAACCATGCAGACTGTTTCTTGTTGCATACAGTACTCTAGCTGTCCTTGAAAGATCTGTTGCATATTAGTTATGCTCCTTCTAGATGTCACTCTGTGTCATATCGGTATGTACCTGTACTTAGTGATTCGGTATTTTGGACCTGTACCTAATTGATTTTTATGGTACTGTACTGGTACTTAATCGGCTGTTTAATGAGGGTGTATTTGAAATTGCTTTCTACATACAATGAGCTTGGAAAAAACGTAAACACTACATTTATTCATTAAAAAAACGATAGATACAATAAGTGGGTTTTGTTTCTCCTATGGTTTTGTACTTTTGAGTTGAAACTTCTGAGATGACTTTGTGTACTTTTGAGTTGACTTCATGTACTTTTTGAGTTGACTTTGTGTAATTTCGATTTGACGTTTATGTACCAACTATGTTATGCACCACTTTAATGTTGTATTTAGTTATTTATTTGATGCCTCCAGCATGACCTTTGATTTGACTTTTGATTTGACTTGGATTCATGTTTACTTTCTCTTTATGTTACAATTATATGATTTCTGTTTTGGTGTCTTATAAGCCCATATGGGTTTGGCGACAATGTCGCAATACACAATAATAAAATTCATTCATTAATTCATTCATTCGGTACACAGAACAGGTACCCAGCCCCAGACTTCAGTGTTGATGTTGTATTCTATATGTACTGGTACACAGAACAGGTACCCAGCCCCAGACTTCAGTGTTGATGTTGTATTCTATATGTACTGGTACACAGAACAGGTACCCAGCCCCAGACTTCAGTGTTGATGTTGTATTCTATATGTACTGGTACACAGAACAGGTACCCAGCCCCAGACTTCAGTGTTGATGTTGTATTCTATATGTACTGGTACACAGAACAGGTACCCAGCCCCAGACTTCAGTGTTGATGTTGTATTCTATATGTACTGGTACACAGAACAGGTACCCAGCCCCAGACTTCAGTGTTGATGTTGTATTCTATATGTACTGGTACACAGAACAGGTACCCAGCCCCAGACTTCAGTGTTGATGTTGTATTCTATATGTACTGGTACACAGAACAGGTACCCAGCCCCAGACTTCAGTGTTGATGTTGTATTCTATATGTACTGGTACACAGAACAGGTACCCAGCCCCAGACTGAGATTTCTGTGTTGATGTTGTATTTTGCAGGCGTACCTGACCCAGTCCTCCCAGCTGTACCTGGAGACGTGTCTCCCCTCCATGGGAGACGTCTTCTGTATCGCTGAGTCTTACCGAGCCGAGCTGTCTCGCACACGCAGGCATCTGGCAGAGTAGGTTCAGCCTCCATGGTTTTAGTCTGTTTACAATTAGTGCTATAGAATTTTCATATTTGGATTTGAGCTCAAATTTGATTTGTAAAGGAACTGTACCATCTACATGTAGTTTTAAGCAGCTAAAGCCAAAGTCTTTTACCGGTAGACTGACTGACATAGAGAGATAGAGGGAGTGCTATTGAAGTGCTATAGAAGTGTACACATGTACATGTATACTCAGGGCTCCAGACTAACTTTTTGACTTAGGAGCACTGTGCTCCCAACCCAAAACATTTGGGTGCACCAGCAAAAATCTAGGCGCACCACCAGAAAAAAATAATCCTATTGACATGATTTGCAGGACTTTGCACGAAATGTTGAATACTGTGTTCAGGGTACTACACTGCCGGCAAAGGTAAAATAATACTTGCTGCGATTTGCATGTATAGAGAAATGTATCCTTTTATTTACTACATTGAACCAAAAAGGTCAAACCTCCTTGATTGAACATGAGAAATTGTGTGAAATAGAGATACCAAGAAGATACCGTAATAATTATAAAGCTGCCGAAAAATATTACTTTCATTTCCCAAATAAACATACCCTCCGGAATAAAAGTACCCCCCAGAAAAACTTCAAAATCTAATAAACGGTCCCCCCCCTCGAAGAAACGTACCCCCCGGAAAATGACCAAATTGACAACAATTAACTTCATTTTGAAATGCATTCTTACAGGCCATTAACTAAAGGTGTATGTCACTTGCAGTCTAATCTATATCTGCTGGACCTAAACCCATGTCATACATGTATACAAAATTACATGTTGACAAACATTTTACATGCGATTTGAAAAAAAAAAAAAGGGAAATTACTAGTATATATTATTACAGAGTCAGTAGTAAACAACATTTATACAGTACACGTATACAATTTAAGAAAAACTATTTTTTAGCCTGGTAGAATTTTTATATAGCAATAGCAAAGAAGTAATTAATTTTGCCCAGAGATAAAATAGAGGCGGAAACGCGGTGCTAGATTTATTTTGTTTCTTTATCAGCTCTCAACCGATGTCTGTAACCCTGCAGTTCTTACTAATGTCGCTAGAGGGCGTTGCATTTCTCTCTCGCATTTTCGCAAGATGATCTAACGTGAGTTCGCGAGAATCCAAGATGGCCGCTATTGTTTTCGTCTCGGCCGATCACTGCCGCACGTTTCAGATAAAATTTTGCATTTATAGGCGCATTAAAACAAGTTGACTATGGATGACACTTCTCTATGAACATTTACTAAATAACTGGAAAATGGGTCATTGTTACCACAAAATTTGTAGCTTTACCTGGGTTTGGAAGCCCTTATTTTAAAAAATGATAAAACGTAACTTGATTTTTTCTAGGAGCACCGTGCGCCTGTGATTTCAAATCTAGTCGCACTCTCGAAATTCTGGGCGCATTTGCGCCTAAACCAGGCACAGTCACGAGCGCTGATACTTGACAGAAAAGGTCCCACTCAGTTTGTGTAGAGAAAGTCTCATTCAGAATTATAATAAGTGGATGTTGGGGCTTTTGTGGGTGTTGGAAACGATTCTCTCTGCTCTTTTTTTGAGCCACTTTTATTTCAGTGAGCTAAAACTGAAATCACTTTTTTCCTTTTTTTATCCCACACTCATATAGGACAGGCCATTAATCCATGGTCCACTGTTACCTGGTACAATGAACCAGTAATCTTCCACAGGACGCTATGTAGGTAATTTACCATACATACATGTACATGTAGCATCTGCAGGGCTCGAAATGCTGAGTGCATATGCACCATAGTGCAGGTAAAATGGGAGCTGTGCCTGCTGATGTCTACCTGGTCCTGCACCTAAGGTGCACTGGTACTGGGTTTATATACAAACGTACATGTACATGTAGGTGTACATTGTACGTGAATTTTTAATGAGCTGCATTCGCTGTTACCAACTTACCACCTATGAAGGGAAATAAGAAATTAGGTTTCTGAACAGTTGTTAGAATGACCCACATTTCCTAAGTTCCGAGTGGTGCAGGTGAAATATTTCTGATTTTCAGGTAATTTTCAATGAGCAGTGCAAGTATGCAGAAAAAAAATATTTTGAGCCCTGCATCTGTCTTCTCTGTCACAACCTGTGGAAGATTAGCTCTTCGGTGAGCTAAAAGTGGATTGAGATCACTTTTCTCTAACCCACAGATACACCCATATAGAGGCGGAGTGTCCCTTCATCAGCTTTGATGACCTGTTGGACCGTGTGGAGGACCTGGTGTGTGACACCGTGGACCGTGTCATCAAGTCACCCTTCGGCAACCTACTTAAGGAGGTCAACCCGGTAAGGGAAGACATTGTATTATCACTGAAGATATCAACTTGTATTATCTTTCATAATCAGTGCCATTTAGTAAATTTTTTCTCAAATTTCACATTATTTGTTATTTTTAATTTTCACATTACATAACAGGGCTTGAAATCCTTTTTTCTGCATACCTACATTTGTACATGTACACTTGTGCAGGTAACATTCGAAATTACCTGCACCAGACAAATTTCTCCTGCTTGACGGTTTCTTTGCCTTTCAGTCCATCAAAAAATTTTAATGTTTTGAAAAATTTTTTATAGCACATGTGGCACCATTTTTAACTTTTACTAATTTTTCTGCTATCTTCAATGATGCTACTTTGAAGAATGCAAGGCAGTTTTTGACCACCGCCAGTCATGCATGTATGTCCCCCTAGTGTCTGAGGCTGGTATTGTCATGGCCCAGTGCAGGTTAGGTGCAGGTAGACATCAGAATACCTGCACAGCTCCAATTTTACCTGCACTAACCTGCATATGCAGGTGGTATTTCAAGCCCTGCATGTACATGTACATGTAAAATGTTACAGTACATGTTACTGTTGATTTAGATGTCATGAATTAGTCATTACAGTCATGTATTACACATATTCCGTCTCAGATAAACTTATTGTTGTAAATGCAATGACAGAAACTTGTTGATAATATAAAAAGGGGGGAATTTCAAGTCTCTCCTTTGCCTGTTTTGCAGGACTTTCAAGCCCCCAAGCGACCATTCAGGCGGATGAACTATGCAGATGCCATCAAGTACCTGAAGGAAAATGACATCCAGAAGGAGGATGGCACCTACTATGAGTTTGGAGAGGCAAGTATCTGGTGCAATACAAACATCACTGGATAGGTAATATTTACACAGCAAAATGCAATGCATAATTTATATGACACAAGTTTAAACTGTAATTTCGAACTCAAGAAATTGGACTTACCCAAATTTTTGACTGCACAACTCCAGTCTTTGAGAAATCCACCGCTTCCGTGACGTCACGTTATGCAGATGACACACGTGACTCAGTGAGCAGTGGATCGTAAGTTGCAGAAAGTCTAGATCTGTGGCGCCCCCCGTCTCTGTTGAGGGATGGTTGTAAAGCCCTGATGTAGATGGCATAATGTTTACCTTCACATGGGGATGGGCAAGCTCAAGAAAGTACCGCTCCGTTTATACCTACTGAAACACAATTTATCCTAAAATATGGTGACCAGCCTCTTCAACTCTGGTCTGCAACTTGCTACTTAATGTAAGGCCATGTTGATTTGATTATATGGATGACATCTTCTGGGTACCCCAAAACTGATGCGAGCGTGCGAATAAAAAAAAAGTTTGGCAAAAAAAAAAGTTGCCTTCATTATGAAATCTACGTGGTCATGAAGGTCGAACAAATGGCTAAACACACAGATTATGGTATGGCGAATAATAGACTCTTCATTTTCATTTCTTCACATTTTCTTCTTCCTTTGGAATTGATTTTAGTATTCTACGATATTAGTATAGTTTTCCAATATTTTTTTTCTTCTATTTACGGCATATATTTGCTCATTTTGCAGCTGCTTTGTACAATTTCCAGTATGGTCGAAAACTTTTTTTTTTTTTGGAAACGAACGAAAATTGATGCGCGCGCGGATGTCATCCATATAATCAAATCAACATGGCCTAATCCAACACCACAGGGTGTCTGCTACAGCACCAGTTACCACGAATGGTCCAGGTCATTGGCATTTTTTGTTTGGAGAAGAAGAAGAAACAGAGCAAAAACAATATGTTTTCCTTCTGCAAAGGTAAACATTATATACATTGTACATGTACCTCAGGAACACAGTAAGGTAAGTTTTTGACGTGTAGAGAATGGTGACTGAACAAACTTGTAACAGAGATGTTTAAGACTTCAGTAACTAACCAACAATAATTTTTATCTTTGTTCATTAGGACATTCCTGAGATGCCAGAGAGGAAGATGACTGATAAGATTAATGAGGTAAATTTGTTTCTTTAACGAGCGTCTTAATGTTGGTAAATGTTGAAAGCATAGCATTATCTCAGGCAAGTTGCAAGTCAACAACATATTTAAAATGCACATAACATGCAAGGGTTGACTGTTTTCTGTGTACAGTACAGATCTCGATGAAATTCCCTTCCCACATGTTTTACACATGATTTTAACTCCTTCATTTCCTGTGCAAAAGTCATTTAAATCGTGATTGAAAGCTGTGTAAAAGCTGTGTATTACTAACAAGCAGTTTAAACAGACAAAGCCATGTAAAACATGCCACCGACCTTGTGCCCTTGGGAAAGGCACTTTATACGACTTTCCTCACTTGACTCAGGTGTAAATGAGTATCATGTGTTAGGTGTGCACGCTATCAGCATACTTGCTGCCTAGTGCACACTTTGTATTGTCATGTTACAATTTCTGGAAAAAAAAAGCAGAAAAAAAAATGTGCACTTAGGCAATTACATGAACATCCACAACAGTTACTGAACAATGCATTTTATCTGAGAAATGAACCTGATTTAAATGCGAATTGAACGGATTCTGCACGTTTTAATCGAGAAATGCATGCCTTTTTTTCATGTTTTGCACAATTTTTGATCACAAGTTGCATTCATGTAGATGGGAAATTATTATTGACAAGCTCTGTACTTAGTGTACAATGTACATGTACATCTACAATCACCGTGGTAACGTTTTTCTTTTTTTCCCCAATCGTAGCCCATCCTGCTCTGTCGCTTCCCAGCTGAGATTAAGTCCTTCTACATGCAGCGGTGTGAGGAGGACAGACGTCTTACAGAATCTGTAGGTCTTTTGTATACTGCAGCGTGCGAAATACTAGGTTGCCCAGTTGCACCGTGCAACCATATTTTGCTTGGTGCAACCTATTTCTACACCCAGGTAGTTCAATGCACTACCTAAATTTTGTGGTAAGGATGACCCTTTCTTCCATTGAGAACTGTTTATTGAGAAGTTCCCATGGAAGAGCTCATCACTTCAGGTAAGGGGAAACAAGTCTGTGTCAGAAATGTATAAATGCACTTTGCATTCTAACAAAGTTAATCATAATGTAGAATAGTTTAAATTAGGGGCAACCTGGAATTTTGATGGGCAACCTAGCCTTCATCCAAGGTTGCCACTGGGCAACCTGGCTCAAAAAAGTATTTCGTACACTGTACTGTTTTATCATTTCCTCTATGGTACTAAAATGTACATTAATTTTTTAAAAAGTCAGTAGATTTCTTCGTTACCACCTTTTTATGGGAATCTAAGCTGACAAATTGCATTGGGCAAGGTAAAACAGCCCGGCTGGGTTTGAAAATGTGTCCTAAGCATTACTGGTAACGTTGCTGTCAATGTTGTGTCTGAAATTGTCTGCAGTTGTGGTGAACATTAAGCAGTACAATGTCTATGCTTCCCAGAGGTTTGGAATCTAAGATTTCCTGTATGTATTAGAACCAACGCCTTGAAGAAGTGTTTCACGTACAGAGCTGTGAGTGTGCGGAACGACCTTCTACTTGTTACATTGTATGCAGTCCACACAGTCCTTGTCATGAGGTCCTTTAAGAAGGGTCTCTATGAACATTTCCATCAGTAGTACTTGTGCAGTAGGATTGTTTGTTTTTAAATAATTGTAATCTTGTAATTGTACTATATACATGTACATGTATTTTGTATGTTGTTGATATTGTGCAGTGACTAATAATAAGTATAATTGTTTATATACAGTCATGTATATGTACAACTATATATGTGTGAATGCCAGGAAGACTACGTGTAGCAGTGGACCCGGTTTGGGCCCACTGCTAATGGTAATTCGACTAAAGTTTCAAAGTTTCCTGTTGATGTCTGTTTCAGGTTGACCTGTTGATGCCAGGAGTGGGGGAGATTGTGGGCGGGTCCATGAGGATTTGGGACTATGAGGAACTGTTGGAGGGGTACAAGAGAGAAGGCATCGACCCCACTCCTTACTACTGGTACACTGACCAGGTAAGGGTAGTAGTGCGCATCTTAATACAGACTTCTCTTAACAGGGCTCTTAAGTGTGGTGTCTGTGGTGTAGTGGTAGAGCATCCCACTGTCAAGCAAGGAGACCCAGGTTCAATCCCCAGGGTTGGACCCAGACATGTCCGGACATGCACCCAGACGTAGTGCCCTTGGGAAAGGCACTTAACACGTATTTCCCCCCTCAGTTAGAGGGATCCTGGGCCCTACTAGGGTTTGGGTTGGCTTAAGGAAGGGCATCCAGCCGTAAAAAAATCCTGCTTCAAAAAAGACTTGCACTTCATGCAAGCACGTCTAACCCCCGTTTCGGAGAAAAAAGACGTTAAAACTGGATATAAAATATAAATAAAGGGCTCAAAATACCACCTCCATATGCAGGTTAGTGCAGGTAAAATTGGAGCTTTGCAGGTATTTCTGATGTCTACCTGCACCTAACCTGCACTGGTCCATGTACTGGGTTTATGTACAAATGTAGGTATGTGTGGATTTTTATTTGCTGCATTGACTGTTACCACATATAAAGTACAAATAGTGGCAATGGTTTCTGAACAGTTTTTAGTATGATCCATTCAATTTTGAAACAAAATTCTGATAAAATTTGTCTTAGGTGCAGGTAACATTGAAAATTACCTGCACCAGTGCAGGTATGCACAAAAAAAGTATTTCAAGCCCTGTCAGATATACCATTCAGCACCAAGGACAGGGAGTTGTTTTTGTACCAACTCACTATGACTTTTGTCAGTGATAATGGGAATGGTTTCTGAACAGTTTTTTTAGTATGATCCTTACTTCCTAAATTCAGAGAGGTGCAGGTAAAATTTGTCATGTGCAGGTAATTTTCAATGTTAGCTGCACCAGTGCAGGTATGCAGAAAGATGTATTGGAGTAAAGTTGTGGAATACGTTACCAAGTGAATTTAAGATTAGTATCCGATGTCAGACGGTTCAAGAAAATGATTGATCAATTTTATGCAACTTAATGGCTTTGATCCTGATGATAGTTGCCAATATTGTTATAGTTTTAGCAATTTTAGGAAGTTTTATGCCTTCACTAACTGATAATTTCTTCTTCTTCTTCTTCTTCTTTTTATCCAGTTTTAACGTCTTTTTTCCCCGAAAGGGGGGTTAGACGTGCTTGCATCAAGTGCAAGTCTTTTTTGAAGCAGGATTTTTTACGACTGGATGCCCTTCCTAACGCCAACGCCAATTTGATTTAATTATTTTAGTTCTGTAATCTGACCTCTGACTTCAATTCTTAATTCTTAGGTCTGTATTTTGTATGTAACTCTGTACTTATGTATAATCTGTCTTATGTACTTGTATTGTTTAACGAGCCCTGGAAGGCAAGTCCCATAAAGAGGCTAAAGGGTATCTCAATAAATCTCGAAAAAAGTCGAAAACTGGAGGAGCTCCAAGAACAAACACCACCTACTGCGCTCGCACAAGAAAAATGGCGGCGATAGTTGGATTGTGCATTATAAGGTCCAGAATGCTTTGCGAATAAGCTTTGTATACGTGCGCCACCTAGCGATTTGCATAGGAAATACTGCATAAGGTAAATGCCCAGATAAGGTCTCATATGAGGTATAATTAGGATTAGCCTTCATTATACAATTTGTCTAATCTCCAATTATTTACACATGTGCCTCTGATTTCTTTTTTCTCCCTACAGAGAAAGTTTGGCACCTGTCCCCACGGTGGCTATGGGCTGGGCCTGGAGCGCTTCCTCTGTTGGATGCTGGGTATTCACCACATCCGTGACGTCTGCCTCTACCCGCGCTTCATCGAGAGATGTCGGCCTTAGAAAACTTGCGCCTGTCTCGAACCCTGCTTTATCGAGACATATGGCCTCCTCAGGCATCCTCTCAGGCAGTTGTGATATATGTGCCGTATAAGGAATCCCCAAAACGCATTTAACAGCCTCCAGTTTAATTCTGGACTACTTCCCATATCTCAGCAACCTTACATCTACAGTAGATTGGCTAATGTCGTTAACTACAGGTAAAAATGCATGATGTAAGAAATACGTAGCAGCCATCGAGGACCCCTTAGGGGTTAACCCTGGCTCAAGTTCCCAGAATTCTGGCTCGAGTTCCCAGAATTCTGCAGAATTCTGGCTCCAGTTCCAAGAAGGGGTCCTCGATGGCTGCTAGGTATTTGTTACATCATTTTTACCTGTAGTTAAGGACATTAGCCAATCTACTGTAGATGTACATGTAAGGTTGCTGAGAAATGGGAAGTAGTCCGGAATTAAACTGGAAGTCCGGAATTAAACTGGAGGCTGTTATTTGGAAATGATACAAAATAGCTAGCATGCATGTCAATTTGTCCGGGCTACATTATAGAAATCAAAATGAACCCTAATGTTACTTTCAAACCCTACGCGTGTATGACAGATCTTTTGAAATTTTATTCTCAGTTCATTAAAGTGTTCAAATAGCAAACTATTTGTTGTAAAGAAGGAATAGAAAACATTGGCAACATGTTGAAAGCCTATCATGAAAGAAATCCACGAATGTATAATGCAACTCCAAACATTGAAATTTGAGTGTACTGGTCAACAGATATGTACTGTACATTTGTATTCTTTACACTTATAATAAGTTATATCAATAATTTGATGGATTCTTGTTTGTGTTTTATATGATCGATCAACTAATATCTTGTCATAAAAAGAAGGAAAGCATTTGTAAATGCATTTATTGTATTAACATAACATTAGAGTTATACATGAAATAAATGTTTGGCTTTATTTATAATTAGCAGATAGATTCCAATACAAAAGGGTAACTATTATAATTATACCAATTCACCCAAACACAAAGGGTAAGTTTGGTGTTTTAGCAGTTGAATTGTCAGGTATTGGACTGGTGTTAGTAGGGAAGCTAATTTTTTTTTACTAATCATGGCTTTGAAATAATGTTATATGCATGATAGAGAAAAGTTCAACATGTATTTAGATTATGCTATATGCCACGGCATCTAGAGAAAATATTAAGACAATGTTGCACAAAATGTTTCCTGTGAACTCTGCCACAATGAGAATAAAACAAACTTTGCATTATGATGAATTGAAACCATGCTTGTATTTATTGCAATTTATTGTCATTCTTGGTAGCTTATCATTTGTCACAAGCCTTTTCATCTTGCCAAGGAGACCAATTGACCCAATGGACTGGTCCTGCAAGGCAGCGCAGACATGCACGTCAAGGATCGTCAAGGTTTGTGAACACACAGTAGAACTTTGGACTTCGTCACTGTCATACCACGCGACGTTCAACGCGTCGCTGTACAGTAGTGTGGGCAAATAGATATAATAGCGTGGCGCGGTACCAGCCCTACCCCATCCCCTTCTAAATATCGATATCGTACAGTCCCCAATTTGTGATACTGTTATGCATTTTGATCTGATGAATTGCATCGATTACTAGTATCATAAAGGTAGACTTCTCATCACCAGTGGACAAACAACCTTATTTGTATGCTGGAAAGTATGTACATGTACTGCTGTTTGTGAATATGTCGCTTGGTGGCTTAGCTAAGTCCAAGGTAAAGAATTGGAGACGCAAGCATGGCCTCACATTGTTTATAAACATTTGCCACTATTACTTCGCACCTATGGTAGCTGCATATCCTTGTACTAGTTTCTAAAGTTACGAAACAAAAATGAGGCTTTTTTTTAGTTGTATGCTGTGTGTTGTGAGTGGATGTTTTGTCAATGTTGCATCAAAATTTTGCATGTTGCAGATGATATCTTTTCTTACACAACATCTGAAAACTACAAACAGGCTGTCAACCTTACATGCTCTAATACAACCTTAGGGCCCTGTCACACTTGTGCGTATTGTCATGCGTATGAGCTGCGTACGGACTATTCTTCTGTACGCAGCCGTACGCACAATACGCATGTCATTTGCATCTCAGTCGTTTTATGTAAGTTTTATGTACGTCAGCATACGCACAGCACACGCACAGGCCGACTCAGTACGCAGTGTAGTTTTGAGCACGCCCAAAACTATGCTGCGTACGCTGGTACGCAGGTCATACGTTATAAATACGCAATGCATCGGTCGAACACGGTACAAGTACGCTAGGTGTTCGTATGGGATACGCGGTTTATACGCTGAACTGCACCTGGATCTGCACCTGTGCATGAGCCGCGTACATTGGACGAATACATAGCGTACTTGCAGCGCTTTAGTACCGTTTGTGTTGCAACCGGAAATCGCGTTCTACGTATTTGTAGCTTATGAGAAGCGCAAAGACAGCGTACAGATTGCGTACTGGGGTGCACCTGCTCCTCTAGCCTCCAGGGTAAACAGACCTCCTGAAGCATTTTAAGTATGTTGTGACCCATAAAAAGAGTTGAGTACCATTGGCTTTTTCTAGCATCTTTTGCTGAAAACTAGATGATAATGTATTGCCAGTTATCAAAAAGGCATTTTATAGCAAAATATTTTATTGTATTCCACCAAAATGGTGCTAGAACTCGCCATTTTGTATGTTTTACATGGTATCTACATGTAACACAAAATATGTGTCTTTCTTGTACTTTGGGTTGTTTGTCCGAGAAAATGTGTAGCTATATAGTGTCCATGCATAGGTCAGTACAAAATTGCTTATAAATAGGAATATAAAAAGTATGGGTGCATATAAACACAATGGCCTGAAATATCTAAAGATGGTGGACTTGTGACAGTAGACACTTTGAACTATGGCTGTAAATACAGGAAATGACAGTCATAATCTCATAAATCACCAGCTTGTAGTGTACGTAGACTGTATAGTGTTCGTATACCATGTATACCATATAAGTACTCTCAGTGTATACACGTGGGCGTAATTGTAAATTGTTTGTATTGAAAGTATGCAGTATTTTTTATTGATTTCAAATTATTAAAAGAGGGTATTTCTTGACATCTCCAAATTATTAGGTCGTTTACACTGTCATGTTTGTATACTGGTACGGGTATTTAATTTACCTGACAATATATTATAGGCATTTGGCCAGGGCTTGGGCGAAGTGGAAGACATACGGCCGGGACGGGTAAAGTTGGTCCCCGTTTGGGTCGGCCTATGATGAGAAGGACTGTGAATTATAATAACAGCAAGAATAAGTAGGGAATACACCCGCGGTGGGCATAAGTTGTGTGCGTCCGAAATACGCTCGGCATGCGTACCACATTCGCTACCATTCGCAGCAAGACAACTAGTGTTGCGCACTGCATACGGAAATCATACGCAGCTGATGCGCTGAATTCGTTACTTATACGCTACATGTGCGTCACAGTAATTGTGCGTATCATGCGTACGGCAGAAATGTCTGTACGCAACTCATACGCAATGACGATACGCAGAAGTGTGACAGGGCCCTTATATGAGACATTCTGCCAAAGTGCTATGCATAATACATTACGGGTTTCGCGCAGGTGCAGAACGTTCTGCCGACGTGCTGTGTACATGTATTACGTCTTTGAAGTTATGTAGTACGGGTAGGCAATGTATTCAATTGGATCATCGTAGACCAAGTGCAAGCAGTCGATGACATATATTCGTCTTGCGGATTCTTACACAGACATGCAAGCTCAAAAAAACACAAGACACGAACTAGAAAATTATGATTTAACTTTTTTTTCTATACATACTTACCAATGACAATGGCTCAGCGCCAGACAGGCGTACTTTGCAGCGTACAGTAGGAACACGCAGATGCAAAGTGTACATGTAGGTTGATAAAAACGCTGTCACACATTCAGAACCTTCTCCCGAACACCAGCCGAACAAGTTGGCTGAAGTTAGGGGCAGTCTAAACAGATTAATGCTTACCTTTATGTCTAATCAAACTTGAGTTAAATTTGAGTCAAATTTGACTGACAACCACGCCCCTACCTAGTCTCGAACACCAGCCAACCACCAGCTAACCATGGCCAAACCTCCCGCCCACTTACGAATGTTTGAAACATTTTGAAACATCCGGCTGGCGCAGCCGAACAGTAGCCGATCTGACCGAAACACAACACCAGCAAACCACAGTCGACCTTGCTCCCGACCTTTTCCTAACCATGATTGGGGGGAGTTTGGAAGGCCATATTCGGCTGTGTGTTAAGTCAGCTATTGTTTGAAAAGGGGACGGGCGTATGTTTGGATCAGTGCCAGCAAATACCAGAAGGCCATGCGTTATAGAGCTTGTGACCCTGGCAACTTCTGTACGCAAACACATTGCGGGCGCACTACCTGAGAGCACCCTGATCAAAATGGGCCTTGTGGACCTTGCCGGTTTTATCCAACAAGTAAAGGAATTCTCGTCGGAGAATAAGCACTCGACAGCGCTTATCGCCGATGTAGAGGACAAGGTATTGACAGATCGAAGGAAGATCAATGAATTCGAAAGTGAAAATCCAAGGATATCAAAATGGCAAGGGTTACCTGATTTGAAAGAGCTAAATAAAGACCTTCTCGATGCGTGCAAGTCCTGTGCCGAGGACATAAGGTTAGTTTGTCTAATTTTATCTATCTATTATATCATATTAGATAGATAACTACAACATTTATCGGACGGAACGATGAAAAGAAGATAGTCAAAACATGGTAGAACTTGTGTGTCTTGTATCAACAACACTAAATGACTTGCTCAATCAACAGCACTAAATGTAAGCTATACATGTACAATGTCATGTACATGGCTCTATAGTCTTTCCTGTTTCATGAAAAGGTCGAACTTACGGCAACGTGCGCATTATTTTTCACTAAGGGCCCTGTCACATTTGTCGCAAACTGAGACAGTCGTACCGTACGAAATTCAGTAGCCTTGTCACAGCCAGCTTTTGCGACATCATAATCGTATTTACGACGGTATACGACGAATTTGACTGTTCCGTAACAATTCTACAGGGAAAAATCTAAATCTAAATATTCTTTGAAGGTGACCAAGGCAACATTTGCCAGTACTGGTTGACTGAGACCTTACTAGTGGTGAATGATTGATTGATTGATTGATTGACTGAGACTTATTGATTGAGTCATCATGGGTGATGAATTTTATGAAAAGATAGATTAAAATTGAGTCAAGCAAACTTTTAGCCCCATATACCCAATGATTACCCCCGTAGCGTTATAGCAGAAATATATAGTAACAGAATTTTTTTTCATCAGGAGGAATGTGGAAGAACAGAGGAAAGATTATCGCTACATCTGGGAAACCATCATCGAGGCCAAGAAAAGTGCAAGAGACTTTCTACTCAAGCACGGCCTTATGCAGTATGTATCATCTTTCGAAAAATTCGGCTACGAAGAAGTCGAGGACTTGCTGGATGCTGACATAGAGAAAGGTACGTCGACTAATAGCTTATATGTCTAAACGTCAGTAGATAAGTTATAGCTAATACTAAAAAAATAACCCGTAAAAGTGTTTATCGACTTTGATTAGCATCTCGTTTAAATATGATTCAAATTATATATATTGTACAAATGTTTTATTTATTTTTATTCACGAAACATTTTTGCGAAGCCCGGAGAGACTAGAACATTTCTAAAGTTTCTTCTAAAGGCACTCACTTGGCTTTTTCCAGAAACCGATCTTGCTGGCAATCAGTGTTTGGTTGTACTAGATGGAAATAAACTTGAAATGGGTCAAAGCCATCTGGCGACTTTAACAAGGGAAATTGACAATCTTCGTAAGTTAAATTTCTTTTCTTTTCTCTTCTTACAAGTGTTTCGATATTATCCATACTGCTTGAACGTAATGCAAATCTGTATATAATGTTTAATATCCTACCTCGGTCGTTATAACTTGGATTATGTCATACGTATACCTTACTAATTATGGTTACTTGCTTGTAGCCTCAAATGATCAATATCCTACACGCTAATCATAACTCTGGATACCAGACTCCAGCGGGGCCGAAGAGAGTTTGTTCGGCAGCCAAAGGCAGTTATGCCCGCCGAGCACTCCATGATCCAGGGAAAGCTTAGTCGTCCACCGCGGGATCTGGTATTAGCCCTTTTTCTGATCAAAAACGTACACAATATTTGTGCGTTTTTAGTTTGGACAACGAGCTGGCCTGGCGCCGGCGGATCCCGGCTTAATCTCCCTGGCGGGCTAAGATATCTCTGGTCTAAACTCACCGGAGCGCTTATCTAGCTCGGCGGGCATAACTACCTTTGGCTGCCGAACAAACTCGCCGCCGGAGTCTGGTATACCAACAATGGTCCTAGCTACTTATGTCACTTACTTCAAAGTGAAATATGTTTTCAAAGTAGAAGTATGGGTAAAATAAGCATATTAACTGTAAGTACCTCAAATCCTTTCTCACAGTCATTGGACTTTTCCGTAATCTACGTCTTTTAATACCTTCCAATAGTCCAACGAACGAAAAATATTCCCCGTCGTATGGAGAACATCATCAGCAGTGCAGACAAAGCAGCCAAAACGAGCCAAAAATTTCTAAGAGCCTGTCAGGATACGGTGGATCGGGCAAGGTCGCTAAAAGACAGAACGGAAGCAAGCCGCTCTGTACGTCACCACGACACTCGGTCTCTAGTTGACAGGGCCGGAGCAGCAGCTGCTACAACAGGGCTCGGCGCTTTCGTACTGGGCACTGCTGCAGTTGTAACAGGCGTTGGTGCAGTAGCCGCCGCCGGGGCTGCCGTCGCCTCTTTGGCTGGGGGGAGCCTTGGGGGAGCCGTTCTTGCTACAGGTACAGCAGTTGGGCTAGGCCTTTCATCAGTTGCACTCGCGACACTAGCCGGCACCCTGATGGCTTCCTTAGGTATGTATAATTACATACCTATCTACTACTTTCTGCCATAATTATCATCTCCATACTTATAACACCAGACAGACCACTAAGCTACATTGACCAAACTCCACTACCAAAGCTGGACAGCAAACTTTCGCATATACAGGTACAAGCCACTTCAATAAACTCCCAGCCAGTATAAGACAGATCTCAACCCTAAAACTTTTCAAGGCAGCTATCAAAAAGACCTCTGACCTCCAGTGATAATTTGACCATGGAACGGTAAATGGACACGATTACGGATTATGATATGTTTTGACATTTTGGTTTTGTAAATAGCTTATGTTTCGTCACTTATTTATGTCCTATTATTTATTTGAGTTTAATTTGTCAGCCATACTGATTTCAGTTTGCATTTCTTTGTTGCATTATTTGTATGATGTCTCATTTGTACAAACTGTATGTTACCTCGGCCCCCTTGGAAATCAGCAAGTAATGCTGAAGGGGATACCCAGGAGTGTTTAAGATGAAATAAATAACTAAATAAATTCATGACCAAAGTCAGGGAGTAGCTGGCTGTGTAGGGAAGGTTTTGGCAAAATAGTAATCCAAGACTCAATCAAATCAAGTCATTACTCAGGGCAACCTATATATTACGTATGGACATGAAGTTACAGCTGAGGGGATTCTTAAGTTAGCTTCTTTAACTTCAAAATAGTAATGACACTCCGTAAATAATTTCATCAGGTTGGTAATCGAATGAATAGCAAAGTTCTTTCATCACAACCATTTATTTTTCACGAGCCGACGTTTCGATGACCGTCTGTCATCTTCATCAGGGCAATTCTGACTGGTTTATTGTGCACTGACGCTAAATATTACTTGATGCATAGTGCACTAAAATATTATATAGTTCACAGTGCACTGTTACTTGGTTCACAGTGCACTTATAGGCTAGTTTTTACTGTTAACAATGGATTGCCGAACGTAGTGCAATTGTGACATACATACTAGGCATTGTTACATCATAGGGACATATGCGGTTCCAAATATAAAATGTTTCTATATATAATATAAACTTTGTTCACTAGCAATGCTGAGCTATCGCAGTCCCAAATAGAAAATATTAAAAGTCTTGTCACATACGTATTGTTACAACTCATAATAGTTACATACAATAAGAAAACAATTGTCAGTTATTAAGAATGTGATCCCAAACATGACTAAGTTTATACCCCCCCTCATCACGGTTCATGACTTGATTGGATTTTCTAATCCATACAGACTCCTTAATCCAACGGATACATCTGTTGTCCTCTTGGTCTATTACCATGGCCCCGTCCCAATCTATTACACAGTTATTTCTTGTAATGTGGTCTGTGACTGCTGATTTATTTTCTTGTTTCTCAGCTTCTTTCTTTCTTGCTCTCGTGTACCTTCCCGTCTTGATGCTGTCTGCCTCCTTCCTATGTTCTTCTAGCCTGCATCCAAATGTTCTTCCTGTCTCCCCTATGTATTCCTTCTTGCAAGTCATGCATGGTATCTTGTAGATACAATCTGTTTTCACCGAGTCTTCAAGTTTGTCTTTGGGATGTACCAGTAGGTTTTTTAATGTAGTTTTGGGTCTGACTGCTGTAGCTATGTTGTGTTTCTTGAATATTCTTTCCAGTGGTTCTGTGACTCCTTTTATATAGGGTAGAGTCACCCTACCTTTAGACTTCTCCTCCTGTTTCTTTTTGTCTTTCTTCTGTTTGGGTCTGCTTTTTTGATGTTCTACTTTTCTGAATGTCCAGTCTGGATAGTTACATCGGGCGAGGGCCTGTTTTATGTGTTGTATCTCTTGCTGTCTATCTGATTCGTCCGTTACTACTGCATTGCATCTGTCCATCAGTGTCCGGATAACTCCCAGCTTCTGGTGAAGGGGATGGTGTGAGTTGAAATTTAAGTATTGGTCAGTATGTGTCTTCTTTCTGTAAATCAACAGTTTCACTGTGCCGTCTTCCTTTTTCACTAGCAAAGTATAAAGAAAAGGCATGGCGCCGTTCTCTTCTACTTCGTGGGTAAATTTGATGCTGCCTGTGGTGTCAATAGTGTTTAGGTGGTCTGTAAGTTCTCGCTCAGTTCCCTTTTTTAGAATTTCCAGCACATCATCCACATATCGTTTCCACATCTTGGTAATAGACCGAGAGGACAACAGATGTATCCGTTGGATTAAGGAGTCTGTATGGATTAGAAAATCCAATCAAGTCATGAACCGTGATGAGGGGGGGGGGTATAAACTTAGTCATGTTTGGGATCACATTCTTAATAACTGACAATTGTTTTCTTATTGTATGTAACTATTATGATTTGTAACAATACGTACTGTATGTGACAAGACTTTTAATATTTTCTATTTGGGACTGCGATAGCTCAGCATTGCTAGTGAACAAAGTTTATATTATATATAGAAACATTTTATATTTGGAACCGCATATGTCCCTATGATGTAACAATGCCTAGTATGTATGTCACAATTGCACTACGTTCGGCAATCCATTGTTAACAGTAAAAACTAGCCTAAGTGCACTGTGAACCAAGTAACAGTGCACTGTGAACTATATAATATTTTTAGTGCACTATGCACCAAGTAATATTTAGCGTCAGTGCACAGTAAACCAGTCAGAATTGCCCTGATGAAGATGACAGACGGTCATCGAAACGTCGGCTCGTGAAAAATAAATGGTTGTGATGAAAGAACTTTGCTATTCATTAGTAATGACACTGTTTTATTTGTCATACAGTGCTTTTCAGCGATTTATTTCAACGTGTGACTATCGAGGCGTTGGAGAACCACCAAAGAAACATGGACGAGAAGGCTCGGCAGCTTGAGAGAAAATGGCTCAACGAAATCCACACATGCGTTACTATGATGGAAAGTAACAATGCTCATTTAAAACAGAAGTTCTCGAAAACGTTTCAACTTCCGACGTCTATTGGCAATATTCGGTCGACCTTTGATACCATTTTTGCAAACCTGGATACTCTACAGTCTGCTGCCGAGAAATTTTCCTGATTTTGAAATGACATATTCGCATGACTTCATCTCTGCGTCCACTGTTAAGCCCCTAGCTGTCACATAGCCGATTATGACCTCCCGAAAACTGCCGAACTCTAACCAGCCATGGTTAGGAGTAGGTCGGGAGCAAGTCCGGCTGTGGTTGGCTGGAGTTTGGCGAGGTTAACGTTGGTTACTGTTCGGCTGCTCCACCAAATGTTTCCAAAACATTCGGGAGTGGGCGGGAGGTGGGCCACGGTTGGGGACTGCTCCCAACCTACCCCCAACCTTCAGTTGGTAGGTTGGTGGTCGGGGGAAAGTTCTCAATGTGTGACAGGGGCTTTACGTTGTGGTTCCTATTTGCATTGCAGTAAATCTAGTTAAAAGGTTTTCGTAAATTTTATATATATATATAATATATATATATATATAGAGAGAGAGAGAGAGAAAGAGAGAGAGAGAGAGAGAGAGAGAGAGAGAGAGAGAGAGATTCTTACATACGGAAAAAAACACTAGCTAAGCTTGCTGAGAAATTGAAAAAACCCTGTACATTTGTTCTACTACTGCACTGGAACGCAAATAAGTACAGTTGACACAACATGTGGACAGTTTCTGTTGTTATTACACTATCTTTAATGATATATACGTGACGATAAACTTCGGATTGATATAGAAATTAAGATAATGGTGCATGTTTCTTATTGCAAAGTAGGCACTGGACTAGACGAATTTTGCTGCGTCACAAATCATGGATGTAAAAACAGCATGGCTAAGGCTAAATGCTTTTTTAGAAAATACACTGCGGTCAGCACACAACAGTGGATGGACGTCTCTCAAGTCCATAGGTCAAAATTTAAGTAAAAGCCTGAATGTTGACAGCACACTTAATGTATATATGTGTACTTACAAGTAACATAAGAGAATTGGATGAAATAAGTAAGTGAATGGTACAAACAGGCCATGACATTGGCAGATATTCCTTGTACGTATTTTGTATTGGAATGGCTTGGGAAAGATGTGCATGCTTACTTACTTATCAATCGTATCACCAGAGGAAGCTACATGTAGCTGTCCTTTATATTTGCCAGCATGTACTCTGGAAATCGTAACTGTCGTTTAGTCAGTTTGTAATAATGTACGTTGCTAACGTGTACAATTGTCCATACATTGGAAATAATTTGACAATTGTTGTAATATAGCAGATCACATGTACTGCAAAATAGGTATCCTGTTTTACTGTAACAGAATCTATGTTAGGTTAGTCTTGATATGCACATCAACACCAATGAATTATACAATTTAGGAAGACTCACTTAGATTAATGTATAGCGTGGCTGTAGTAGTGAACGTTTACATATCCTGCACGCAGACGTATACTTTGATTTTGTTGGACCATCTTTATGTAACCCTCACGCTAAGAGACTGTACAGGTAAAATACCCGGTCGATAGACTTTATCTCTAAATATATGTTTACTTAGTCTATCGGAGATAGAATAAGTTTAAAACCATATTTACTTTTCTCTGAAAAATGCATTTAAATAATTCACAATAAAATATACACTAAACAAGTCACTTCTATTGTTGCTATGGGTTCTTCAAAAGACGACCAATTTAACTTTGCAGATCATTCCAAAGAAGCTCTGTCAATTATATATCATCGACACTTGGCGTAGGCAAAGATTATAAAAACAGCCCCCAAACCACACTCAAAATTGCACAATGTATAGACCAATGATATCTGACTCATGTTACATCGTGGTTTGCAACATAAAAGACTTTATTTCTCCACTTAATCGGTATCCATGCCAAAGGGAATAATAGACTACCTACAACATAGAAAGTGAAAGACTTTCAGATGTGCCCAAGGGTGAGTCATACCATAACATAGAAAGTGAAAGTAGACTTTAAGCTCCTCATTGAAAGTGGAAGCAGAATTGAAGTCATACCCAGATGTGATACCTGGATACATGTAAGTAAAAGTAGATGGTAAGAACGTTAGTTGGAGAAAGTTTGAAAGAATTAAAAGAAAAAGGAAGTTTTGAGTTGTAACTCAGTAAATTATTGTTTTTAAAAGCCACGCCATATATTATATAATAATTGTTTGCTGTGAAGTAATACACAATTTTTTGTATTCATATATCTTCTTCTGTCTTTCTTCTCCCTTCTTCCATTAAAGTAAATTCATGTGTTTTTTATGATACCAAGTAGCATATCCAAGTGGAAATGGCACGTTTTCGCAATATTGTAAGCAAACAAGTCTTCCTTTAGACATATGCGACGGACCATCCCATATTTCGTTAAGCTCGGTTTCTTGGATGGCTGTTGACAATTGTGACACACGGGAGCCATTGCAACAGGACACCTCATAACATGAACACCCGTATGAGTCATGTTGACATTTCCTCAAAAGGTCAGTCTAAGGTCGGGCAGTGTATAGGTGTATGTATGTGTCGATAACAAAGTCCGCTGTATGTTTATACACTGTATTAATCAATTCAATCTTCAAGTTAAAAGATTTTATATTACGACCGCAAATATGATGATAGATACGTTATGATAAGATGGACAGTATTAATCTTTGTCTTTTTATCTAAGAGAGATTTTTTTCTGGTTGCCGGAATGGGTCTTAAAAGAAAGATTAAGCGAGTGTGTGTGTGTGTGTGTGTGTGTGTGTGTGTGTGTGTGTGTGGTGGTTCCGTGTTTTCTGTGAAGGAGAGGGATCAGGTTACGTATCTCTTATTTCCAATACTTTTTAGTGTCAAAAGGGTACCTGGTTGCATGCCCCTGGCAATATCAAAACAGACCAGGGTTGAATGCATTATTTTTACAAATGCTTCATGTCACGCAAACACACTAAGGCCAGTCGTGGTACGCCATACAATAAGAACGTCACAGGCGAATTTACAAGTAATAACAGGTGGTGTTTTATATTTCAGACACACGGCAAACAACGTACCGATTGAACCTGTCAGCTTCATGCAGCCTAATTAGTGGTTCAGAGCAAATAAACACTTGCAATGAGTTTCTTGGGGCGCCGGACACGGTAGACAAACTACAAACAGTATGACAATGGAGCTACGTGACTGGTAGTCTAAATAAACAGACAAATGGCTGACAGCGCAATGAGGCAGTTCCCCTTATCTGGTTATCTTTCGCGGCGAACGCCAGAGAAAACAAACATTTTGTCGTCTTTGTTCATCACCAAGAGTGGCCCAGGGTAAATGTACACTTGATGAGTTTATAGCACGATATCCCAGTACCTATCACCTAGCACGGTGTAAATGCTTCCAACCTTGTCTGCAGCTGTCATGACAATGTTACATTACCGAAAAGCACAAATTGGGTTGAAGTGACAGTCAAAAAATGTTGTGTTGTTTAAAATTCCACATCCTTTTATTTAGATATAATTGATACCTTCAGAGAAAAAGGCTATGGTTTTAAAGATATTTTATCTCTGACAGACTGACATCCATGTAGAACTTAAATAGATATATCGAGAGTGTATTTTACAAGTCGTTTGGTGCAAAAAGATACACAGAGATGGTCCAATAAATTTCGTCTGCGTTTAACGACATGTAATCGTTCACTACTAGAGCCATACTATACATTGATCTGAGTGAATCTTCCTAAATTGTATTCAGTGGTGTTAATATGCATACCAAGGCTGAACTGGCATGTATTCTGTTACTGTGCTTGCTTACTTGCTTGAGTCGAGTCGAGTCTTGATTTTCCTGGTCTCGAACCGAGATGGCCGCCCATGTACCTCACTTACAGTAAAATATAACACTTAATTCATAGTACAATATCACAATTACATTTGCCAAATTATTTTGCCAAGGTATGGACACGTCAGGAAAAGACCTCATTACGAACTAAATGACAATTACGATTTCCAGAGTACGTGCTACCAAATATATGGGTAGCTAAAAGTCTTTTAAGATTCAGTTTGTAAGTAAGCACATCTTTCGCAATGCATTTTAACACAAAATACTTACAAGTAATCCGCCATTGCCATGGTCTGTTTGCACCTTACATCGACGCTTGAATTGACATTTTACAGTTCACTTCTACTGTCTGCTATGGACTCGTCAAAAGGCAACAAAGTTTGCAGATCATTCTTTAAAACGAATTCATTATCGACATCTGACATAGGAAATAGATCAAGTCGTTCCAGTTCTATCCATTCATTTTTATACTTCTCTGTGTCTTGTTGTGAATGTGTTCTAGCTATTTGAGGACCCTTTCTATGCAGCTGCCAAAAAAACTCACCAAAATTACATAATTTTACAGCCCAGTGCAAGGAATATCTGACTAAGGTTTACATGATGGCTTACAACATAAAATACCTTATTTCTCCCTTTGTTTGGTATCCAAGGCAAGGGCATTAACAGACTAGCTACAACAAAGAAAGTGAAAGACTTTCAGACGTGTCCAATGATGAGTCATACCTATAAGATAGAAAGTGGAAGCAAACTTTAATCTCCTCGTATGATGAGTCATGTCCGCAACATGGAAAGTGAAAGCAGAATTTAACTCATACCCAGGTGTGATATTCTAATACATGTTAGTCATACCTGACTGTAAAAGCAGATCTTTCGCTGTATCCAAGAAAGATTGAAAGAAAAAGAAAGTTTTCAGTTGTATCTCAGTAAGTCATTATTTGACGTTACTGCATGTTTTAAAAAGTGTGCGAAGTAAAAGCCAACCCATATTGAATGGTATTTTGATGTGAAGTAAGACTCAATTTTTTTATATTTTTTCCTCTGTCTTTCTTCTCTCTTCTCCCATCGAAAAAAAATCAGGTGCCAAAGTGGTAATGGCACCTGTTTTCGACAATATTGTAAACAAGCAAGTCTTTCTTCAGGCACATGCAATGTGCCATCCTATATTTTGTTAGTGGTTGAATTGATGTTTGTTAAGAAGTGTGGCGCACGGGAGTCATTGCAACAGCACACCTTTTACCTGTATGAGTCATGCTGACATTAATCAAGCGGTCAGGTTACAGTCTGTCAGGTAACGCTTTACAGGTGTATGTAGGTGTCTATAGCAAACTCTGCTGTTTATAGGTACAAAGTTTTTTTTAATATTCAATGCTTTAGAGTCCATCTTGAAAGATTTTACAGCCACAAATAGATACGTTATGCATTCATCTTTGTCTTTTCATTAAGAGAGATGATTTTGTGTTGCTTGAATGGGTCTTAAACACAAATCTGTGTATGTCATTCTGTGTTTTCTGTGAAGGTTATGGATCAGGTTAAACCCAAAATGGTACCTGGTTGCCCCTTTTTATCAAAACAGAGTTGAATGCCGTTTTTCACAAATGCTTCTTATCACATAATATACTAAGGCCAGCTGGGGTACGCCATACAACAAGAACGTCACAGGCGGATTTACAAGCAATAACAGGGGGGTGTTATATTTCAGACACACGGCAAACAGCGTATCGATTGAATTTCGTACATGATAATCTATAATACACAGAGAAATATATAGTTGCTTTCATATAAAACCCAGGACAAAATAGACTGCCTGTCAGCTTCAGACGAAATAGTGGTCCAGAGCAAATAAACACTTGAGTTTCTTGGGGCGCCGGACGCGATATTCTGATGATGAAGAATTGCACCAGACAAACTACAAACAGTATGACAATGGAGCTACGTGACTGGTAGTCTAAATAAACAGACAAATGGCTGACAGCGCAATGAGGCAGTTCCCCTTATCTGGTTATCTTTCGCGGCGAACGCCAGAGAATACAAACATTTTGTCGTCTTTGTTCATCACCAAGAGTCGCCCAGGGTAAATGTACACTTGATGAGTTTATAGCACGATATCCCAGTACCTATCACCTAGAACGGTGTAAATGCTTCCAACCTTGTCTGCAGCTGTCATGACAATGTTACATTACCGATAAGCACAAATTGGGTTGAAGTGACAGTCAAAAAATGTTGTGTTGTTTAAAATTCCACAACCTTTTATTCAGATATAATTGATACCTTCAGAGAAAAAGGCTATGGTTTTAAAGATATTTTATGTCTGACAGACTGACATCCATGTAGAACTTAAATAGATATATCGAGAGTGTATTTTACAAGTCGTTTGGTGCAAAAGATACACAGAGATGGTACAATAAATTTCGTCTGCGTTTAACGACATGTAATCGTTCACTACTAGAGCCATACTATACATTGATCTGAGTGAATCTTCCTAAATTGTATTCAGTGGTGTTAATATGCATACCAAGGCTGAACTGGCATGTATTCTGTTACTGTGCTTGCTTACTTGCTTGAGTCGAGTCTTGATTTTCCTGGTCTCGAACCGAGATGGCCGCCCATGTACCTCACTTACAGTAAAATATAACACCTAATTCATAGTACAATATCACAATTACATTTGCCAAATTATTTTGCCAAGGTATGGACACGTCAGGAAAAGACCTCATTACAAACTAAATGACAATTACGATTTCCAGAGTACGTGCTAGCAAATATATGGGTAGCTAAAAGTCTTTTAAGATTCAGTTTGTAAGTAAGCACATCTTTCGCAATGCATTTTAACACAAAATACTTACATGTAATCCGCCATTGCCATGGTCTGTTTGCACCTTACATCGACGCTTGAATTGACATTTTACAGTTC
Organism: Branchiostoma floridae x Branchiostoma japonicum; assembly: GCA_013266295.2. Classification (NCBI taxonomy): domain Eukaryota; kingdom Metazoa; phylum Chordata; class Leptocardii; order Amphioxiformes; family Branchiostomatidae; genus Branchiostoma; species Branchiostoma floridae x Branchiostoma japonicum. Next base: position 30,277,639 of record CM023823.1, on the reverse strand, counting down.
ACTTCTACTGTCTGCTATGGACTCGTCAAAAGGCAACAAAGTTTGCAGATCATTCTTTAAAACGAATTCATTATCGACATCTGACATAGGAAATAGATCAAGTCGTTCCAGTTCTATCCATTCATTTTTATACTTCTCTGTGTCTTGTTGTGAATGTGTTCTAGCTATTTGAGGACCCTTTCTATGCAGCTGCCAAAAAAACTCACCAAAATTACATAATTTTACAGCCCAGTGCAAGGAATATCTGACTAAGGTTTACATGATGGTTTACAACATAAAATACCTTATTTCTCCCTTTGTTTGGTATCCAAGGCAAGGGCATTAACAGACTAGCTACAACAAAGAAAGTGAAAGACTTTCAGACGTGTCCAATGATGAGTCATACCTATAAGATAGAAAGTGGAAGCAAACTTTAATCTCCTCGTATGATGAGTCATGTCCGCAACATGGAAAGTGAAAGCAGAATTTAACTCATACCCAGGTGTGATATTCTAATACATGTTAGTCATACCTGACTGTAAAAGCAGATCTTTCGCTGTATCCAAGAAAGATTGAAAGAAAAAGAAAGTTTTCAGTTGTATCTCAGTAAGTCATTATTTGACGTTACTGCATGTTTTAAAAAGTGTGCGAAGTAAAAGCCAACCCATATTGAATGGTATTTTGATGTGAAGTAAGACTCAATTTTTTTATATTTTTTCCTCTGTCTTTCTTCTCTCTTCTCCCATCGAAAAAAAATCAGGTGCCAAAGTGGTAATGGCACCTGTTTTCGACAATATTGTAAACAAGCAAGTCTTTCTTCAGGCACATGCAATGTGCCATCCTATATTTTGTTAGTGGTTGAATTGATGTTTGTTAAGAAGTGTGGCGCACGGGAGTCATTGCAACAGCACACCTTTTACCTGTATGAGTCATGCTGACATTAATCAAGCGGTCAGGTTACAGTCTGTCAGGTAACGCTTTACAGGTGTATGTAGGTGTCTATAGCAAACTCTGCTGTTTATAGGTACAAAGTTTTTTTTAATATTCAATGCTTTAGAGTCCATCTTGAAAGATTTTACAGCCACAAATAGATACGTTATGCATTCATCTTTGTCTTTTCATTAAGAGAGATGATTTTGTGTTGCTTGAATGGGTCTTAAAACACATATCTGTGTATGTCATTCTGTGTTTTCTGTGAAGGTTATGGATCAGGTTAAACCCAAAATGGTACCTGGTTGCCCCTTTTTATCAAAACAGAGTTGAATGCCGTTTTTCACAAATGCTTCTTATCACATAATATACTAAGGCCAGCTGGGGTACGCCATACAACAAGAACGTCACAGGCGGATTTACAAGCAATAACAGGGGGGTGTTATATTTCAGACACACGGCAAACTGCGTATCGATTGAATTTCGTACATGATAATCTATAATACACAGAGAAATATATAGTTGCTTTCATATAAAACCCAGGACACAATAGACTGCCTGTCAGCTTCAGACGAAATAGTGGTCCAGAGCAAATAAACACTTGAGTTTCTTGGGGCGCCGGACGCGATATTCTGATGATGAAGAATTGCACCAGACAAACTACAAACAGTATGACAATGGAGCTACGTGACTGGTAGTCTAAATAAACAGACAAATGGCTGACAGCGCAATGAGGCAGTTCCCCTTATCTGGTTATCTTTCGCGGCGAACGCCAGAGAATACAAACATTTTGTCGTCTTTGTTCATCACCAAGAGTCGCCCAGGGTAAATGTACACTTGATGAGTTTATAGCACGATATCCCAGTACCTATCACCTAGAACGGTGTAAATGCTTCCAACCTTGTCTGCAGCTGTCATGACAATGTTACATTACCGATAAGCACAAATTGGGTTGAAGTGACAGTCAAAAAATGTTGTGTTGTTTAAAATTCCACATCCTTTTATTTAGATATAATTGATACCTTCAGAGAAAAAGGCTATGGTTTTAAAGATATTTTATGTCTGACAGACTGACATCCATGTAGAACTTAAATAGATATATCGAGAGTGTATTTCACCAGTCGTTTGGTGTGAAAGATACACAGAGATGGTTCAATAAATTCCATCTGCGTTTAATGCATGTAATCGTTCACTACTACAGCCATACTATACATTGATCTGAGTGAATCTTGTATTTATATAAATTGTATTCAGTGGTGTTAATGTGCATACCAAGGCTGAACTGGCATGTATTCCGTTACTGTGCTTGCTTACTTGCTTGCTTAAGTCGAGTCTTGATTTTTCTGGTCTCGAGACTAGATGGCCGCCCATGTACCTCACTCAGTAAAACATATTTTACAGTACAATATCACAATCACATTTGCCAAATTATTTGCCAAAGTATGAACAATTGTACACGTCGTCAAAAGACCTCATTACAAACTAAATGACAATTACTATTTCCAGAATACGCGCTGGCAAATATATGGGTAGCTAAAAGTCTTTTAAGTTAACATGCGTGCACATCTTCGCAAGTCATTTTAATATAAAATATTTACAAGGAATCCGCCATTGCCATGGCCTGTTTGTACCGTCCATCGACGCTTGAATTGATATTTAACAATTCATGCCTAATCTTTGCTATGGACTCGTCAAAAGACGACAGAGTTTGCAGATCATTCCTAAGAAGGAATTCTGTTAAGTTTGGTGTGACTTCATCGACATCTGACATAGGCAATAAATCACGCTGTTCCTGTTCTATGCACTCAATTACTTCTCTGAGTCTTGTTGTGAATGTGTCCTCGTTATTTGATGACCCTTCCCACCAAGTCTTCAGAAACTTACATGTTTTATAAACAAACCCAGTTGTGCCAGCAGGCTCCTCTTTGCTGTCTGTTGTAACAGATACAAACTCTTTTAATTTAGCCAAACAGCTAGTGGTAAGATGCATGATTGCCTCTTGAAGCCGGTACAGCGTTGATGGTATCTCTGACAGACCAGCTCCACTCTCCATGCGATCCCCTGTAAAGAAAAAATATATCTTTTTTAATCCAAATTGATCCATCATTAAGTATAATAATAAGCACACGTATAAAGTATAATGTGCTCCTACTTTGTCAATAAGAGTATGATGACGATGAAAGTATGATGAAATGGACCGAACACACTCTAAAAAATTGTTCTTTTGTCTACTGGTTCTCAGAGTGTGTGTAACACAAGCTTAAGCAGCTGCAGTCAAAACTCATTATCATAATGATTGTTAATCAGTAAACTTTCAGCTACATTCTGAGACAGCATCTACTACTAAACAACGTAAAAAATGGATCCGAAAAAAGGAAAACAAAAGTTAAAAGAGGATGATGCATAATATTATAGGTAGAAACTTACGGATTTTGCCAACTTCTCTTTCCAAACGACGCCGATGTATGGGTGCCATCTCTCCCTCAATATTGTTGAGGTTTAAGAGTTGCTGTACGGTCGACACCTCGCTGAAGTTTTCGTCGAGGTGTTGCAGACTGATGTCTTTTAGAAATGCCGGTAGATCCATTGAGACTTTAAGGATGAGGTCTGTGAGGTATTGGCAATGCTGACGGAGCTGGGTGGCTATGCTCCTTTGGGTACAAGTAAACGGATAGGATTACGAATAATGTCAATAAGGGGATTCATTTTCAGCTTATATCAAAGACAACAAAGCACATAAAACGTTTTTAATCGTTTTTATTTATGTAATACGTTGAGTGGTCTGTCAAATTGGTCGCTCAGTGGTTGGAGCCAATAGTGGAACGGGGGTGCAACGCACGCCATACTGAAACAGAGTCGTAAGTAAGGGCTATCACGCAGGTAAAACTTGTGTACTGTTTGTGACAAACACGTAATCCATATATCATTTGTCTACGCCAGTGCATAGCGCCCTCAAAAACTATACGCCCTCAACAATATTGTATGCATTTTGCAGAGCACCTCGCTTCCGAAAGATGACAACATAACTACTATTAACGTTGTACTTAGTTGGTAGTACTTAGACACACTGACACATACCTTATATTCTGAAGGTCTTTCATCAGTGCAATGTTGAGATCGTGGACAATATCGCGCTGTTTACGCGAGAGCCTGTCAGCCGAATTTGTTGGTGATCCTGTGCTCAACGCTTCTACGTTCTCTCGTAACACATCTAAAGCTCTTTCAGGAGCCTCAATACTACGTTTACATGTGGCTATTTTACTAGAGGTTTGTTCGACAAAATCGGCGATATCTACCGGTAATTTGCCATTTTGCTCCATGATGCTGAAAACACTACAGAAGAAACTGCCACATACAGAAGTGTGATTTGGCAAAGAGCCCGTTCTGCGTTGGATAGAACCAATACGTGCCAGACACGGTTTCGCGGTATGCTAATAAGGCTGGTAGTGGTTACCGTGGCCCCTAAGTACAATATTTACCTTCGCCAAGAAGGTTATGTTTTTGCGGCCGTGTGTCTGTGTGTGTGTGTGTCCGTGTGTCCGTGTGTCCGTGTGTGTGTGTGTCAACAGCATAACTTGAGAAGGCTTGGATGGATTATCTTCATACTTGGTAGGTGGGTAGGTCTTGATGAGACCTCGAAATGATTAGATTTTGGGCCCCCTGGCGGCTTGTTATGGTACTGCAGCGGAACTTCCGGTTTTGATATCTCATGATCTGGACATGCTAGGGTGTCGATTTTTGGATGGTAGGTAGCTCTTGTGCTCGGGAAGAAGTGACGTAAGTTTGGGCCCCCTAGCTGCTTGCTGTGGAACTGCAGAAGCATTTGTATGAAAATGTTTAAAGTAGGATAACTCAATAACCGTTCGACGGATCGTCTTGATATTTGGTATGTAGGTAGCTTAAGTGATGCTTGACATAATTAAATGACAATTATGCAAATAAGGATCTAATTTGCATAATTAATGAGGGAATTCTATAATTCAGCTACCTTCCATGATAGGACTATTATACCTTGTGACATGTGTAATTAAGAATGAGAGGAACATCGCCATATATTTATTATGTAAATGAAGACCTAATTTGCATAATTAATGAGAAAATACTATGATTCCATAGTGGTTGATGTTGGCAATTTCATACTTGTGCATTTCGAAGTTGACTGGAGGTGAACATCATTCAACATAATTATTCAAATCAGCACCTCATTTGCATAATTTATGAGGAAATGCTAGAATTACCTTCGTTGTTAAGATAACACTGCCATTGGGAGGAGAATATGATCAACTGATGTAATTCATGCAAATGAGGATCTTATTTGCATAATTAGGGGGAAATCTATAATTTGCCAGTCATAAAGGGTAATCTCATTTGGCGAAGGTATGAGGTCGTGGAACTCTAGTTATTTTTATGCCACTTTTATTTTCTATGGGTACTTTTATTTTCTGTAGGTACTTTTATTTTCTGTGGGCTACTTCCATTTTCTGGGCTACTTCCAGTTTCTGTAGGTACTTTTATTTTCTGTGGGCTACTTCTATTTTCTGTGGGTACTTTTATTTTCTGTGGCTACTTTGTATTTATGGGCTGCTTTGACTTACTACTTTTTTCTTCTGGGCTACTTTTTTCCCGTTTTTGATTGGGGTATAACAAAATCCAAAAAAGATGGAAAATTAGACAAGAGAGACAGGAGGTTTCTTAACTGAAGTTTTTTATCTCTCTTTTTAAAATTTTTTAAAAAACTTTTCCAACAGTACAGAGACTTAGACAGAGGGAATTCAAAGAGACAGAAAAAAGATGTGTCAGGCTACCCACGACAGGTTATTGTACATGTGCTCCCACCAACCCACTCCTGCCAACTTGACACATCAAAATAAAATAAGGACATAACAGACAGACAGTACACGACAAAAGACTGACACGACAAGAGGAGAACCGGGGATTAAAATCGCAAGCGTAGTTTTCCTCCAACGACCTTCGCCCAATGTACTGAAGTACACCACTGAGACAGGAAAGCTGTCTCGCCAAGGCGGATGAAGTCTAGCTTCAGCCTTGAGCGGAGGCACTCTTTGATGTACGGCACTATCTCAACGTGGGTCACAAACGTTTTGTCAAAGACAGCTTCACATCTCGATGACTAGATACGTTTCTTCGTAACGACAAAGACATAGATGATGACATCTTTTTGACATTTTGGCCAAGAGGTTGGCAAGATACCATGAGTGACCATGTGTTTATTGATACGGAAATCTGACTTTACCCATCTTTTGTGTGTACTTCGCAAGTTTCTGGAGCGACTGGAGAAGCGACTTTTATTTTCAATTTTGTTTGCTGTGGCTACTATTATTTTCATTGTGGGGTGCATTTTTCTGTTTACCATTCAGACAGCTAAAATTATCCAAAGCTATTAAAAAGATAATATACTTTTCACCTTAAGATAATCTAATTTTTATGCTTATAATGTTCAACACGTTTATTGATTAAGAGCATTAAATAGTGATAATTAAATCCTGCATAGATTGTGTTAATGTCACCCTTCAATAGCTGATCACGCTAGTTACTCGTCTTCCCCGGTAAGTTTCGCCCGTTGTTTGCTCTAGAAACTCGCGAAGTACACACAGAAAAAAGTAGCCCAGAAACAAAGTAATAAGTCAAAGCAGCCCAGAAATACAAAGTAGCCACAGAAAATAAAAGTACCCCCAGAAACTGGAAGTAGCCCAGAAAATGGAAGTAGCCCACAGAAAATAAAAGTACCCACAGAAAATAAAAGTACCCACAGAAAAGAAAAGCACCCACAGAAAATGGAAGTAGCCCACAGAAAATAAAAGTACCCACAGAAAATAAAAGTACCCACAGAAAATAAAAGTACCCACAGAAAATAAAAGTGGCATAAAAATAAATATTGTACTTAGGGGCCACCGTACGTGGTAGACGTTATCCATTGTTGCATAGCGACCTCAGAGGCTATATAGGTAGCCGTGTTGGCAGGTTGCCACGTACACCACTCACTTGATTCCTTTCTGCGTACAACACGGCACAGGGCTTATTCCACTGTACGTTATCTGACTAATTATAAAGGCAAACTAGGGTATAGCCAAAATGCCTCCTAACGTTAATTTTTTGGAGGAAGAGATGAAGGCAACTTTGGCGTTAATAAACGATGAGGGCGGTCCTTTTGCAATGTCTGATCAAATGCTCAAAGCAAACAAGTCTATGCTGGACAACATCAAGAACATAACGAGCAGCGGCTTGCAAGGAGAGATCCCACGTGAATTCAAATGGCTGCTTGGTGACTTGGAAATTGGGATATTGAGGTCTTCTATTGAAATCCAGTAAGTGTATTTCATTCTCTAAACCCCTTGCTACACATATAATAACCGAATATGGCTTCCCGACCACTAGTCGAACTCTCCCCGACCAAGGTTAGGAGTAGGTCGGGAGCAAGGTTTCAGCCAGGTCGCCGCTACTGTTCGGCTGCGCCAGCCGAATGTTTCAAAATGCCAAAAGCATTCGGGAGTGGAAGGGAGGTTCGGCCCTGGTGTTGGGATCGGAGTAGGTCGGAGTGTCGTTGGCAGTCAAATTCGACTCAAATTCAACCCAAATTTAATTCAATTCGTATGGAAGGATTAGGAAGGTAGTTGTGGCCTAAATATGGTCAGACTGCTCCCGAACTTTAGCCAACCTTGCTTGGTTCGGGGAAGGTTCTAAATGTGTGGCAGGGGCTAAATAAGCTGTGGTCCGCTGTTCATTGTACTTGTCGCATAGCGCTGGGAGAATTTCCCTGGTACATTTAACATGTAAATACTGTACATAGCATCTGTTTCTCTTCCACAAGAAGTAGAAGAGCTCCTCAGTGAGCTTAACTGGCTCGAGATCACTTTCACTTTCACCCCAAAGCTCACTCTTACTTTAACTTAGCGAGACGATTTAGCAAACTATGGCAATATGATGTAAAGGGGAGAGGCCACCCTGTCTTTACAGACCTATTTACGTAAACGAGTTGAGTAATGATGGAAAAATTCTGTATAGCTATAGATATTATGATCTACAATGAAATGCACTCCGTTCTCTACCTTATTTACAGGACAAAGTCGGCAGACTTTCAGTACTTTGTGCGATAGCAGTTTTTTCAGTTTGTTATCATTGTGAATTGGGGATGCAAGACAAATTCTAAGGCATAACCATATTTCTCTGAAGTTTAGACTGTCAATCAAAGAAATTAATATTTCATCAACAGAGCCAAAGTCCACAAGTTGCTCAACCTGTGCTCGTCGGTGCGTGAGGCCGTTGATGATAACACACGCCCTCTGAAGGAGTTTTTGGAGAACATTAACCTGAGTAAGTATGTAGAGGCTCTGGCAAAGGAGTTTGAAGGCACGACGGTTGAAGACTTCACAGACGGTTTCACCGCAGAAGAGTTAATGACACAGCTGGAGCCCCAGATCGCTTCAAAGATACATTGCAAGAAGGTGGTGAGGGAAATCAAGAAATGCGGTGAGTTTGTGTTTTTCTAGGCTTGACATCATTTAGGATTGGTTAGTGAAAGGCATACAATTTTACTAAGCTTGTGTACTGAATAATGTGTCTACTCTACATTTATTTAGTGTTCCTACCATTAAAACATTGGAACAAAATTCACAATTGGCTAGTCACGTTTGTTGTTGAAAGAGATATGGTTGTCTTTATTTTACAATGTATGCATAGATCTAGACACTCTTTGTATATGTTAATCTTTTCAGGTTTTTTTTCACTTTGATACCCAAAAATAATCTTTAACTTTATTGAGATGTTGGAAAGGAAAATACAAGAGTTTAAACAACCTAGGAACACCTGAATTGCCACAATTTAGAAAACATTTATCATTATATTGCATATAACATGCATTCATTCGCCATCCTTTGCTTTTAACTACTACTAATTGCCATATTCTATGAGTACCATCGGTATTAGAGTGTTCTAAATCATCAAATAAGTACCGTGTACTTACAATGACAAGTGATCATTTTGGATTGGAAAAACCATGAAGCGAACTGTCGGTTTTCTTCAAGTACCATACATTTTGTACCTTCTATACAAATTTGGCTATCATGTTGACACAAAGTATGAAAAATAGGAAACAATCTACACCAAATTTCCCAACGCTACATATATTATGATTGGATATATTTCAAGCTTCAACTTTAGAATAAAGAAATCGTTTTGTCTTCCAGGGGCCAAAAAAGATGACCTTCAAGACATCATAAAGGAAATGCGCGAAACCCTTGCTGAGATTGTGAAATTATCGGAAAAGATGGCAAAAGATATCCCACGTATTAAAGAAAAGATGCGCGAGGCCATAAAATCCAAGGAAGACGTCCAAGCTAAATGTCAGGAAGACAAGAACTACCACTCATGGGCAAGGTTCGCGTTTGGAGGCCTATGCGTAGTTGGAGCAGTCGCTACTATTGGGGCTGGCATAGGCGCGGTTGCACTAGTCGGTGCAGCAGCAGCTTCAGGGGGTATCGCGGCTGGTGCAGCTGTGGGAGTGCTTGGTGTTGGTGTAGTAGGGGGGCTTGGTGCTGCCACAGCTGCATCGGGTTACACAGCATACCAATCCCACAAGAAGACGTTGGGTAAGTACAAGCTGATTAGTCTTTTTCTCCTATCTGTTTTGCAAGAACGATTGATATATACACACACACACACACACACACACACACACACACACACACACACACACACACAAACACAAACACACACACACACACACACTGTCACACACACACACACACACACACACACACACACACACACACACACACACACACACACACAAACACACACACAAAAAGTGCCGCCCTTGCCTATCCTAATACATGTACCAATCGGTGTATTTTAAGATTGCGAAAACAGAGACTTTATTGAAACGGTTAAATTAGGTACGATAGGAAGCAGGTGTATCACATAGATGTGGCGCCAGTGCGTTTCTTTTTAGCGTTTGCGACTTGCTACTTTAACCTTTGCTTATTGTCACGAAAACGCTGACTTAAGCGTAAACTTTTCAGAGCTTTCAGACTATTTGGTGCAGCTTGAGGAGACGTTGAAGGCTATGGATAAGGCTCAAAGTCACGTACAGAAGCGAGAAGCGCAGTGGTTGAACCTTGTGCATGATCCCGCCAGTCAGACAAAGACAGACCAGGTCTGACTTTTTTCTATTCTTTTTGTTTTCATGAATCTGATTGTAGCTACGTCCTGGATATTGTAAGATTTAAAGTAATGATGTGTAGTCCAAATCTATTTCCTTACCAATCATTGTAAATAAATAGCTCTTTAGTTTTGTCTACATCTGTGGGCATTATAATCCAACTTTTAAGTGAAAACAATAATAAGTAACTTTGTCATGTTGCGGTCCTTGTAATGGCAATCATACATCTTTTCTCTTTAGGTCTTCTTGAGTAATTCTAAATGATTGACATGGCTGCATTTGTGATAAGAAACTATATTCTTCCTCGAGCTCAAACAGGACAGCGCTAACAACAGAATGAAAACCAATATTACATGTTGTACATTGCTTCTTATAGGATCAGCTGGATAGCCGAGTTTACAAACTTCCATCTTCCGGAAAAGACAAAGAGCGTTTTCAAAAGGACCTGAAACGTTCAGAGGAGACCTTGCAGAAGTTTGATGAGGGGATGACATTCCTCAAGGAAAGCGCTAACGCCGTGCTGGAAGTCCTGCATGGGTAAGCTATTGATTCTTGGATTTTTCCCCATGTTTTATTACTTTCTACATGGAGGTAAACCTCCTTGATTTCTACATGCTCTAAAATTCTGAATAAGAGCGTACAGTTTCCAGTCTTAAACAAACCAGCATGCTATAAACATTTTATTTCATTTCTGCCCAGCAGAAAACTTTTTTCAAAACATTCAAAAAGTCGGCGTATTGTTTTTATGGCAATTAGACCACGAGTAATCTACCATGTATGTTTCTCTAACTGAAACTGAATCTTTAACATATCTACTGTCCATTACTTTTTGAAGCCTTAAATGCCTCGCATCAGAACATGCCTTGATTTTTTCTTCCTTCTTTATAAGTATACTAAGTACTTTGCACCTTCTTACTAAGGCAAAGCCTATACTCGGTCTCTTTTCTTTCCTTATCTCTTTTCTGAAAGAGTCCAAAAATTTGTACAAACTAGTACTGCGAATTCACATCCTTCACCTGTCTGACCCATGCGTAATATAACTAAGATCTACATTTTCTATATTTTTTACAGGTGACCAGATTACAGAGACGACGCTATCCAAAGGCTGCACGGAAAAAGCAGTTGATGAGTATTCAGGTTTAGAGAAACCCCCAAACCCAAGTGTTTTGTTTTTTTGCCATCTTTAGTTAAAAACATGCGTTATCTGGCTTCTATGTACAGCAGACTTAAGTGGACTAGTAATTAGACAAGAACAAAGTACGTAATTGTTAGCAGATAGAAATGCACAAAATGTAACCATGGTAATGTACACACATATTTCATGATATATGTAACCTTTATAGCATATTATCAATGACATCATTAGAGTGAGCTATACTAAATTTGCATGGTAATACAACTACATCAATTAAATCTGATGCTTGTCGTAGTTTCAACTTATATTTAATATCCAGGTGAAATTTGAAATATGAATGTAAAAATAACTGATTCCAACTTTCAAACAAACTGAGTTGTGTGGCATTAACATTACTTTGTATATTGTGCTTTTTATGAATCCCACAATTAATAATTGAGTATTATATGGCATTTAATTTGAAATTAGAATTTCGGTAAATTTGCTTTCAGTGACTTTGTATGCATGACAAAAACTTTATTGTTATTTCCTACTGTCATATTATTTGCTGTGGTGTTACTTAATAGTGTTGTGTGTGTTGGCCTGTATCAGAAAAAGTAAGGCTAATTGAACTTCTGCAGTTTCGGTCTAAAAGTCCAGATGGCGATTGCTGCATGCAGAATGACCTGTAGAATGAAGACTTTGACAATTCCATTGCTGAGTGATCGGCTTTAGTCAGAAGTAAAAATGTTGCTGACAATAACATTAATGACCTGTATATAGTAACAACAAATGAGTAACGTAACTGTGAGAAAACACATCTTGCACCGGGAATATTGAAATTAATCATGGACAAGGCACTGCTAGTTTTTTAATTGAATAAAATATGCTCTAATCATTATTGCAAGCAAATTTGTCATTTGTCATTTCTCTATTTAAATAGGCATTGAATATAGGAGGAAGAAAAGACAATCTTTTATAAATCCCTTCTGGGATATTTAAGCACAAGTTCGGTCAGTTTTGATTTTATATCTTACAAAAAGGACATTTATACATTATCTTGTGATAATGTCCTTGGTGACAAGTAAGTCTAACATCTTCTTGAACACCATGACGCCCGTGACTACATGCCAAACATAAGTGGAAGAAATGTAAGTCGAATCAACCATGTACGTCGATTTCAGTCCCACGAACCTATCAAAATCTCTTGCTAATGCTGCATATAAATCACAACACAGGAAAGTATCGCAGCAGGATTCATCACACTGTAGTTTGACCTTTCACCCTGCAGTACTTCATATTTATCATAGAGGGAGTGCAGAGCATGGTATCAAACATAGACGGGTATGGAAACGATGAATTGTGGGATAGGAGAGGCTTGTTGCACCAATATGGCGCCCGGGGAGGGGGGCCGGAATGACGTGCTGCAGAACACGGAGAACTGTGCGTCCTGTCGGCAGTGGACAGAAAGATGGAAGGTGCGTATGGACAGGGACTATATTGGTGTTCCATTTTGCATGACATATGTACTTGGTAAAGTGTTGATTGTCTTTCTTCAGCTTCTTCTATCTGCAGTTCACCTTCTGATACTACAAATTGTTCACTGCGGATGTGTTAAACGGAGAGCTAAATGATTATACAAATACATAGCTACATTTGGATTGCACCCTTCGACACAACTTGATAGACCCTACTTACACAGAAAATTTGAAGTCAATCGGCCAAGCCGATCGTGAGAAAATGACTTGGCAATGTTGACATTATGTACAGCTGCCCCCCTCCCACAGGGCAGAAGTGTGATGATTTCAACATTCCCAGGGATTTGATCAGCCAATGTACATCTTACCAAAGTAGCATGTTTCAGTAGTACTTATATTTCTACAACATATGAGGGAATACAAAGCCAATCCATGTTTGTGATTACAAAATATACACCTGGAAAGTTGGCCAAAATTTGGGTGGCCCTTTTGTTCACACCAGGCTACTTTCAAGTAATGAACAAGTATTGAAAATCAGGTCTGATATTTAAAAAAGTACAATGACTCAATAGTACTTATATGTTTCCAGCATACAAAGGAATATCAAGTTCATGCATACTGTTGATGAAGAATTATAGACACTGAAAGTTGACCAAAATATGGGCGGCCATTTTGTTCACACCCAGCAACTTTCAAAAATGGGGCGGTATTACAGAAATAGTCTGATTTCTTCAAAAGTACCATGAGTCAATAGTACTTATATGTCTCTAAGCCATGACGGAATGTCAAGTTAATTTATACTTTTGATGAAGAAATATAGACTTTGAAAGTTGACCAAAATATGGGCAGCCATCTTGTTGACACCCAGCGACATTCAAAATTGGCCGGAAATAGAAAAAGATGTTTGATGTTTTCAAAAGTACCATGACTTTATAGTACTTAAATGTCTCCATCATATGAGGGAATATGAAGTCAATGCATGCTGTTCATAAAGAATTATAGACATTGAAAGTTGACCAAAATATGGGCAGCCATTTTGTTCATACCCAGCAACTTTCAAAAATGGGGCGGTATTACAGAAATAGTCTGATTTCTTCAAAAGTACCATGAGTCAATAGTACTTATATGTCTCTAAACCATGACGGAATGTCAAGTTAATTTATACTTTTGATGAAGAAATATAGACTTTGAAAGTTGACCAAAATATGGGCAGCCATCTTGTTGACACCCAGCGACATTCAAAATTGGCCGGAAATAGAAAAAGATGTTTGATGTTGTCAAAAGTACCATGACTTTATAGTACCTAAATGTCTCCATCCTATGAGGGAATATGAAGTGAATGCATGCTTTTCATGAAGAATTATAGACATTGAAAGTTGACCAAAATATGGGCAGCCATTTTGTTCATACCCAGCAACTTTCAAAAATGGGGCGGAATTACAGAAAAAGTCTGATTTGTTAAAAAGTACTATGAGTCAATAGTACTTATATGTCTCTAAGCCATGAGGGAATGTCAAATCAATTCATGCTTTGGATGAAGAAGTATAGACTTTGGAAATTGGTCACAATTTGGTCGGCCATATTGCTTTACACATTGACAAGTCTGTTTACTTTAATATCCCCCCACAGGAATTCAATACTAGTAAATGTATTTTCCCCAAAGTAGTGTAAGTCATTAGTACTTGTATCTCTACAATTATCTGGGGAAAGTCAACTTGATACATATTTTTGATGAAGAATTATGTGCTGTAAAAGTAAGTGAAACTTTAGCAGATTTGATGTGAACATTGACTTGAGTGTATGAATAGCTCTACTTACATGTACAGGCTATTCAAAATTGCTGTAAGGAAGCAAAGATTTTCAAAAAGTGAAGTACCGGGTAGTAAACATTTCAGATGACATGTTGTTTTTAGAACAGCTGTCTTTACTCTAACTACAGCCTCCTTGCTCTACCTAAAAACTGCCTAGCATACCCTGCCCCCCCCCCCTACACATACATGTTCATCTCTGTGATCCTTCAAGTGGTGTAATAGTGTGTGCTTGGTAGGATAAGACCGTGACATTCATTCATTGAATTGAAGAGTCAATGAACTTTCAACTCTGATGACATGTTTTTTGTTTTTTTTCAGATGTCGTGTACTGTGGAAGCAAGTAGAACTCAAGACGTATCAAGTTCTTGGATATGATGGCGTACCTTCTTCATACTTCATTGATGGCATTATATTTTCTATTACCATAGATTTAGATTTTGAAAGTTCTTCCATGTACTTGCAGAATGTATTTATATGAAAGCATGTTACCTATAAAAATTCCTTTTGTAACTGTTTATTTTAGACTTCCTTTTTAGAGTTGACCGTGATAGGTAACTAGCTGCTAGTACGTGTATGTCTAAAATGAAATCGCAGTTATGCAGAACGAGGATTTGTGACCATTGGTATAATATTTTGTACATGTATACTACATGTAGTTGGCCAGTGCTGATTGAAACAATTCATATTTCCTGTTTGTAGATTTTTACATTGAGAAATCCATTTATAATCATTTTGCTGCAGCTAAAATGCTGTTTGTGCTTTCAGTGAGCAGACAAAAATATTGGGTAATGTAAAATTATGTATAATCAGCCTGTAGATAACCTTTCTACAGAGTGGAAGGTATTTTATTATGATAGTGCACTTTTGTTTTGTCTGAATTTGTGCCACCTATGTGAAATAGGAGAAGACCTTGTATTCTTCTTATTGCAGATTAAAATACAGAAATGCTTGTTTTGTATCTTCTTTTGACTGTGGTGAGGTAACAGCAACAACTTGGTTTGAAGATATAATATTGATACAATAATAAATATATGCATCATCAGTGACTAGAACATACACCTTATTACATGTACAATTTGTGTAACAGTATACTCTTCAGCAAATTCAAGATTCGATATTCATTATTCAATAAAAACAGAGGTTTCCAAATACAGACAGCTACTTCTTTTTTTTTGTTATGTGGTTAAACCTTGTGACAACTTCTCAATCTTAAATTAGATTCTTTGATGACTAAGTTCTTTAGCTTTCTCTTATTTTGTATTACCATGGGTTCATGGGGTATTTTCAGAGCATGAAAAGTCCCAAAAGTAGGGTACTAGCATTTGTGTTTTTAATGCAAGACCGTTTATATTTCGAAAAAGGTTGTTTATATGCGTTGAAATTAAACTAGAATTCACAAGAACGCACTAGAGGTCGGATTCTGACTTGGAGCGAGATTTAACGCTACTGAAAGGCTGCCCGATTTAAAAATACCGCGCGTATACGACCGGGTTACCCGTCATCCCTTGCGAAATCCCTGTGACGAGCCTCGCTTTCGTGAAGCGCTTCGTTTCCATACCCGTGTACTTATTACCATGTGCAGAGTCAGTGCGCCTTGGCAAAAGTAGAGGCTCTGATGTTCTGTTGTTGACCAAATATCTGGATTATGTTTAAGGTGAATACCCTCCCCAAAGTGGCATAGTTCACAGGCAACAAGTTCGTGTATAATCTACACACCTCGGTGGTTTATTGTTCGTTTATATTTTGCACAACGCAAACCCGCGTTCGTAACGCTTGAGTTACAAACCCGGAAGTAACGTAATCACCACCATCGCGACCGGCGATCTCAAAAGACGTTGCTGACCCGAGAAAGTTTTCACAAGCTACACAGAGATATGGGTGATACGGATGGCAGGTGTGTCCAGCTTTCACTGTAATTAAAATGTACCTTTCTTCAGTGATATTAACGTTTATACCAAAATATAACGTACATGATCATGTAGATGTACTCATAATACGTGTAAGGGGGTCAGGGGGAGGGGGGCGTGGCGACTTCATTGGGTCAAGCATTAGAAGTACAGAATGACACAGCATAATCTTTTAAGATACACATGTAGCAACGACATTCCAAACCTTCTGCAGAAATAGTTGAACAGATCCATTTTTTTCTGTCATAAGAGAAAGAATGAACAAATTGACAGTTGATCCAAAACCTGTTGCTAAAACCAAGGAGCTTCTACACAGAAGCTCCTTGCTAAAACCTTGCTAAAATAATTTGTTATAATAATTGCATGTACATGTATATTTAGCCTAATAATTAACGCGATCACTGTTTTAACTGCACTCAGTGTGTTCACAATCTGATGTAGAAGTTCAAGTAATACCTTTAAAAGTGTTTTAAGGTGTCAAAAGAGTCTGTAATTCAGCCATAAAGGCTGTCATCATAATCTGAGACTTTCAAACATGTATGATGTATGATGAAATGAATGTATAAACCAGACTCTAACGTTAGTGTAATAATTCTATCATATTTCAAGGGGGTTAAATCGGAAATGTTGCATGAACACAAAAATTGAAGGTCAGTTTGATTAAGGATTCTGCATCGTCCATTCTCCAGACTCCTGCCGACCTTTGTGGAGGGGTTCCATGATGAGGAGGCTGTGAGGAGGATGAAGTATGCCGTCCTGGGGAACACAGGGCTAACTGTGTCACAACTCAGCTTTGGTAAGCATGTCAGTGTACGAAATACTTTTTTGAGCCAGGTTGCCCAGTGACAGGTTGCCCAGTGCCCAGTGGCCGAACCTAAGATGAAAACTAGGTTAACCCATCAAAATTCCAGGTTGCCCCGAATTATAAACACCAAGCAAAATATGGTTTCACAAGGCAACTGTGCAACCTAGTATTTCGCACGCTGCTTGATGTATTAACGCTTCGTTAAGGTTTGTATACTGTTACTACTAAGTACTAAGTACATCGGCAGAATGTACAGTGTGCAAAACCAGTAATGTACATAGCACTTTGGTAGATTATGTCTTGTTTAAGGTCGTATTTTCGTACTTCAGGATGACATTCCGTCTATTTTGTTGTCAAAATAGTGTTGTGTCTGAAAAGATACTACTAGTAGTATTGTCTGCAACGGGCAAAATTCTGATGCAATGTTGATCAAACATCTAATGAAAACCGTAAAAAATCCGGGTTTCGTGCAGGTGCAGGTGCAGTACATCCTGCCAACGTGCTTTATTTATAAAGTTATTTTGATTATAGAAAAAGAATGCAGGAACATCAATTCCGGTATCCGAATTTTTGAAAGAGGTGCAAACGGCTCAGATGAAACGCTTTTGAACTATTCTGATTGGAATATTTGGAAGCCCGTGTGAGAACCAAATAGAACTCTGGGCTGTTAAACCACTTATTAAGTTATCACACAGGACCGCTGTATCGAATGTTATCACAGCCTAGTTATGACATACAGTAAACTGTATTTACTCCTGTTCTAGGAGCGTCATCTCTGGGCAGTGTGTTCCATGACACAGATGAAGCAGAGTCCATACAAGTTGTCCACAAGGCCCTGAAGAACGGCATTAACTACATCGACACTGCGCCCTGGTACGGGCACCGCAAGTCTGAAACTGTGCTCGGCAATGTGGGTGCCAAACAACAAGTTGCAATTTTATGTTTTTTGTTAAAAATTTTGTTCCCACACAGTATTAATGGATTGTTCTCACCTTAGAGCTTTCGACCAGTCACTCTGGTCTTCTTTACTCGGGTCAAAGGTATCCGGTAAATGATGTCAGCCCCCGTCGCAGTTGAGTGATGGGTGATGGGCCCTGTACAGGTTTGACTGTATATCTACCAAAGGCCCAAGCCCAGTGTACGAAACATAGTTTTTGAGCTAGGTTGTCCAGTGGCCGCGAACCTAGGATGAAAGCTAGGTTGCCCATCAAAATTCCAGGTTGCCCCAAATCTAAACTCTTCTACATTATGATTAACTTTGTTAGAATAATGCAATGTGCTGATTTACACATTTCTGATACTGAGTTGTTTCCCCTTACCTGAAGTGATGCACTCTTCCATGGGAACTTCTCAATAAACAGTTCCCAATGGAAAAAAGGGCCATTCTTACCACAAAATTTAGGTAGTGCACTAGGGTATCGGGGTGTAGAAATAGATTCACCTTGGCAAGCAAAATATGGTTGCACAGTGCAACTGGGCAACCTAGTATTTCGTGCACCGAAGCTTAAATGAGGCTTTTGAAGTGACATGACAGTGTACAGGACTACATGTAGCACATGCACTGCCAGGTGTTTCGATATTCAAGTCTCTCTCCTTCCACAGGCTCTGAAGGATGTCCCCCGCCAGTCGTACTACCTGGGCACCAAGGTGTGCAGGTACGAGGCAGATGTACACAAGATGTTCGACTTCAGCGCTGAGAGGACCCTGAGGAGTGTGGACGAGAGTCTTGCCAGGCTGGGACTGTCGTATGTGGACATCATACAGGTACAGTTTAACTTCCCTTCCCATGCATTTTACACATGGTTCTAACTCTCGTGCAAAAGTCATGTAAATTCCTTTTTTGCATTTGTATAATTGTATTTGTATTTATTAGCAATGAAACAACTCATTACTCTGGGTCAGCCAAGGCAGCTCTCGCTGGTAATGATTGACGCACAAGAATACAGACAAACTTACAAAGTTTAACATACAACATGCAGCTTATAACAATACAAATATACCTGTGATAAAAACATACTGATTAAAGATAAAAAAACATTGCTGATAGGAAAGACTAAAAAGTATGAGGAAATCTGTAAATTGTCACAGAGAATTCATTCATATCCAAAGGCAGTTAGCCCAGGGTGTCCAGTCTATCGTTCGTCGACACAAAGTTCAACTAGGCTCCCGATAGGAGTTTTACACCTGTAGGTCAGTTTTGCACTGCAGGAGTTTGACGAGCCAACCACGAAAATTGAACTCCCATCGGGCAAAACTCCTACTGGAAGCCTAGTTGAACTGGGACCGCCCAAACCACGATAGACTGGACACCAGGCAATATAGGGTCATAACTATTTATGACGGTCTTCCACGGCTGTCTGAAAAGCTGACCCACCATCGAGTTAAGTTTGCTGGACATTGCTGTCGAGCCAAACAAGAAGTTGTATCATCCGTCCTCCTGTGGAAACCTAGGGGCAGAGTGCATTCCAGAACTTTGACCTTTACTGACTCCTTAGTCAGAGACACTGGTATTGAATTTGACTATTTAGAAAAAGCAATGTTAGATAGGGACCTATGGATGGAAATTTGCTCTGGTCTAGTTCCGGCTGTACAGGCCGGCAATAGATAGATAGATGTCATAATGGAAATCTTATAACTTTCTCACAGGTCCACGACATGGAATTTGCACCTAGCCTGGACATCGTGGTGAACGAGACCCTCCCCGCACTGCAGAAGGTAAAGGACTCGGGCAAGGCCAAGTTCATCGGCATCACTGGTTACCCCCTGGGCAACTTCAGGTGACTGTTGAACCATTTAGTTATGTGTTACATTTAGTTATCAACAGAGACCTTACGCCATACATCAGCCTACACATGTATGTGAGGTGAAGTTCACGTACATGTATTAGATAATACACGGACCGTCTGCCAAAGGAAAATTGTGAGGTCTGAAGTTGTAAATACTGATAACAAGAAAGATGGCTTTGATCATAGATGATTATGCTGATGACAGGCCGAGCTTAACATTGCTAAAAATCATTTGGTGTTGCATTCAGTGTTCCCGCCAGACGGCCGTCCCACGGTCCTTTCCTTTGACACCCTCTTTGCGCTGGGGACGGCCTACATTTTTGTAAGCCCGAGAGGAGGCCATCCCAGAAAAAAATGATAATGACTAATTTTTGCAAGTCTGTGGTTTGATTGGCATTAAACTTACCTTTACTCAACAATTATTTGCCTCTCAGAATGCGGGAACTGGAGTTTAAGAGGGTTCAAAATTTCAAAATTTCCACATCCCTAGAGAGCTCGCGCCTTCGGTGCTCGTGGTCGGCCCTGCCGCCCTCCTGTTGGGACACCCTTTGGGCGTCACCTGGCGGGAACACTGGTTGCATTTTTGAAAAAAAATGTTGTGGAATGGTTATCATATACATGCTTGTCTTAACCTTATTTTGATTGTTGGTCTATTTTGTTTTCACGTAGGAAAGTAATAGAGCGGAGTCCGGTGAAGATTGACACCGTCCTGAGCTACTGTCACGGCTCCATGAATGACAACTCCCTACAGGAGGAGCTGCCATTCTTCCACGTAAGGTCATTAGGTAGACATTGTAGATAATAAATTAAAAGGTGTAGAATCTGTTTCATACCTTTTGTAAACTGTTCTATACACTTTTACACACTTAATTGTCCATTGAACAATGAACTTAAACCTTGACTAAAAATATTTTTTATTTGAATTTGAGATCGACCTTGATTCGTAAAGGAACTGTTGTACTGTACCATACTGTTTTGCACAGTTAAGTCATAGTCTTTCGAGATTGACTGACAGAGAGAGACTAAGCTAATTTTAGTTTTTAGCTGCTGATTTTTTGGCTTAAAGGAGTCCTAAAGTCCAGAAGGGAGTGCTATTTTCTGATAGACCATACTTCAATGAATACATGACTACCCGACTTTTTACAAATTTCGCTTGTGCGACTTAAGTGGTGCGTGTTTGTAAAGCGATATTAATATCATTTCCCCCCATACTGAACCACAATAGATACATCCGGGAACTTTGGATTAGGCCACACCAAGTAAATTGTATGGATGACGTCCTTTGGAGACCCTAATTCTAATGGGCCCTAAAAAACAAGATGCCTAGATTAGAAATATACTAAGAGACGACAAATGTTAGGACACAAATTGAATGAGATGACACAGTGTAACAAGCGAGAAGTCTTTTATTCATCATCAAAACAGCAATGAATCAGGTGGAACAGCAGTTGCGTCCTGTCCTGTTTTGCGTTACGGGTTTCACGTCAATCTGACAATTTGCGGCACTGTCATGACTCTTTGGTCATAGTTACAGGAAGCGGAATTTCTTGTTTTTTTTCTAGGAACAGGCCAAACTCAATGCGCGCGCGGACGTCATCCATAAAATTTACTTGGTGTGGCCTTACGAAATGCTCATACACTTCAAGTCAACATAAACATTTTCGGCAAAAAAGATAGGAGACAAGCACACCAATAAGCTGATTATTGAAAACTTACTTACTTTACTTTGCTTGACCTCTAGCTTGGGTGCTATAATATCAGGATGTCTAATACAGTGAGCTGCCAGTTTCATCTTGCATGTTTTGGCTTTCTCAATTTATTTGTATGTAAATCTTTATTGAACAGATAATTAGATTACGCCGCTTATTGGAAAGATAATTAGATTACGCCGTTTTTTTCATTGTCAATAATTTCGGCATAAATGAGGGGCGATAAGGACACCAAGAAGGCCAATTGTTGATAAGATATCAAAGAACACAAAACAATACGATTTTTTCTTATCGCCCCTGAAATTAGGTCTAAAACGTAACGTTCTTGGTCAAAGCATAGACACCAATGGGGTTGTGCGGTGCAGTCTGGGATAGTTTAGAGGGTATCTGGGGAGTTTGTCCTGGTTTCGATGCGTTTTAAGACTTGCGTGCATAATGGATATTTTATTGTATACTGTAAAATAATATGCATTTTTCACTTTCTAAAATGATGTCTGTCGGAAAATAGCACTCCCTTCTGAACTTTAGGACCCCTTTAATACGTCTGATGATCAGATTTTAAAAAAATGACCTTCACCTTAAGGCTTGTTTTTAGCTAAGTGATTAAAAAAGACCTGGAATTTCAAGTTTATCAACTTAAACTAGCCTCCACCATCCTCTAAAAATGGTTGGAAAGAGTAGAAATTGGCCAAATAGATACCATGCCAGCGGAGTTTGTCCACTTATCTAGAAGAGTACAGTTTGCAGCTTACTGACCTTAAGCAGACCAACTCCCTTGGCATGGTATCTAATAATATAATATATTTGGCCAATTTCTACTCTACCTCTGAAGCCTGGTAGAGGCTAAACTTAACAATTTAAATTTTTCATGAGGAAACAGAGGCTCAAACAAAAAACAAACAAACAAACACCTGTTTGTCTACACAGGAGAGAGGAATAGGTGTTATCAATGCCTCCCCCATCTCCATGGGTCTGCTGTCACACCGTGGCCCTCCAGCCTGGCACCCAGCCACTCAGGACATCAAGGAAGCCTGCAGACAGGCTGCAGAATACTGCAAGGTTAGCCTACATGTATTCTAGCTGCCAAGCCTCTTTTGTCCAGCGCGTCGGCAGAACGTACTGCAACTGCGCGAAACCCGTAATGCATTGTGCATAGCAGTTTGGCAGAACGTTTCATATAAGGTTGTATTAGAGCATATAAGGTTGACAGCCTGTCTGTAGTTTTCAGATGTTGTATAGGAAAAGATATCGTCTGCAACAGGCAAAATTTTGATGCAACGTTGTCCAAACATCCAACGAAAAACGTGAAAAATCAGGGTTTTGCGCAGGCACAGTACCTTCTGCCGACATGCTCTTTTGTCCTCTTTATTGCAAATACCAGCAGAGGATGAAAGAGACTACCCCTAGGTACCCATCATCAGCTAATCATCAGCAACTTGGCAGAAGTCTTGTTCCAGGATTTGAGTTTTTTTGAATGTATATTAAGACTTAAAGTCAATTAGAAAGAATACTACAGATACATGAATAGTTTATCAGGTTGGTATATGTCACTGAATAAAGAGAATCTTACAAAGCTCAGGCAGAGCATTGTAGATACCATTCCATGTAACCATGTTTGGGAGTGCATCTATAGCAGTGACACCCGTGTGCATAATCAATGTGAACCAATCAGAATTGCCCCAAGGAAGTTGAAGACGGTGACCAAAACATCGGCTGAATAAAACACAGGGTTGTGTAAAAAGAATCTCTTTAATTTATTCACTACAGATAGATTTTGATAAGAGGTAGTGAGGAAAAAAGATTAAAGCAGTTGTAGATTAGATTTCATGAGGTCGTTAGCTTTTCGTTAGAAAAATTTTTGGGACTTTCTTGAACAAAGAATTGTACTTAATATTAGCAGAGCCAAGTTTTTGCTGTCTTATATAAAAGCCTAGGTTATAGCTAAATCAGTTCATTTTGAACTTTGACCCCCTTTCAGAGTAAAGGTGCCGACATTTCCAGACTGGCGATGCACTTCACCTTGAATCAGCCAGGAGTCCCCACTACACTGGTCAGTACTGCCAGGTTAGTATAAACCATCATGAAGCCTTGGCAGCTATACCCTGGTTATGAATGTTGACAGTTTGGTGGTCATTTGACACCAAATTTGTATTGGTTATGGGGTTGTGGCGTCAGTGTGGCACAACGGTTAGAGCGTTGGACTCGGAACCCATGGGTCCCGGGTTCAATACTCACCATGCCCCGACGTTGTGCCCTTGGGAAAGGCACTTTACACGACCTTCCCTCCCTGACAGTGGAGTGACGCCCACCGAGCCTCTTCGGCTAATCTGTCTAAATGTGTGTCAAAAACACACTACGGATTTGGTGTGCCAATGGGCCAACATCTGCACATTTGCCAGTTTACTGTTAAATTTTTTATTTCTTTTTATTTTCATTTTTTTTTAATGGGGTTAAGCAGCAGGGACCAGGTTAACTTGAATGTCTCTCTGATTCTGCAACCCAGTCAATGCAGTGACCAGTATGCATGTACAGTGTACATACATGTACATGTTACTACATACAACAACTCTACATGTGACATTGAACTGATACCATGGCATACCTCTCTGACAGTATCTACCACAAACTTAAGGTTTATTTCTGCATCCTTGCTTTCCCTAGCCAAGCTAACCTAGACAGAAATGTGAGAGCTGTATACGAGGAACTAACTTCTGATGAAAAGGAGACACTGGAATACATTTGTGAGAGGTAAAATTTTGTTTCATGATGCTTTATGATTTCAACTTTATATCAAAATATTATTTCAATTTCTCACTTGGTTGAGACCATATATGATCTTATATATATATATTAATGAAGTGTATGAATATGATGTAAACATTTTGATTTGTTTAGGTACTTCAAACCTCTGAAGAACAAGACGTGGGAGGGGGTAGAGGTGGAGAACTACAAGAAAATGAAGCAGGGGTCTGGCACTGGAACGCTTGGATAGATAACTGCATCTTAGTCTTTCTTTTCATATTTCCTTTGTAAAGACATATCTCCAGCATTCCATGGCTTTATGTTTTTCTACTTTAAACTTTCAGAGTGGTTCAGACAGTAACATTTTGACCTTTTCCTTGTAATATTAAGCTTTTAACTTTGATTTGCATTGACTGCCTGCCTCTTTGACCAAAAGTACTCCAAACTACAATGTACACAATCACACAAATCTATTTTAATAATATAATGAAATCTCAGCATTGTCTGGTAATGATAAGGAAGGGAATTATCATGACAAAGGACCTGTAGAATATGAACAACTGATATAATAGGTGCAAATGAGGATCTTATCAAATGAGAAACTAGCTTTTATTTTTCATTTTTTCTTCACTTGTAAAGGTTACATCGTTTGGCGAAGGTATGAGGTCGTGGAACTCTTAGTTTATGTCTTTTTTTTTCCTTTTTGCAAAGTTTCATATCCAGTACAGGTTTCAGTTACCAAGTAATTTCCGTTAGATGATTCGGTCAAGGAAGAAAGAGAAAACAATTCAAAGCAGACACTAGAAAAATTTATTGATGGACAAAGCTCTGTTCCCTTGTCATGGTCCACAGTACAAATGCTACAGAGACTACTGTTGCATCAGATATTACACAGCAATCGGCTTATTATGAACTGATTTACACACGGGAAAAAACCTGGCGGTACGAAAACTGCATACGCACGCGAGCCTACAAAAATGCGTATGTCGAATTTTTTCTGTGTGTAAAGCGGCCTGCTTTGACGTACGTCAAGAATGTACATTCAGATTGTACACCAGCCCTCGAGGTAACGTATGATCTGAACATAGTCGTTCTTCAGTTTTTGCCATACGTCAAAGCAGGCCAATTTACACACAGGAAAAAATTATTGCGTGCGTACGCAGTTTTTGCACATCAGGGTTTTGCCCACGTGTCAATAGGGTCTTAGTGGTCATCGCAGTTTCTGTTGAATCTTCATGTCGAGTATTTACACAATACACAACAATAACTCTTACCTTCACTGAAGCAAAAAAATTCACACAATTTTGTTACCTAATACATGAACATGTAAATCATTGTATAAAAACAGAAATTCCTGTTTTTACCAGGACATCCACTGTGTGACAGAAAAACATGATAAAATTAACCAAAATTGATAAAGAAGCTGTTCTCATGCTTCTTTCATTTGCAAAGATTGCAATGTGCAATTTGCATATTATAATTATAGTATAACAAGAAAATCTCAGGAAAAACAGTAGACAAACTTTACAGTCATTCCAACCTGCACTGAAAGAATAAATTGCATAATTTTATGTTACCTACAGGAAGGATCATAGGTTGCAAGGACTACCTGTCACTAAAAGTGTCAATCAATTCTTTGATTGTTAGTATGTAGTTATCCTCCCAGTTAATTATTTTTTTGCCAGATGAGTGTTCTTGTGCAATGTTTTTGTACTCAAAACTTTGAAATTTCCATGCAACCCTATATGATTCTTCCTGTACTGTCTTTAAGGGAAAATACACATTGTGTGCTCATAAGCAAACAGAAAAATACTTTTTAAAACAGATTTTCTGTCACTCTGCATACTAAATGTGAATGTAGTTAGTATGTACATGTGGTTATGCTATGGTTGGTTAACCTGAATAAGTATCAGATTTTTCTTTTTATGTAACAGTTATAGATGTTCCCAAAATCTTGGATAGAAGTTATTCCTGGATGATTAGGAAAATTTGTGCAAAGTCACACATTTTGCTATAAACGATGTGTAAAATTATGCCCAAGCATCAGGTAATGTAATTGAACTCCTTTTGCAAGGATAAATTATGGCTTGTTGTGTCAATGTTGCAACCAGCACCATGATAATAGTAACAATAAATCATAAATAATCTGACTCTTGAATATTTTACATTGTCATCATTTTGTAGCATGGTACTGTTACGCAAAATATTGAAATGTTTGCAGTGGTTTTGTTGTTGCAATCACCAGTGTTGCCAGCCTGAAATTTTTTCCGTCATCTCAAGTCCGTTTGATGTAACATTATTTGTCGAGCACCGAAGGTGTGGCAATCCTAGAGAGATGTGGGGCATGCTCCCCCAGAAATTTTCTGCATTTTGAGGGGTAAATTCTGCTGGTAGACTAAGGTTAGTTTAATGACATCTATTTTCATATCTTTACACACCGATTTTTGTCCGTCATTAGTGGCAAAATTCCGTCAAATGATGGAAATACGGCCACTGGCTAGAACACTGGCAATGACTTCTCCACAGTGAGTGTACTACAAGATTGTTTCTACCCGCAAACTCAAACACTCATGAAACCTCCCCACCCCGAATTGCCCAGGAAAATAATGGCTGTGTTAAACAGTTATCTAAAGAAAAACATGTCTGTCAGCCTATTACATGAATATGATTACCCTACATTATATTAACCACCAGGTAACTGTTGAGGCTGTTTTCTTCCTATAAAATGTGTCATTCGTATATAAAAGCATGGATTAGTAGGTAATACTAGTCCTGGTTTGTCTCAGTCTGTTCCTAGAGTCTAAATTTCCATTGGCTGATTCCTAATGATTTGAGGGGGCAGCAGACAAGACTTTAGTAGAAAAGGTATCAGGATCTGTAGTATGATGTCATTCTGATTATAAATATCATTTCCATATAGTATTACAAAATTACACTGAGAAAATGAAACACTTTGCATTGACACCCCCCCCTAAAAAATCCAGTCTTTCCTTTCAGATTAGACAGAAACACATTATGTGTGTCCCATTAGATTTGCCAGTAGTTCAACTAGAATACATTAACCATGGCATTTTACAGCAGTATAACTCAGGTCAAGTTAAACCCCTGTCACACAAAGCCAAATATGGCCTCCCGAACACTGCCGAACTCCCTCCAACCATGGTTAGAAGTACATGTAGGTCGGGAGAAAGGTCGGCTGTGGTTGGCTGGTGTTCGGCGAGGTCGGCTGCTGTTCAACTCCACCAGCTGAATGTTTCACACATTTGGGTGTGGACGGGAGGTTTGGTCATGCTTGCCTGGTGTTCAGGAGCAGGTTGGGGCATGGTTGGCAGTCAAATTTGGCTCAAATTTAATTTGTTTCTGCATATCGAAAGGTAGACATTGCCTAAATCTGATCAGACTGTTTGGGGGAAGGTTCTGAATGTGTGACGGGCTGTACAAATCTTTCGCAAAGCTCAAGTTAAGGCAGAGTGCTGTAGCTGGTGAAATTAACTGTGGTCTACCATGGAAGATCCTTATTCTGATGTAGGATTTAACTGATTGACAACACAAGAAAATGTTGGAGTTTACACAACTATTTGACATGTGCAACACAGGTGAACTTTCAACCTACATGTAAAACCAATAATTATGCTGTAAACAAACACCTTAGTTCAAAACAAAACAATGTTAACCTTTGCATACATTGAACAAAGAAACAAACACTTGTATTATGCAACACTTATAAGTTAGTTCCCTTGGATAGTAGTTACAACAGGCAATTAGTAATTTAAAACAAAATACACAATCGTCATACAACTGTACACTTAAAAAACCGTACCCACTGCAAATGTGGATGAGGGACTGTCTTGAGGGCTTAGGAAGGTTGGGATAAAATATCTACGGCCACACTGACTTAATTCTATGAAGGACATCCTCTGAAGAAGCCCAAACTAGTGCGCGCGGGCGAATGAAAAAAAAAATTCCAGCTAAAAAAATGCTGTTAATCCACAGGAATACAAAGCTGGTATTGTGAATTTGCAGTAGTTCATAGCAACTTTTACGACGAGCTGGCACTTGCTTTTTGCGGCATTTATGAGTCAGCACTGTACTGAGTTCTGGAGTTCCGTGTAGCCTCGGTAGCCCGGGTGCCATCCTCCGTAGTTACCGCCGGCTCCCTATTGTCGCTAGCTACATGTACCATAGACTACGGAGGATGGCACCCAGGCTAGAGCCTCGGAGAAGGTGATTTTTTTTAAATGGAGAACAGGTGAAAATCAATGCGCGCGCGGATGTCATCCATAAAATTAAATCAGTGTGGCCTAATCTGTCCAGAAAAAATGTTTTGGGCCTTTACATCCATGGCCACACATGGATTATTATATAACATCACAAATAAATGTCAGCAATTGCATGGTGAAGTTTTCGGAAGATCTCACAACAAACCCACTAACAACAAAGGATCTTCCCTGTCTGCATAAAATTATAGTTCCCATGGTAACGGAAGTTGTGCTGACCAATAAGAAGAGCAGTCACAACTAACAAATCCAACAAAATAATATACAAGGGGCATTCCTATCGATTGGCTTTATAAGTATTGCATGTATACAATTTACATAATTTATTAGTATTGATAATAATTTAACAGATTACATTTGATAAAAGCCACAATGGTGTAAAGCACAATCAAAAAGCAACACCTGTCCAGCATTCTGCAACGTTATAAAATGCTGCTGACTGGTGGTTACAATGAGTACCTCACTTCAACTCCACTGAACCTACTGCACCTGTGCAAAACCCTGTTTTTTCACAGTTTGCATTGGACATTTGGTCAACGTTGCATTAGAATTTTGCCCGTTGCTATAGACCGGATGTCATCCTTTGCTTCTTGCGCAGGTGCAGTACATTCTGCCAACGTGCTCTCCAAGGCATACATTGTGTTTTTCCCACCACTGTCTCTGCTTCTAGAAAAGACGTCCATGTCTAAAACAGCTGACCTGGTCTTTCTTAGGATGCAGCTTCCACCTGACAAACAAACAAACAAACAAAAAGTCAAAACCATAGCATGTCAAGGACAAAAGATACAAAAAACAGAACTTCTGCTGCAGTACCAAGGTCAGCCACTAGAAGGCCTAAATTTACCTTTTGTTCCAAATACCCACTCTTGCTGCGCAAGTCAAGTTTTTTGTGCAAGACTTATCAATTTGGAGACATCAGTTTGCCCGGCACGCAAGTTTTTTTTTTTGCATACAAGGTTTACAGCAGACCTGGTTTAGATTTGTCCAGCTTACGGCTTTTGAAATAAACTGTGTCCCAACACGGCCAGCATTTCAGCGATACCTTTACAGGTGGCCTGGCTTACCGGCATGCCTTCTAAAATTAACAGTAATTTAAACAAGCTGAAATATTGATGGGCAACCTAGCTTTTGGCATAGGTTGCCCAGTGAGCAACCTGAAAAAAAAATATGCTTCAACCAAAAAATGACTACATGGTAGTAGTCACTTGCTTACTACATTGTACATGCTTTAAAACTTGTTGAAATGTGTCATGTACAGAAATGTAGTTTACCTGTGAGTAGTTAGGAGGAGGCTCGCCGGGGTTGAGGGTGACTCGGCCTGGTGGGGCGGCCACAGGGATGTCAGGAGACGGCAGCCCAGCCATACACTCATCATAACTAGGGGGGGCTGTGATGAGAGAGAGATTATACAATTAGAACTTTGTACTAAATTTTAAATCCTAGTATATTTTAAGTACAGGTAGCATACAGGTAGTGCTACGCAAGCATGCCTGAGCAAAACCTGTAATGTACATGTACATGTACTGTGCATATAACTTCAGCACATTGTCTTGTTTAAGACGTATTCGCGTATTTAAGGATGACATCCCATCTGTATACATGTACATACATGTGTAGTTTTCAAATGTTGTAACGGGCAAAATTCTGATGCAACATTGACCAAATATCCAACGAACCGTGAAAAATTTGTTTTTTGCGCAAATGCACTTACATGTACTGTACGTTCTGCCAACATGTTTACTACAAGGGTTTAGGTACCTGTACAAGTTTGGCAAATAATCTATAAGTTATACATGTAGTCAACTATCTATTTTAGTGGTAAATTGTTGTCTTTGTATGAGGGTTGACAGATTTTAATCTAAGAACAAGAGTATTTTTCTGATTTTCAAGTGCTAAATTGTCAAAACTGTCATTTTTCTGAAAGCATTTTACCTATCTTTAGTGTAAAAAAATTGTGTCCACTTAATAATTGTTTTATTTTGTCCAGGTACAGGTGTCCAGGTCTTGTATCTTAGGTATTAGGTACTAGAGGTACAGTCCTATATACATGTATATCAACAATGGATAAAACACTCATCATAATGATTTATCGGGGGAGGGGGGTGTTCTGCATCTAAGACAGAAATACAGAATACATTTCACTCCAAAGGCTCTCACAAACTGGCATACATGTGTGTATGTGGTTGGTTTTTCTGTCTGTGAAATCAAAATGGGTTAATGTATTTTTTGGCAGTCTCTTCTTAATCTAGGTAATAAATTTTTAGGAAATCATAGATGATATTCTGACAAAATGATGAAAATCCATTTTTTTCTTAGATTAAAAAGTTTCTGGTTAGTGTGTACATACATTGTACAACATGCAATCCCACTCACCAATCCTGGGGAAAACATTAAGCATTTCAGCAGGGGTGACATTTCCGTGACAATGTCATTATACCTCATAGTCATAGCACACATTTTGGTTACATGTAGGTCACATAATATCTTAAAGGCATCCAATGCAATTTCAGGGCGGCAAAACTGGATTTTCAAAGTCAAATGGCCATTCTTTAAATGTAGTAAGTTGAATCAATCCTATTCCATAGCATGCTGATATCTGTGAGGCAAAAATATGATGTCGCTGATGGAAAACGGTTGCTTGTTTGGTATCGATAGGCTGGTGCTAGCTATTTATGGTGGCACCCAAAAAAATAAAGAGAGGCCTCATGTAGCTTGTTTTGGGCTACCTATATTTCAAATGCTTTGAGTATCAAATGTGCTAAGAAATTGCAGTAAATGTCAATATCTGACAGATTTCCCTATACAGAATATTTTTTGTTTTGCTGCCCTGAAATTGCATTGAATGCCTTTAAGCGACATGTATGTCTACATGACCTGCTTAGTAGGACATAAATTTACTGGAGTGGAATGAACAGCTTATTCTGCAGTGCTTGTGTAGTCAAACATGAGAACAAAGAAAAGTCAACAAAGCCTGGGGCTAAATCCCAGCAGGTTTTGCTGATGTGTAGAATGCCACCTGGTCATGTTTCCACAAGACTTTAGTCCATGATAGGAATTAGGGTCCAAATATTATAAATGGGTAAGTTTCCCAGTGGTCTCAGTGAGATTTACAAGCGCTTATATTATTTCACTACTGTCTCAATTTTCTAATTCTATACCTGATCCCCTATTTGTAACTGTTTCTTCCTTTGAAAATTTTCTTCTTGTCTTTCACTCTTTCTAATGGTCTCCACAGACTGGAAGCTTTTTTGTGCTACTTTTGTCATTATTTCCTTCCTTTCTATCTTCCCTCCTTCCTTGGTTTTTTTCTTTCTTTCTCTTTCCACATTTTTCTCATTTTTGTATCTTTTTTCTCATTTTCAGTGCACATTGTGTTTCATTCTTTCTTTTCTTTCATTCTTCTTCCACAGTTTTCTCAGTTCTATAGCTATCAATTTATTTTTATCTTCTTTTTTTGTCCTCCTTTTAGTTTTCATGTCTTCTTTGTTTGTGCCTTTGTTTATCTGTGCTCAAATCAGCCTGCTGGCCACTTTTCATGAAGGAAGAGGTGAAACAAAATATAAGATATATTTCTTTCGTCCTTTAATATATTACCATTTAGTTTCTGTAGTAAGTTTGTTTACTTATTGTTATATATTTTTGTTTACTAAGTCTTATTGTTATATATTTTTGTGTATGTTGTAATTGATAGACATTTTGTTTTCTCTTCAGTCTTTTCGCTAAATTTTGCTAATTTCATAATCAAAGCCATCAGCACATAAGTAATCAGTATTTTCTTTCCTTTATTAGTGAAATTGTAGCTAGTATTATTATCATTATTATTATTATTAATAATTATGTTTTTTGTTACAATGGGGGGGAACTCGTACAAGCCATATGGCTTCTTTTCTGCCCCCGGCAAATTTATTTTGTATAGTTTATTTAGTTCCTATAGGCTTTGAGTTTGACGTATGCCAAGAACGTATGTCTATATTGTACGCTACCTCCAGGACCGGCATATCATCTGAACATACCTTCTTGACGTGCGGCAACCTCAAAGCAGGCCGATTTACATGCAGTTTTCTACGCAGGTTTTGTGCTGTCAGGTTTTTTGCCCGTGCCTGCTGGCCTCGAAGTGAACTTTTCTTCCTATTGTCCCTGGGCACTGTCCCAAAACTAAATTTCAATTGTCCCGAAGTGAGGATGAACTGTCCCAATTTGTTTTTTGGTATTTCTGTGACTTTAACTTAAAGTTTAGCTTTATTTTGCTTACATGTATGTTCACTCCCAGGACACTATAATTGTAGAGTCGACAGGAAATTCGGGGGGACTTTCCGGATCCAAAAGCCGGGACGTGTGCCTGATAAACAAAAGAAGGGCTGACATTCTGATGTTGATTATTTTTCTATTGTCCCCAAAATGTCCCAAAGTGTCTTTTTAGTTGTCCCAGCCGAAATTTTAGTGGTCAGTGGCCATTGGACCACCTTTAATTTCCCTGGCGTGTAAATGTGGTCTAATTCTGTCATTGCTAGCACGTGGGCAGAACGTACTGCGCCTGCACAAAACCCTGATTTTTCAAGTTTTTCCTTGGATGTTTGGTCAACGTTGCATCAAAATTTTGCCCGTTGCAGACGATATGTTTCCCTTTACAACATCAGAAAACTACAGACAGGCTGTCAACCTTATATGCTCTAATACAACCTTATATGAGACGTTCTGCCAAAGTGCTATGCACAATACATTACGGGTTTCGCGCAGGTGCAGTACGTTCTGCCGACGTGCTGTCATTTCTCACCATCAGCAAAGGGTGTTGAGAAATTGCCAGCCATGGGGTACAGGTGCATGGGGTAGGGTTGTCTGCTCAGAGGTACAGTTCCTATGACAATGGGCAGGTGCAAAATCAGGTTCATCCCACCTGGAATATCCAGGAACACCTGAAGGAAACAAAAAGACAGCAATTAAAAACCATTGATCAATCAACCAATCAACTGGTTTTATTGATAAAACAAGGAATTTGCAGCTACAGGCTGAATTACATCCTGTTGTACAATTAATTCATTTTAAAGTTCATTGGTTTACATTAAGAATTATCAAAGTTATTTACAATTACTGGCATTAAAACGTGGTTACACATTAAGATCGAAGACACTGATTGACTTTTAAAAATCGCTACAGGAAGGACAACATTTTTTTAACGTTCACATAACAGACATTACATTCAGATGACAATTCATGTGCTCATACATAATTATTTATTATAATAAGGAATATCATATATGGGACACTGCTGTTCTATGTAGCGCTCGGTTCTAGTCTTGACACAGTCTAGTAGATTGCTGGAGCGTGTCTTTCTCCAGTAGTGTCCCCACGTGTCGGTGGTAGCCAACTGCAGAATTCTATGGAACTAACAATTTTCTTAGAGAAACATCAGAAACATCAGAAAAATCAGAATTTCATGTTCTATAGAGAGTATTAAAAAAGGCATCCAATGCAATTTCAGGGTGTCAAAAAAAAAAAAATTCTGGACAAGGAAATCTGTCGGATATTGCTGCCATTTCTTAGCCATTTTTGGCATCATTTTATACTTGAAGTGTTTGAAATTGCCCAAAACTAGCTAGGTGAGGAGCCCCTTTATTTTCTGGCACCACCAATAAATAGCTAGAACCAGCCTACCGTACAAAACAAGCAACCGTTTTCCGTCAGCGACATCACATTTTTTGCCTTACAGATATCAGTATGCTTTGTACAGGATTGGGTTGATTCATTATTGATTACATTTAAAAAGATGACCAGAAACTTGACATTGAAAATTATAGTTTCAGCAATTTCAGTTTTACTGTCCTTAAATCGCTTTGGGTGCCTTTAAAAAAAGCATACTCAGTGGCAACTACATGGTATCAAAGCTTCTATTAACACTTCAAACCACTTTACTGCTGGAGATTGCCATCAACTATATCAATTTGTCAACTTCTTACTGTATAGCCTCCTTAGCCGGCTCCATGAGACAGGCTTTTTTTCTGTAGGACTAGGAGGCCCACAAGAAACCAAGTACTGTACTGAAAACTGACAATTATTCATTTAAAATAAAAGCACATTCTAACATAAGTATAGCCTGGGTGCCATCCTCCGTAGTTTTGCTACTCCTAAGGTCGCTGTCCACCAAGAGCGGCAAAAACTACGGAGGATGGCACCCAGGCTACATTATGAGCCCTCCAAAGAGCCTGACTCATAGAACCTGCTAACTTAAGGAGACCAGTAGGTGTAACTCACCATGAGAGAATATTCCACAGTGATGATACTACAGCTGATAATAGAAGGTGTGAGGGCAGGTACAGGCAACAATCTGTTCTCCCACTGTACCGTGTCTCCCGCGGACAAGGCCTCGCCCTTCATGTGTGCCACGTTCTCTCGTACCGTCCGCGTCTTCCCCCCCGCTCTGTAACACTGGGTCTGGTACAACGCGGCCTTGGGAATCATCCGTCGGGATGAGTGGTTCTCAAACTCTGCCGATATTGCAATGGATTCTCCTATTTAAAAAAAAGCATGGTTATGAGAAATCTATGACTTCAACTTTAAGTGTGGAAAATCCGATCATGATTTTTATGAGGCCAGACTGTATTGAAAACTTTACAGATGCAGTACTAAGTAGTTGATCATTTTCTAAGCTATTTGGTCAGGAGTTTTTTCACCTCACAAGCAATTCATGTACTTTCTTGGAGTACATTTATGAAATACAGTTCAAAAACCTTGCATCAAAACTCCAAATAATGCAATTTGTGTTAGTAACCTTGCCTATATTACTACAATGCAGTTGTACTAGTACTTAGTGTACACCTTATGATGTACAAATGTAGATCCCTTTTGATAGTTTGAAAATGTTACACACTAACAAAAAGTACCAAAGCTAGAGATAATCATGCATGGATCCACTTGCCAGGAAACCATGAAGACGTATTATTAATGTTAGCCAATGAGATTACGGCATGCCTTCACATTTGGAAAACCCTAGTGTGGTGCCCAGTATGTGGAAACTGTGCATGGCACATTTTAATGGTTACTTTTGTCAGGACTATAGTAGAGTGGACTCATTCCTCAAGCTAACGCACTATATGCACTGGAAAAGGTATATAACTTATAAATGAGAACTTCACGCACTTGCCTCTGAGTGTACACTTGAAGAAGCCACACGGGGCAAAACCGGTTGTGTGACAGGCTGAATAAAAGTTCTAAACGGGAACTATGTGGCTCCAGATGTCTTACTGAGGGACGACTGTGTGTGCGAGATGTCCGTTAGCTTGACGAATGAATCCACTCTACCATACATGTATATACTTTTGTCGGGTCACTGTTTGGTCAGCAGTTTTTTTTACCACCACGGACAATTTATGTGCTTCCCAGGATTACATCACCTTCCAGTGTATGATATACTTTTTACAGCCAGGTTGCCCAGTGGCAACCTAGGCAAAGCTAGGTTGCCCATAAAAATTCCAGGTTGCCCCGAATTTAAACTCTTCTACAATATGATTAACTTTGTTAGAATGCAATGTGAATTTATACATTTCTGACACAGAGTTGTTTCCCCTTACCTGAAGTGATGAGCTCTTCCGTGGGAACTTCTCATTAAACAGTTCCCAATGAAGAAAGGGACATCCTTACCACAAAATTTAGGTAGTGCATTGGGCTACCTGGGTGTAGAAATAGGTTGCACCAAGCAAAATATGGTTGCACCAAGCAAAATATGGTTGCACAGCGCAACTGGGCAACCTAGTATTTTGTATGCTGACCTTGGACATTATGTCATACATTTACCTAACATAAACAGCTGCTATGAAAACTTGCTCTATGAAAAAGATTATGTAGGATTGCAAGTCTCTTTGGATTCCACCATCCATTCCCCCTGAGATAGGAATCTAACACTGATAGTGTTACCTGGGCAGTACCCTCGCCTGTCTGTTCTAGCGCTCAGACTGACAGGGCCTGACGTGCACAGCCAGCAACATAAAGTCTTCTCCCTGCTGCCACCTGTAGGAGTCTGGGAACAACAGGTACATATGTATGTATCAATGAGAATTTGAATAATGTCATGCTTAGCTTCTATGCTACCATTGGTGACCCAACAAGTCTATAATCTGTTTTACTTAAATGTTTTCATTTGTCTTACTCTACTTTATCTTCAATTCTTTAACAAATTAATCTATAATCTTAGATTATAGCTGTAAAGGTCAAAATGTCTTCCAAAAAGCAAATATTTACAGTGCTTGTTCATCTAAATAAAGGACAATTTGCACTTATATCTGTACTCAATGAACGTGAATCATGACGTTTGTTTGTATAGAACCATGTATGTCAGGGTAGAGACTCTGACTGGGGTCTCTGTCAACAGAAACTCCGATCAGGATTTCTACCAGCAGAATTGCTGATTCTACCAGATCGGAGTCTCTACCCTGATATATAATTATCAATGATGATGATATCACAGCGTGCGAAATACTAGGTTGCCCAATTGCACCGTGCAACCATATTTTGCTTGGTGCAACCTATTTCTACACCCAGGTAGCCCTGTGCACTACTTAAATTTTGTGGTAAGGATGTTTCTTCCATTGGGAACTGTTTATTGAGAAGTTCCCACGGAAGAGCTCATCACTTCAGGTAAGGGGAAACAACTCTGTCAGAAATGTATAAATGCACATTGCATCATGTAGAAGAGTTTGGGGCAACCTGGCATTTTGATGGGCAACCTAGCTTTCATCCTAGGTTGCCACTGGGCAACCTGGCTCAAAAAAGTATTTCGTACTCTGTATCAGTAAGTTCTCATCAAAATTCAATTGTTAGACTGAAGACCCAACTGAACCCACCAGGTGGTATGTGTCGTTAATGTCAATGTGGTCGATGATTGTGAAGTCGCGTTTGACTTTGGACGGTAACGTCCAGGGTCGGTCAATCTCCGCCTTCAGCCAGTATCGGACGCTCCCGTGTTTACCCTCAAAGGATGTTGGGAGTCGCCTGAAAGAAAAACAACAACATTCTGTGACTAAACCATTTCAGAGCTCACGTATGTGCATGGTGCTCTTATCACTAATATCAGTATCCTGACAGATATGGCAGCCATATGTGGGAGTCTGCATGACTCACTTAGAGTTAGACTGAAGGGCTCCTGTGCCTTCCGACACATGCAGCAGTCAGAGAGTTCCAGAAAGTTTGGTCAGTGGACAGTCTCTCTAAATGTTGTACATCCTTTCAGATCAGGTTTACATACTAGTATACAATGCATGGTCTGCATGGAATTATGCTTTTAAATTCTGGAGGACTGCTATGTATTACACTAGATTTAGGAAGGCAATTATGTGAAATTTGGCCTCTTTGCTACAAATTACATGTACAACAATAAAATACCTTTCCCTGCAGATTATAGGAAATTAGAATAGCTTGCGGCCAACATGTATGTCTTATAGAAAGAACAGAGGCTGCATGATGCTTGCTCTCACATGTACATTGTACTAACTACAGAAGAAGGAAAAGACAAGTTAGATATATAATCAACATGTGTGTCACTATATAGTGACACACATTGTACACAATTTCCAAGGTAACTTGTGTGTACTAATACAACTACAATGTGAGATCTCCAAACCATGAATAGTTTCATCAGGTTGGTAAGTCACTGAATAAAGAGACTCCTTCTAGTACACAACCAAGTGTTTTATTCAGCCGACGTTTCGGTGACCATCTGTCACCTTCCTCAAGGCAATTCTGACTGGTTCACATTGCACTGCAGCATAGGTGTCGCTGCTATAAATGCGTTCCCTAAACAGTGCATGTGTACTTGTAGATATGTAAATACGTTTGGGAACGCATCTATAGCAGCGACACCTACATGTATGCTGCAGTGCAATGTGAACCAGTCAGAATTGCCCTGAGGAAAGTGCACGTGACAGACGGTCACTGAAATGTCGGCTGAATAAAACACTTGGTTGTGTAGAAAGAGTCTATTCAGTGAGATCTCCAAGTTTCCTGCTGAAGATACAAATGTAAGACTCACTCATCTGGGAGCTGGAAACTGAAGGAGAACTGGTGTCTTCCCGCTGTCAGCAGTGGCTGGTCGTCCTCTGCCTCTGACTCAGAGTCTGAATCAGAACAAAACTGTGTTAAAGTCAAATGTTTTCAATACCACTGCCTGCCATGGCAAGAGAGCTACATATGTACATGTGTAATGAGCTAATCAAATGTACATACTACAGGGCTCAAAATACCACCTGCATATGCAGGTAAATTGGAGCTGTGCAGGTATTTCTGTTGTCTACCTGCACCTCACTGCACTGGGGCATGTTCTGAGTATGCAAGTGATTAAAATGGATTTTGTTTGTTGTACTGATGATTTAAGTTGGTACCACCTGTGAAATGCTAAATAAAGACTTAAAATGGTCTCTTAAATGCACTTTAATGCATACTTTCATCCATTTTTTTCATGCAAAGCAGTGCAGGTTATCCACAATGCTACCAGCACCAGTGCAGGTATGCAGAAAAAACGTATTTCTGGCCCTGGCCCTGTGTGTAACATATCTGATAAGTGAATTATTTCGACATAGGGGCAAATAAAATCTATTTTAGACTGACACTGTTACAGGAAATCTATTGTCTTTAGGTGGACTAGGGAATATGTATCTATAACATACTAAGTACTACAGTACATCGGACACAAACAGCACACACTTGTACATAGTAACCTGATTTCTTTCACACCAACGCCAGGATGTCAGGGACGAGTGAAATGCGATATGTTATCATGATCAGTCTGCTATTGGCACATGTCCAGGGTCAAATTCTGATAAAACACTAACGTTATTCAAACCTACATGATGCAATCATATTCTAAAGCAACGTGACGCTAACGTAGAATCAACAAGGCATTAAGTTTGCATATGCATCGGATAAGAAATTTGTAACTGTAATACTATAAACCCAGCGTGCGAAATACTAGGTTGCCCAGTTGCACCGTGCAACCATATTTTGCTTGGTGCAACCATATTTTGCTTGGTGCAACCTATTTCTACATCCAGGTATCGTAGTGCACTACCTAAATTTTGTGGTAAGGATGCCCCTTTTATTCCATTGGGAACTGTTTATTGAGAAGTTCCCATGGAACAGCTCATCACTTCAGGTAAGGGGAAACAACTGTTTCAGAAATGTATAATTCACATTGCATTCTAACAAAGTTAATCATAATGTAGAAGAGTTTAAATTCGGGGCAACCTGGAATTTTGATGGGCAACCTAGCTTTCATCCAAGGTTGCCACTGGGCAACCTGGCTCAAAAAAGTATTTCGTACACTGAAACCTGTTTCGGATAAATCTGTTGATCATTTACAAACATATGGAGAAAATAGCCTAGGCGACTGGACGAAGTATTACTAGCATACAAATCAAAATATACACTCTCTCCCAATCCAAAAGTTTGGTGGAAAAACCTGAAAGACCTATCGACGAGAAAAAAATCTTTGTTCGCTGCCTGCTTGGAAATTTATTTTTGGGTTGACGTTATAACGTTATTGTTCTGGAGAACAATACGTATTGAACTGAAGTCACCTGTTCCGTTTCCCAGGAGCGTTTCTTCCATGTGAAAGTACTCCAGTTCGTCGGTGAAGTGTTGCGTGTAGGAGCCCGTCTCCGTGCCCATGCCGCGGGACTCCGTCCAGTGCACCTTAGCGAGCCCGCGAATGTCCACCTTCAGCGAGCGGAGTCGCATCTCTCCCCGCAGTTCCAAAACAACATGGCCGCTCACAACTTCGGTCGGTTCGTACACAGCTTTATCGCCGTCCAGGGCGATCTCGAAGAGCTTCAGCCGCCCCATTGCAGCTGCTTTGCAACATTACTACCATCAGAAGACGCAAAGTAAGCCCCAAAAGCACGGGCCGACTCTGGATCTGCGGTAAACCGTTTGTGTTCTCCCTCTACTCTACACTTCCATCGCTCCTTGTTTTGTACAAACTCGCTTCCGCAATCCGCGATGCAACCGGAAGTGACGTCATGGAAAAGCGCCGCCTGATGACTCACTGAGGTTCGCCGTGAGGTCACATATCCGATTTGACGAGCCGATTTGTCCAATAGTCCGATTACCAAACCTATTTTAGCTCCCGAGGCTTTTGTCCTCTCAGCAAAATCTCTATTTGCATAGAGGGCGAAAGACTCGGCGACTTCACATGTACAAGATTTACTGTGTAGGCATGGTTTTCAAAATATTTGGCTAAACTCTAGTGTAGACGCCAACTATTTCGGAAACATGTTCAAGGAACGACTGAAGGACACATTTCTTTCCAACTGGAGACAAAAAATAAGAAGCTTCAGTAAACTTGAAACATACTCCAAAGTCAAGAAAACCTTTACCATGGACAATTATCTTTCAGTGATTCAAAATAAATCCTTTACAACTAGTATAACAAGACTGAGAATTGGCGCACATTGCTAGAAATTGAGAAGCGTCACAAAAATATACCAGCAGAAAAGAGAATGTGTCCTGCCTGCAAAGACAAAGTTGAAGATGAATACCATTTCTTAATGATATATCCTTGCTATAACAAAGAAAGGAAAGACTAATGATGTCATGTAAGAACAAAATAACGCTACCTGGAACAAGTAGAGAAATTTTCAACATGCTTCTATCATGCCCCAACTCTGTATCTGTCTATCTAACCGTGTCATAACAATGTGAAATGCAATATTCCATTATAACATGTACATGTATTGAATGATAAGGTTAGATTGATAAGCTAGTAGAAACAGTGTATAGTTAGTAAGTGTCATCTGCCATACATTGTACCCGTTGCAATTGTTTCACAATAAACTTTGACTTTGACTAACATGTGTTCGGGTAACCAGCCTTAGAGAGAATAATCCTGCGCATTAATTTAGCCCGTCCGAGACCATTTCAATTTAATTGTTGCTTGCCCGAATGTTGGGGAGATGGTAACAAAAAATCATCTTTGACTGAGATTTCAAAGGCGTCCAGAGCCGGTGAGCAGCGATTTCAGAGCAGTAATTAAAACTGGATTTTCAAAGTCAATTTTCAGGTCAATTTTTAATGTAGTATTCATATAAAGTTGGATCAATCTGTGAGACAAAAATGCGATGTCGCTGATGGAAAAGAGTTGCTTGTTTCGTATCGTAGTCTTGTTCTAGCAGCTATTTATTGGCCGTACCCAAAAAAATGGGACCTCCTCATGTGTTTCTGGGCGATTTCACTCTTCAAGTATGAACTTCCATATGATGAAGAAAGGATATGCAAACTTGCAGTAAATGTCAACACTAATCAGACAAATTCGTCATCCATAGAAGTTTTTTATTTTATTTTGCCGCCCTGAAATTGCATTGGATGCTTTTTGTATGTTCTATTGTGTATTTTTTTTTTCGTGCTCTCACATTAAATTTGGGGCCCAAGAAGATACCATTCGAAAAATATACTTCGTGTGGTGTTATATTAATTGGTGTGGCGATACTATTAAAGTCCAAGTAGGGCCAAGTAGATCACTGGCTGCAACTTAGACAGTATCACTGAATTGGCCAAGCTGTACATTTGCCGGACTGTATCCATTGGCCAATTTGATACTGTCTTTGCAGCCACCAAATGATCCGCATGCCTTGAGGTTAACGCTGAATACGGGCAGGTCCTTTCCTTGCTCTAATCATGAATTTGAATGCACACATACAATGTCTTAAAGGCTAAAATGCCTTCACTAGATCTCGGGGAGGGGAACAGACATTTGCGATACAAAATATTGACAAACACTAACATAGTTTGTATAGGAACTGATATAAAATGGTTGATGTAATACCGGTAATACATGAACTTGATAGATTGAATACTGCGATGTTGTGGCTCAGTGATGAAGCCTATCACAATATATGGCATGAGCATGGTGTGACATGTAACAAAACGAACCAGACCAGCAACTTTCTCCGTAGTACATCACGTACGTACGTGGTGAGTCACAATAGCTGTATATTATAGATCATTATGGGCTTAGATAAAGGTCAACTGACTAAAAGAACATAGTTCGCTTTGTGTACATGACTGAATAAGAATTGTTAAAACGATCGATCATGAG
Source organism: Branchiostoma floridae x Branchiostoma japonicum (assembly GCA_013266295.2). Classification (NCBI taxonomy): domain Eukaryota; kingdom Metazoa; phylum Chordata; class Leptocardii; order Amphioxiformes; family Branchiostomatidae; genus Branchiostoma; species Branchiostoma floridae x Branchiostoma japonicum. Next base: position 30,234,846 of record CM023823.1, on the reverse strand, counting down.
AGGAGACATCACTCCTCTTCAGCGTCACTAGCGGACATACAACCCCACTTTAAACCGGAAGGGAGGACTCTATTATTTAAAGTGCCCTTCCCTGTCTCTTATCTTGGGTGGTGGTAGGGAAGGGCCCCATGTACTGGATAGTTCTACACGGAGTCCTTCCTTCCGGTTCAAGGCGGGGCTGTAGGTCCGCTAGTGACGCTGAAGAAGAGTGATGGATGTCACTCCAAACGTCTTGAAGTAATCTCCGGAATTTATCCAGTAGTCTAAGAGTTGGAATTATCTTTGAAACAGTTCCTCATGTTAACCGAGACAAGGCAGGTGATGAAAGCATCCAACGGTGTACGGAAGAGTCAATAATGCTTACCTTTAGAAGTATAAATCATAACTATGTTTCCCCCAAAATTTGACGACCAAAAACAAGTAATTTTGATATAAGCATCGTGATAGGGGAACACTCTCAGCCTTTGTCGCGTGTAGTTCGTTCAATACGCGCGTACACGTTACGTAGTAGTGTACCTTCTAATGTATTTCTGTGCTGCTAGTACATGAAAATCATTGTCGTACCAATTAAAGAAAAGTACAGAAAGCCACCAATGACTACACAGCCCCGTTGATGACCTTATAACTGAGGTGGTTTATATAGAAGAGGCCGCTCCCTGTATTTATCTATCATTACGACGTACAGCGTTTAACTTTGAGGCAGGTCTTGTCTTCTTGGTTTATCTTCGCTGGCTGAATTGATGGGGTAGTCACCACCGTTGGTTGCATGCCCCTTTGATGACTCTGTGTGACGGACAGTTTAGGATTTAAGCCAGGTCTTACAGCTCAGTAAACTGAGGATCGTAACTTACATGTTGTTACCTTAAATATAGTCAAACAAATTGGCTTGGGACGGAAGAGTCTGTGCGTGCAAGGAGGTGCTTTCTTGATAACAGAATGGCAAAAATCACAGCATGTTTAAATTTCAGCAAAGAAAGCGCACCTCATCCTTAAAAGAATGACAGCTACAATTGGATACCATATCTCCATTCAAACAATTAATTTTGGGTTTAATTTCATGTTTAACTTCACAACAGACGCTTAGCAGCGTACGTTGATTGAAATGAACAAATACGACCCGGAATTGTTTTTGATATTCACTTCGCAAGCTTGTCACACGGATAGCCAGCTGCACTTATATATCTAGACTAAGAGGCTAATTGACGAAAATAATTGATGCAAAATTGTGCACAATTTGCTCGGTGCAGGCACACCTTGGATCACGTCATTCGTTGATCGTATGTGACCCAGTAGGTAACGCCTAAATCCAACCTGCGCTGTTGTCACATCAGTCGAGTTTGAACCACGAGAGAGGCGCATTTACATTGGATTCTTCTCCGTTTTCCCTTGAATTTGAACTCAGAAACCGAGAACTTAAAGATCGTGATTCTTCGGAAGGGATTCGACCGCAGGTTGCCTTCCTCTGGAGAAGAGATGGCTACTTCAACGCGTGACTGGAAACATCTTTCTTTACTTCTTGCTGTTTTGTTAATCTTCCAATTGAAGACCGGTAAGTGATCGTCAAATTAGTAGTTTCTTGCTGTTTTAGACATAGATTCAAACAACTAATCCTTTGGGATTTTCGTTGTGAGTCTTTGTGCCATTAGTCTGGTTTTGAGTGAGACTTGGAAGTCGGCCAACGATCACCAATCATGTGAAGTTGCACTCACGCACAGATCGAGGTGTGCTTACCTCCCAAAACCTCTTCTCAAAAAATAAAAGACGATAATTTTCTGCTGGCTTTGGCCTGTGCTAAAGTGGGGGAGATCGTAACGGTCTTTCACTACAAGGTGTCAGCGTGAAAGTGTTAAATTTTCAACGTAATATTTCGAATTTATGATATGACACCAACCTTCTAGATCACAGAAGTAATATTTACACGACGTCACCAAACACATGTCGTTTGTAATCTGGACGAATACCTTGCCACATTGTCCTAATAGCGCCACTCCCAGGCAATTTTAAAGTGAGAGAGAGGTAAGAAAAATGCACTAGGCATATATATAGGAGTGGTAAGTAAAAAATGCGAACTTCTAATGTACGGAACACTGCGCGGTGGGTGTAAGAATTACAGTCATTCTAGATTATGTTTGTATGGTTTGTAGACATTTTTCATCGCCACCGTGAGAAAGGTGAATGGGCCTGGGAGCGACCACGAGCTGAAGTCACTGTTACACGTATAGCAGATCATCGTTGAACGAGGTGTTGCGACCGTTGACATTCACCCAATTATGCCCTTCAACGAGCTGAAAGAAATGATCAGTTGGCGCCATTTATTTTGGCGGGAATAACGTTCATTGGGCAGATGGAGTGTTCAAATCTAGCCTAGTATGCTTGAATCTCGCTTGAATCACACAGATTTGAGGAATTCAGTTCTCTGTAAAATACGTCGACATACCAGGCTGGTTTGGAATTCAATTTCAAAGTTACTAACTATCAGACCAAAATACCTAGCTTCTGGCTGGCGAATCTCTTTATATATATAATTCAATCTTTCTCTCTCATTCTATATGTACATGCTATTACTTATCATGATACTGTCTCAAGTTGCGAAGAATATACTCTCCAAGCAAAGGTTTTGGCTTCGGCTTATTTTTTTTATAGCACCCTGTCAATTTGACATACTGTCTTGCCAATTTGATACTTCTTGCAACCACCAAAAGATCTGCTTGGAGATTACGAAGATTATATTTGGCCGCTCCAGAATTCACTAAGACCCCTTTCCCCTGGATGACTATGACTCTATTGAAAGTGGTGTAAAAGTTCGAAGGACGAAACAAACACAATTTACTAACATACTTCTTCGTTAATAAAATTTGTTTGAACTCTTAATGAGATTTAAGTCGCTCAGTTGTCGTTCAGCAGTCGCCGGAAAGGGTGTACACATACATGTATAATGAACTGGAAAGATGAGTCAGTACATGTGAACGCTGAATAGTATGTCAAACTACCTGTAATTACAGCCAAATCAAAAACCCACGTTTATGGAATAACAGGTCAAGTGTGATAATGATCGTTGTTGAATAACTCCTATAAATGGTATCTGAGCTACATGCATTGTACATTGGGAGCAAACTAGAGAGGCGAAAAAAAGACAGTTACATGTACTCCAAGATCAGCTACAAATAGAGCATTTGCACAATAGTGAATCTGAGTTTGGTGAACTTTGGATAGACAAATGCCCTATTCATACTAAGCCTTGCAAATCGGATGCATGCGCAGGTAAGCCGTATACCTCACACCTGATCCCCGCTGCGTTCAGACTAGTCAGGATGCGCTAGCTCAAGCCGGCTCGAGACTACCTCCCGGAGGTGGTTTGGGATCGAGCCGGTTGCATTGTGACTTGGAGCGTTCAGACGGTGGATTCGCCCCAGAATCCGATTTGCAAGGCTTAGTATGAACAGAGGAAAGTGACATGGCTCAGCATCTGCTCGTATAAACTCTAATCATGTGTGGTGATTTGAATATGATTCATCAAATTGCTCAGTAAAAGTAAAAGATATCCATGTATATGACGTTCTGCTTACCAGTCCCTGAATGCGTCATTTTGTTACTGCTGTTTTCGTTACAAATGGCAAATGTATAAAACAAGAGGTACTGAAATACGGTAGCCGTCTGAAAAGAGTATGTAAGACCACGCCAATTCAACCAATTGGTTCTCGGATTCGCCGTCTTCATTTTTTTTTCTGATTTGCAAAAAAAGTTCAGGTTCTGAATCAACTTCAACTTGGTCATATTTTGGCCTCAACAGATGAAAAAAGTCCTTGTCTTCTTTGCTGTTACATATGTCCATCTATTAATGCAGTGGTTTGATTAAAAGTTCAAAATTCATTGTTTGAATTACGAACCAGCCTGGTATGTTGACTTCTTGGCTCCTATAGTTGCATTCAAGGCTATCATAGGATACCTAGGCCTGTTTTTTCGTCCTGAACCGAGAACCAACAAATTAGATTGGTTTGGCCTAATGAGGAAAATGCCAACATTGAAACGCCGCAGGTGATGGAGGCTAGCTGTGTATGGCCCTGTTCAAACGAATGCGCATTGAGCTCGATTCGGGCAAGCCACATTCCTCACATCTGGTCCACGTGCAACACGTTCCTTCTAAACCGTGCCCGAGAACGATTCGCCGAAACCACATTCATTGTTGTTTGATGAAAACAAGAAAGGTGGCGTCTTGCCAATGTTAGAGGTTAGGGGTGAAAGTGCATCCCGCCCTAGAACTTGTCGTGTTTTTCTTATGGATAATCGCTTGCAACCGGCTCAGAGGAGTACGAAAGAGACGCAGGCTACGGGTGGCCCTTGTAAGAATTCATTGCCGACGCCACCACTTGTTATCTGCGGACCCCGAGGTCACTGACCGGGTTGATATGCAAAGTAAACCTGATGAATGCGCATCGGCGCGTTCAGACGCAATTCGCGATCCAGTCAAGGCGGTTTGAATCCGCCTCCAGATGTGGATTGGGATCGATGCGCATTCAATGCGCATCGGAGCGTTCAGATGGAGCCACATGAATCCAGAAGCCGGCCAATCCACATCGAATCCGGCTTCCCCGCATTCGTTTGAACGGGGTGTATATGATCAGATATTGGATGTGTGCCAGGGTATCGTTTACACATTATTTGTTTGTCTGTTAATAACATAGCGTTAAATTCGAATAGTATTCAATTGAAAAGATAGACGTCAATTTTAATCGCAAAATGTTGGTAAACCAAGGGCTACATTGTGTCCATTTGTCAATGTCAGCTACAGTTTTTTTTAAATTTTAAATATATATAGATATTAAAAAAAAGAATATACATGTACGTCCATATATGTCAAGATATGAAGTACTAAGCTGAGACGATTTTACTAATATAATATATACCATATGATTATATATATATATATATATGTTGTTACATTGCCCAACAATTTTCTTCCACGTCAATGAGATGACCACAGGTGAGGTAATGAAGGTACAATGTACACACGCATTTGTCACACCCTCCCGTAAATTTGCCTGAACACCCAAGAGCCTGGCCGGAAATGTGCTGACGTCACGACAATCATACAAATAGTACAAATACATAGACTCCGATCAGATGTAAAAGCAGTGTGGGTTGGCTGGGTATGTGCAATGTTAATCTGTTACCCATCATGATCAATGAAGTATGCAGAAAGGCCAAGAAGAAATATATAAAACAAGGACCAATACTACACTATATATTACTAGTACTACTACTAGTACTAGTACTACTACTACTATACTAAATACTTTTACTACTATATAGTGTACTACTACTACTACTACTGATACTACTACCACTACTACTACTACTACTATACCAAATACTAGCACGTCGGCAGAACGTACTGCGCCTGCGCTGTGATTTTGCACGTTTTTCGTTGGATGTTTGGTCAACGTTGCATCAAAATTTTGCCTCTTGCAGACGATATCTTTTCCTATACAACATCTGAAAACTACAGACAGGCTGTCAACCTTATATGCTCCAATACAACCTTATATGAGACGTTCTGCCAAAGTGCTATATGCACAATACATTACGGGTTTCGCGCAGGTGCAGTACGTTCTGCCGACGTGCTCCAAATACTCTAATTACAACTATACTACTACTACTACTACTACTTCTAGTACTACGACTACTACTACTACTACTACTACTACTACTATTACTACTACTACAACTACTATATAATACTAAATCATGAGAATGTAGATATCTTACATATTGATATGCAGAATCCATCCTCCAATTCTCCGATTGTTGTAAACGTACTGTATGATATGATGCGATCATGACAATGTAAATAAAGCACTGTGTCTGCTTGTATCAATGTCATCGTTCAATAACATTAATATCAACATTATATCATCATTTTCCGTTCACAGTTGATGCCCAGACAACGCCGTCTCCAACAGGTGATTATTTTCACTTTTAATTGTATCATCATTAGGTTTAACTACCTCAATTTTAGCCAAAACATCATCATAGGGACAAAATATAGCATATGAAAAGTTCAACCACAAGGATAAGATATATGTTTATTGAATTTTTAGGTGGCACATTCAAAATTGTAACATAAGTAAAAGAGGATTGTGAGACATAACTAACACAAGTAACTGAATGTATACATAAACAAATACATGTGTTACATGAAAAAAATATAGCAAAGCCGTTGGAAACATTGATTGATATTTCAATACAGAAATTGTCGAAATTACATTTTGAACAATGTGAATGTCACTAAATTATTATTTGATAATTGATAATTGATAAAGGATCAATTTATGGAAGTGAATATTTCAGACTTGACATTTACATGAACGATGACTACATCTATGTTAACCAACGATGATTGGACGTGAATGAATTATTCTGATAAAACGCATTGAAAATAACGAAGACTACTTTGTTTTGTATTTCAGACCAATGCGAGCAGCAGGTAGACATTGTTTTCCTGATTGACAGCTCGGAGAGCGTGAGGTCTGGCGGTTTCGAGACCTCCAAGGAGTTCGTCATCTCCGTAGCCAACAATTTCGACGTCGCGCAAGATGCCACACGGATCGGAGTGGTCACTTTCAGCAGCAGCGGCCTGCAGGTGACCGAGGTTCGTCTCAACGAGTTCGACAATCGGGACGACTTGGTCGCGGCTGTGCGCAACATCGACTACGACCGAGGCGGGACGTACACAGGAGAAGCCCTGGACTACGTTCGTGCCAACTCCTTCGTACAATCCAACGGCGCAAGAGACGACGTTCTCCCGATTCTAGTCGTCCTGACGGACGATGACCCCGCTGATGACGTCGTAGCACCGGCACAGACACTGAGGCAACAAGGTGTAACGGTGTTTGCTGTTGGCGTCGGGCACATTTTGGACATCACCGACCAGACCCTGTTGGCCATTGCTGGCGATCAAGACAGAGTATTGAGGGTAGACGATTACCGTGCTCTCGCGGATGCTATTCACGCCGAAAGGCTCGGACAGTCCATCTGTGACAGTAAGTTGACATTTTATCGGCAGAGTTAAGATTTTCTTCTTCATCTGTCTTATATACAGAAGTTAGCCTGGTGACCATTCTCTACGGGCGGGCTTTGGAGTGTTTTCGTCCCGGTTTGTTGTGTTGGCACAGGGCCTTTGCTCTGGTAGGCGATCTTTACAACTTCTGCCGACTCGTATCTACATGTACATGTAATTGAAACTCCTAGCGTGCGCTGGGCGGAAGGCTTGGCGGGCGTTCAAACTCTTAGCGCCGTATAGATCGGGGAGCCACGACCGGTCTGTTCACCAGGCTAACAAAAGTCGACTATATACTTTTGTCAAGTGTTTTGAATGGAGTGAATTCTTACGTTTCAATGATTTCACTACGTCAGATGCCTTTTGTCACTTTTTGTGGTCTCTCTTTGATACAGGTAGCAACTTGTGCGAGCCGTCCCCGTGCCACGCCATGGCCACGTGCACTGTCATCGGCCGAACATTTCAGTGCGCCTGCGTCCCCGGGTTCGTGGGAGACGGCCGGACTTGCCAAGGTGCGTCGAACATAACCGTGATCTATATCATTTCCACATACAATTCTTTATTGACTCGACAAAAAGTACAGGGACTTTTGTATGGTCAACTATGACTACGAACAAACTTTAAGCTAAATACATGTATGAATAAAATCATTCTGCGTACATATATGTATGAGGGAAATTGCGTACAGAATATATATCAGAGGCAACCTAACAGGTTAACTATTCTCTAACATATAGTCTCTAAGATTTAAACAGTCCTTGATATATTTTCCTACTTGCACACCATATGGATTGTCCCCACTTAAAATATACATGTATGCTACAAGCAAAATTGTCGGTGATATCTAAAACCGTCTCTACCCTAACATAAAAACTGCACACTAGTCAGTCAATATATAAGCAGATCTTTCGTTGGTGGCAAATGGTAACTGTCTGGCAAATGGATACAGCCTGGCCAATTTGATACTGTCTTTGCAGCCACCGAAAGATCTGCTTGGAGATCATTACAGACTGCCACAATGATCTTGGTAACGGTGCTAGCAGTAAGCACGTCGGCAGAATGTACTGTGTCCGCGCGAACCCCGCATTTTTCACTGTTTTCGCTTGATGTTTGGTCAACGTTGCATCAGAATTTTGCCCGTGGCAGACGGTATCTTTTCCGACGCAACATTCGAAAACTATAGACAGGATGTCAGCCTTAAATATGCGAATACGACCTTAAACGAGACGCTCTGTCGAAGTGCTACGCACAATACATTTCGGGTTTCACGCAGACGCAGTACATTCTGCCAACGTGATCTGGCAGTAAATAGCGCGAATTGACAAATCGTCTGTTAACAATTTAAAGGCTCGCTTTGTTTTCGAAATAGCTCACCCAGTTATACGTAATGCTTGTTTGGTACAGTTTGGCGCAACGCAGGAGACATAATGACAGAGTAGCCTACAGTAACACAGGACATTTAGATGGGTCTCGATCTTGTAGATAGCATTTGTACAAGTGCACGTGATGACATTCCTTTGTATATAGAAGTTCGCCCAATGGTAGTCTTAAAGCAACTGTCTTATCCTCTTGTGAGAAATAAGGCCATGACTTTTTCCTTTCATATGGGTCTGTCCTTGGTCGCCTTCTTTACTGATCGCCATGATAATTCCATGGACGCCAGGTCATCCGTCACAGTTTTTCTCGAAGTGTTTTTGTGTCTACCTCTTTTTCCTTTTACCAACAGGTCTCCAATCTAAGGCTGTTTTAGATATTCTTGAGTTATCCAGCTTTATTACGTGTCCAAGCGTCCATTTCAGTCTTCTGTTGGTGATTTAAGATCTGCTTAAGGCTTACAACAAACTACATTTTTTTTAATCAAGTGATTTTTGTTTGTCATTCTAGTCGTCACATGTCCCATCCTGGTGGCCCCAGAAGACGGCACCCTTGATCCAACCGGTGCCAACACGTACCAGGATGTGGTGCAGTTTGCCTGTAACCAAGGGTTCCGACTCGTCGGTGACACGACAGCTACCTGCCAAGTCGATGGCACATGGAGTCACCCCGTACCAAGATGTGAACGTAACGTTGAGATATGATACAAATTTTATACACGTTTTTGATAATTCACTGCCTCAATAGAAGGAGTCAAACCCAGCAAAACTAGTACCTCGTAGAATGTAGCATAACGTTAGACGTAGTTTCTTGTATCATTGTATTTTTTAAATGTTGTTTGTACCTGCAATCAGCTCTCGAGCCTCGAGCATGTATTAGCAATAAATTTAAAAACTTTTACTATTGTATTAAACGAGGCCTTTACGTCCTTGTCAGAACCTACCCCCGACCACCAAGCTACCACTTTGGCCGGGGGTTGAGAGCAGTCTGACTTAGGCTACACCTCAAATCGAATTTGAGTTGAATTTGAGTCAAAATTGACTGACAACCATGCCCCGACCACTGCTGAAATATAGTTTCTCCCAAAAACCACTCAACCAGTTCCGCAACCATGGCCCAACTTGACCTACTTCCCATTATGGTCGGGAGGAGTTCGGCAGTGTTCGGGAGGCCATATTCGGCTATGTGTGATAGGGCTTTGCGGAGAATCGATTAAATGAGTAACCAAAGCTGACTGGTGTTGCTAAACATGTCTCTAGACACTTCGATTATATTTGCCTATCTCTGTCTAAATGCAACGATTTTGTTCATTCTTTGAATTTGGATAATTACTCCGTGAAGGAGGTCAGGACCTCCGGACGGAGTGTTGTAATCGGCTGATTTTTCATGTTCGCAGTCAAAACACTGGGTTCTCTTTGTGTAATCGGCACGCAATTTTATACGCCGTCTGCGGGCATGCCCGTGTTGATGCACGAATGTGTATTTTTGCCGTTGCTGCTTTCGCGGTCAATGTAATATTGCAAACGCACCCCTACAATTACGAGGCGAATTGGAATGGTCCAGAAAAACGCGTTGTTTGGAATAGCAGTGGGGGGGGGGTGGAACTTCATGCAGATACGGGGTGGTTTTTATAAGTGGTTCCAGATGTTTTTGCCCATGGTTAAGAGATGCCAAGTTTTTTGGAAGATGTTCGCAGCCAAAACGCATTCTTCCGTACGTCGCATTTCTGTGTAATTTCGCATGTGGTGTTGCATTATGTCCGGGATGATGCACGTCTTTTTATTTTTACCGTAGCTGTTTTGATATTGGAGTAAATGGTTATTTTCGAAACATCCCCATGTCGTTGAAATGTTGTCGTCCGTTTATGTCACCGGTAGTAAGTCGGGGCGGGGCTGATGGGGACGGATATGTGGGGTGGTCAGAGGTCAACATTAGGAAAAATTTAATGTTAATACCGATGACCGAGTCCAAAAAACTGAAACGTGAAAATCGGATGATTGGACCTGATGTACATTTCTGTAGATTGTATACAGAATACACACATCTTTAGATAATCTGGCCATGGCAGGTATACTAGATTAGCGTACATCTATGTTTATGCGTTCAAAACAAGAAAAGTAATCGTTTCCCGGTATTATTCTCTCGAAACACGGCGCTGAATATAGGAAGAAGTAGCCTGTGTTACGCAATGCTTTCGGCCGGATTGATGTGCAACTGTTACTAATTGCAGGGTCTGGGCTTGGCCAGTCGCGGTGTATGGCCAGTCGCGCTAATATGCGAGTGTTCCCTGTAGACAGTCCTGGAGTTAACGTTGACTTGAGCGGTACCCGTTTTTCCGTGTTTGCAGCTAAAACCCACGGTCCCCTTTGTTCAATCGGCATGCAATTTTATACGTCGTCTGCAGGCATGCCAGTGCCAATACCACCTCTCAATCTGCAAATTATAAAATTTCACGGAGAATTGTCGCCTATGGCGTCTTGTTTTTTGTTATTATTGCAGCGTTGCCATGTCCAACTCTGACGGCCCCAGTAAATGGAGCTTTGAGTTCTACCGGTGCAAACTCCTACCAGGACGTGGTGACGTTTACCTGTAACCAGGGATACGGACTGAACGGAGCCTCTAGTGTGACGTGCCAGGTGGACCAAACATGGAGTGCCCCTGTTCCAACTTGCCAACGTAAGTACCTACATTGCAGGAGTTAAAAGAAGGTTTTGCCTTTGAACACAATGCACAAATTATTGTAAATTATTGTTTGATCAACAGTTAACAGGTAATTAAGTACAATATTGTTGTTTATTTATTTATAAAGATTTACTTACTTACAATGTTCCTTTGTTTTAGCGTTGCAATGTCCGACTCTGACTCCACCAGCCAATGGAGCTCTGAGTCCTACCGGTGCAAACTCCTACCAGGACGTGGTGACGTTTACCTGTAACCAGGGATACGGACTGAACGGAGCCTCTAGTGTGACGTGCCAGGTGGACCAAACATGGAGTGCCCCTGTTCCAACTTGCCAACGTAAGTACCTACATTGCAGGAGTTAAAAGAAGGTTTTGCCTTTGAACACAATGCACAAATTATTGTAAATTATTGTTTGATCAACAGTTAACAGGTAATTAAGTACAATATTGTTGTTTATTTATTTATTTATAAAGATTTACTTACTTACAATGTTCCTTTGTTTTAGCGTTGCAATGTCCGACTCTGACTCCACCAGCCAATGGAGCTCTGAGTCCTACCGGTGCAAACTCCTACCAGGACGTGGTTACGTTTACCTGTAACCAGGGATACGGACTGAACGGAGCCTCTAGTGTGACGTGTCAGGCCGACCAAACATGGAGCCAACCTGTTCCAACCTGCCAACGTACGTGGTTTTGTCTGTAAATGCAATGCATGCAAAATGTCAAATTGTTATTTCAATACTTATTTACGAGGTAATTTTTTTAATAATAAACTTGTTACATGCATTGTACTTTTGGAATCCACTTAAGAATGTTTAAGTTTCCTTTAGCGTTACCATGTCCGACTCTGACGGCCCCATTGAATGGAGCCCTGAATCCTGTCGGAGCGAACTCCTACCAGGACGTGGTTACGTTCACCTGTAACCAGGGATACGGGCTGAACGGAGCCTCTAGTGTGACGTGCCAGGCGGACCAAACATGGAGCCAACCTGTTCCGACATGCAGAGGTGCGTATGAGTACATTAAATGTCAGAAATGGATGTGCCTTTAAATGCAATGTATGCAAAGAGTCAAATAAGTGCTTTAATTCTGAGTAGAAGGCAATGAATTGGCTATATTCTATTCTTGACATTCTCCGTCTACAATGTTTTATTTTGTTTTAGCGTTGCAATGTCCGACTCTGACGGCCCCAGAAAATGGAGCTCTGAGTCCTACCGGAGCGAACTCTTACCAGGACGTGGTTACGTTCACCTGTAACCAGGGATACGGGCTGAACGGAGCTTCTAGTGTGACGTGCCAGGCGGACCAAGCATGGAGCCAACCGGTTCCAAATTGCCAACGTACGTATGAGTGCATTAAATGTCAGAAATAATTGTGCCTTTGAATGCAATGTATGCAAAGGGTCAAATAGTTTTATAATTCGTAAAAGGCAATGGATTGGCTATATTCTATTCTTGACATTCTCCGTCTACAATGTTTTATTTTGTTTTAGCGTTGCAATGTCCGACTCTGACGGCCCCAGAAAATGGAGCTCTGAGTCCTACCGGAGCGAACTCCTACCAGGACGTGGTTACGTTTACCTGTAACCAGGGATACGGACTGAACGGAGCCTCTAGTGTGACGTGCCAGGCGGACCAAACATGGAGCCAACCAGTCCCAACTTGCCAACGTGAGTAGGTTTTTAAAGAAGGTTAGCTATTGAAACAATGCATAGATTATATTAAATAATTGTGTGATTAACAATCAAGAGGTAATAAACTAGTCTTATTTCTGATTGATATATTTATCACGATTTACCACATATTGTATTCTGGTATAATTCGTGTATAAAGCACGTAAAAAAGATTTGCCTTGATTTTAAGTGCTATGTGACAAACTATTTACATTATATTCTGGACATCCTCCTTACAATGTTTCTTGGTTCTAGCTTTGGCATGTCCGACTCTGACGGCCCCAGTAAATGGAGCTCTGAGTCCTACCGGAGCGAACTCCTACCAGGACGTGGTTACGTTTACCTGTAACCAGGGATACGGACTGAACGGAGCTTCTAGTGTGACGTGTCAGGCGGACCAAACATGGAGCCAACCTGTTCCAACATGCCAACGTAAGATGAGTTTTTAAACAATGTCTATAAAATTCTACATTATAATCTGTATCTCATAACAGTCTCCAATATAAGTTTGGAATTCCACTTTTCCCATTTTGACAAGTGCTGATATTTTCAATATAAAAGCACTTGGTACAAAGTCTTTATATATGCTTGACAAGTATGATGTATAGTTGTCAAATATGTTAATAACTCTCATGAATATTAATTTTGAAATTTTTCTTCCTGCAGGAATTCCTGCAGATTCTGCAGGAATTCCTGCAGGAAGAATTCTTCCTGCATGAATTCCTGCAGGAATTCATTTTTCCTGCAGGAATTTCCTGCAGGAATTCCTGCAGGAAAAGTCATTCCTGCAGGAAATTCTGCAGGAATGACCTTATGACAGTGGATATGAGTTCTTTTGAGATTATTGTGTTAAACTTTGTTTTTTAACTGATACACCATGCCTATTTACATATATGTGAAGGTTGAGGTTTAACCGTCCGTTCTTCCATTCCATTCTTCCATACAGGCTGGAGCCAGAACATGTGTTGTTGTTTGTTGTTTACTTATTTGGCACTTTCAAGAAACAAATACAAAACAACAAGTAAATATGGAAATTTGAAAATTGAAACGTCTGTTTACTTGGATTATGCAACACTTTCAAATATAAAGGCTACTCTTAATTATTTTCCCTTCAAAAATATAAATACAATCAACAGTACACACTATCTACAAATTACCCTTTATACATGTACACTTTTTAAAAACTAATGATCAATGATATAACTTGTGACAGGGTAGCTCCAGATGACAACATTGAGCTTGTCACAGGCTCAAAGTCAAACCTTTCACGTGGGCAATATTGCAACACTTATCCAAACTGCTACAAACAGGGGTCTCATGTTTCCCTTGAAGTATACAGTGTAGTATGCAAATGAAGGGAGGCAAAATGCACTCTTTGGGCAAGTTGGGCAATGAACATGTTATAATACTCCATTGATTTCGAAGGGATTTTTACTAGGGCTAAATTGTCATGTTTGTGACAGGATTTTGGAATTTTCATGAGAGTAACACAGTTTGTAATGCTAGAATACATTGTTATGTTGTTTTTATATTTTTTCTGGAAAAAGATCATTTGGAGAAAGACTTAATGTTGTAAAAGTAGCAATCTGAAAATTGATATGGGGACACTGGATTATTACATGAGAGTGCATGCCCTTATTCCCCTGTTCAGAAAAACTCCTGAGTTTAATAATCCAACCTCATTTTTAGACCAAACAAATTTGATTTGTTGTTACCCTCCAAATTGCCCGCTTCTATTCTTAATTTCTCATACAAAAAAATTCACATCCCATTCAGGAAAATGTTTACTAACTACATTACCATGATGCCATTCAACAATTTTCCAATTTAGCAAAATGTTTAATTTTTGTTTGCTAATGTTTTTATCCTCCACTTTTTGTGGACAAGTTCAAAGTAAAGCGCACACATCTTTGATTCTTTTCCTGTTCTGTGGTTTCTCAGCTCTAGCCACAATTTCATAAAACAGTCTTCAATTCGGAATTACACTTTTCCCATTTTGACAAGTGCTGATATTTTCAATATAAAAGCACTTGGTACAAAGTCTTTATATATGCTTGACAAGTATGATGTACACAAACAAATACATGTATGTTAATAACTCTCATGAATATTCATTTTGAAATTTTTCTTCCTGCAGGAATTCCTGCAGGAATTCAGTTTTCCTGCAGGAATTCCTGCAGGAAAATCTTTGGAGACTGTTTTATGAAATTGTGGCTAGAGCTGAGAAACCACAGAACAGGAAAAGAATCAAAGATGTGTGCGCTTTACTTTGAACTTGTCACTGACTGCTGACCATAAGATCAGGTGTATGTAGAGAGAGAGATGGGATCCGGAAGAGGCGGACATGTTGATATTTGTTTCGGCGCTGTGTTATAAAGATTGCTGAGTTTGCAGGCATTTTTGTGGATGCGTACCTATTTTCTCATCCCAAAAATATGAAAAATATTCGCTACTTTATGTATCATATAAGAATTCTATAACCTTTTTGCCCGCAAAATAGACCTTTTTCCACGATGGTACAGGCAAGGACATTATACAACTGGTACAGGGCTTTGGTGCGCTATCTGTTGTCAATGTTCTCGTCGTATAATTTTTGGACTATTTCTTAAAGCTTGTTTCCTTGTGTCCGTGGATGACTTTATGAGAGCGATAGTAAGCTATGAGAGCTAAGTGATTTTCCTATGGAAATATATTTCTTGGAATATGGTCTACAGCACTCGGGAATATTCAAAGTATTATTTTCCCCAAGGTTATATTCTCACATTATACAAAGGTGTGTCGTAACATAGGTGCGTCGTAACATAGGTGCGTCGTAACATAGAGCCGACACAGTGGGGCACTCCACACCATGGGGGCTGAAACTTTGCAAGTCCATACCAATATGACTGAAGTGATTTTTAATTAAGCTTTATTCGTGCCGCAAAAGAATGCTTTACAATTCTACTAAACATGGGGTGATGAGGCCGAGGGGCCTCATCGCAGAGAATTTCGCGCATACCTCCGCACGTCACTTCCGGGGCTACTTCCGCCCAGAACCGAGAGAGGGTAGCGGCACGGCTAGGCACGGCTCTCCCCAGTAGCTGCTGCACGGCTAGGCGCCTATCTACCCAGTATCTGTAAGTTTCCTCCCAGTGTCCGATATCTTCCCGGGGATTTGCAAGTTTCTTCCTCAGTCATGTCCGACCGCGCTGTGCGTCCCAAGCGGGAGATACGTCTACCGGTGCGTTACCGCGACGAGTATGACCTTGAAGATGGCGCGTACGACCTGGAGCGTCCACAACACAGGTCCACGCCGGCCGGGTTGATGGAGCAGGTGGCAGACGTCACCAGGGAAATTGAGGAACTCAAACTCGACCTCGCCTTCCTGCAGGAAGCGCACGGCGCCACGGGCGGCCTGACACATGACGACAACCACCCCCCTCCCCCCGACAGAACATCTCGCCGCTTCACGGAGGAGATTTCACGAGACTTGAGCAGACGAAGCGACCAAGCAGTTAATAGACAAGCAGATAGGATTCGGACTGACTTGCGGAGCGGTTCGACACCCAGCGAACGCCCCATCACGTATCAGCAGCCGGGCAGGGGAACCTACGCGGACGCCTACCCTACACTACGGGAAGTTCGGGCCCTCAAGCTCCTCGACAACCTCGGCGGCGGCAGTCAGGCCCCCCTCCCCACAGCCCCTAGGGGGACTCGCCATCACACCAGGCTCCCCGCTGACGTCGACGCGTTCAACGGCGAGGGTGAGCAGGGGACTGGCAAGAAGAAGCTCCTGAGCGGTCTCACCCGCAAGTTACATGACAAGGTGAAGCGGGAGGTAAGCTGGCCCCACGAGTTTGTGTTCACCAGTATTACCCCAGTAACTCCGGAGAACATTTCAATAGACCAGCTAGTTGCCGGGGAATTAGCCATAGTTCTGGAGTCCGATGCTTCCGTCACTGAATGGGCAAACAGAGGCCAGATTCTTAAGAACCTTATGAACGATGTGTCCACGTATACCTTCGAGGGCATCCGTGCCTTCTACTCAGTAATGCTGCTTCGCGCAGAGAGAAAGCTGTTCGACCTGGAGGTTCCAGATATCAACTCAGCGCTAAAGGACTTGAAGGAGCAGTACCTCAGGCGTCCTTTGCCCCCACGGCAGCTGGTGGCCACACACAGCAGCACCAAGGTAGACAACCCGTCAGCTACAGACACTCCGTGTGCCAAGTATCAGTCGGGCTTCTGCACTTTCTCTGGAGACCACGCAGGGCAGTACGGCATCCTGGTACACAAGTGCAAGCACTGCTTGGAATCCCGGCCGGATGTGTCCCCACTCCATCCAGCAAAAGACTGTGTCTACAATGATAAAGCAAAGAGGGACGAGTACCAGGCTATGAAAGCGAACCGGGCATGACTAGACCGGTTCCACCACGACCTAACAGACATAGTTCCACACACTCCAGATTCTTTCACCACCCGCAGGAAATCACCCATCAATCTAGATGTTCCCAGAGAGCCTTCGCACTGCATCCAGAACGCATCCTACTAAACACAGTATCAAAACTCTCAGAACCAGCTCAATTTTTTTTTACACAACATAATGAATAATATGTCTGGTTATTCAAGGAAAAGAGTTTTATATCATGTACTTTTGGCATGACAAAAGTGGAGGATAAAAACATTGGCAAACAAAAATTAAACATTTTGCTGAATTGGAAAATTGTTGAATGGCATCATGGTAATGTAGTTAGTAAACATTTTCCTGAATGGGATGTGAATTTTTTTGTATGAGGAATAGAAGCGGGCAATTTGTAGGGTAACAACAAATCAAATTTGTTTGGTCTAAAAATGAGGTTGGATTATTAAACTTAGAAGTTTTTCTGAACAGGGGAATAAGGGCATGCACCCTCATGTAATAATCCAGTGTCCCCATATCAATTTTCAGATTGCTACTTTTACAACATTAAGTCTTTCTCCAAATGATCTTTTTCCAGAAAAAATATAAAAACAATACCTGACATAACAATGTATTCTAGCATTTCAAACTGTGTTACTCTCATGAAAATTCCAAAATCCTGTCACAAACATGACAATTTAGCCCTAGTAAAAATCCCTTCGAAATCAATGGAGTATTATAACATGTTCATTGCCCAACTTGCCCAAAGAGTGCATTTTGCCTCCCTTCATTTGCATACTACACTGTATACTTCAAGGGAAACATGAGACCCCTGTTTGTAGCAGTTTGGATAAGTGTTGCAATATTGCCCACGTGAAAGGTTTGACTTTGAGCCTGTGACAAGCTCAATGTTGTCATCTGGAGCTACCCTGTCACAAGTTATATCATTGATCATTAGTTTTTAAAAAGTGTATAAAGGGTAATTTGTAGATAGTGTGTGCTGTTGATTGTATTTATATTTTTGAAGGGAAAATAATTAAGAGTAGCCTTTATATTTGAAAGTGTTGCATAATCCAAGTAAACAGATGTTTCAATTTTCAAATTTCTATATTTACTTGTTGTTTTGTATTTTGTTTCTTGAAAGTGCCAAATAAGTAAACAACAAACAACAACACATGTTCTGGCTCCAGCCTGTATGGAAGGATGGAATGGAAGAACGGATGGTTAAACCTCAACCTTCACATATATGTAAATAGGCATGGTGTAACAGTTAGTTTAACACAATAATCTCAAAAGAACTCATATCCACTGTCATAAGGTCATTCCTGCAGAATTTCCTGCAGGAATGACTTTTCCTGCAGGAATTCCTGCAGGAAATTCCTGCAGGAAAAATGAATTCCTGCAGGAATTCCTGCAGGAAGAAAAATTTCAAAATTAATATTCATGAGAGTTATTAATATATTTGACAACTATACATCATACTTGTCAAGCATATATAAAGACTTTGTACCAAGTGCTTTTATATTGAAAATATCAGCACTTGTCAAAATGGGAAAAGTGGAATTCCAAACTTATATTGGAGACTGTTTTATATTGTATGAGATGTACATGTAGCGAAAAAAGAACAAGTAGTCATTGGCCGTAGGAGATAGTTTCAGGTTGTATGTGTTGATAATACCGTAAGTTTCTGAATCCCTTCAGCCAGACAATGTCCGACTCTGACGGCCCCAGTAAATGGAGCTCTGAGTCCTGTCGGAGCGAACTCCTACCAGGACGTGGTTACGTTCACCTGTAACCAGGGATACGGACTGAACGGAGCCTCTAGTGTGACCTGTCAGGCAGACCAAACATGGAGTGCCCCTATTCCAACTTGCCAACGTAAGATTAGTTTAAAAATGAAATAGTTAACTAATATCTACCAAATTCTACATCTTCTATGTGCATCCTTTATTGTATGAGATGTAGTGGAAAAAAAATAAGAAGATAAGTATTCATTGGCTGTAGAAGATCGTTTCTGGGATCTAAAGAACATGTTATATGAAATTCCTCATGAGTTGATGATACCGTAAATTTCTTCATCTTTTTAGCCAGACAATGTCCGACTCTGACGGCCCCAGTAAATGGAGCTCTGAGTCCTACCGGAGCGAACTCCTACCAGGACGTGGTTACGTTCACCTGTGACCAGGGATATGGACTGAACGGAGCCTCTAGTGTGACGTGTCAGGCGGACCAAACATGGAGTGCCCCTATTCCAACTTGCCAACGTGAGTACCTAGGTTTCAAAAGGTTTTGCCTTTGAAAACAATGCATAAATTACCTCAAAAAATGTTTGATCAACAATTATGGGATAAAAATTTTAATATTTTTTAATTATCCATTTCTCAAGATTTACCACATTTACCCTTACAATGTTTCTTGGCTTCAGCGTTGCTATGTCCGACTCTGACGGCCCCAACAAATGGAGCTCTGAGTACTGTCGGAGCGAACTCCTACCAGGACGTGGTTACGTTCACCTGTAACCAGGGATACGGACTGAACGGAGCCTCTAGTGTCACGTGCCAGGCGGACCAAACATGGAGTGCCCCTGTTCCAACCTGCCAACGTAAGATAAGTTTCGCAAATTGATATTGTCATGCAACGTCTATCGATCAAATTCTTCTTTCTACATATGCAGTGCATATTTTATGAAATGACAAGCGCACATCCTTTAAATGCTTTACAGTAGGAGATCGCTTCGAGTATCTAAAGAACATGCTTTATCGAAATCTTATTGAATTTTTAACTTTAGTTTTTGCATCTTTTTAGCCAGACAATGCCCAACTTTAACGGCCCCAGTTAATGGTGCTTTGAGTCCTACCGGAGCGAACTCCTACCAGGACGTGGTTACGTTCACCTGTAACCAGGGATACGAACTAAACGGAGCGTCCAGTGTGACGTGCCAAGCAGACCAAATATGGAGCCGACCTGTTCCAGCTTGCCAACGTAAATACCTAAGTTTTGAAATAACTCCCACACTGTAAAAATAGGCAAATATATAAAAGACTGCTTTGTTATTAGAAAAAATACCGAAACTAATGATTATCCTCACTCGATTGTTACACTACATAAAAGATAATCTTGTGCTAGCCTTTGTTGTTTTAATAAGTAGGATTTATTTAGTTTTATTCTATATTAGGTCTTATTCTATACTTTTTTGTACTTCGTCCAATATAGTTTTGCCATACATTGTACCATGTACAATGGTCGTGCAATTAAGTTTTCTGTTTCTGTTTCCTAAGTTTGAAAGAAAGTTTTGCCTTTTAAAACACTTCATAAATTATCTTGAATAATTATCATGAAAGTTCATCTGTGTTGGTAGTTACATGTTTAAAGTTAAGACTTTTGATCCAACACAAAAAATTCTCTCACCTAGAGCTTTCGACCAGTCACTCTGGCCTTCCTCAGTAGACTGACCCAGTGAAGCTTGTCACGTGGCTTCTTTAAAGTGTGACGTCAACACTGGGTCAAAGGTATCTGGTAGACGATGTCGGCCCCCATCTTGAATAATTGTTTGGTTAACAATCAAGAGGTAATAAACTGATAATCTCGATTTAATTTTCGAGATTTGCCACATATTGTATTCTGGACATCCTCCTTACAATGTTTTTTGGTTTTAGCGTTGCCATGTCCGACTCTGACGGCCCCAGAAAATGGAGCTTTGAGTCCTGTCGGAGCGAACTCCTACCAGGACGTGGTTACGTTCACCTGTAACCAGGGATACGGACTGAACGGAGCTTCTAGTGTGACGTGTCAGGCCGACCAAACGTGGAGTGCCCCTATTCCAACCTGTCAATGTAAGATGGGTTTGAAATTAATTGGAAAGCAATATCTATAAATTTTTCCTTACATATATCTGCATCGCATATTATATGAAAAGACAAGCGCGCATCTTGTAGATGCTCGAAAGAAAAGACGAATAGCCATTGGTTGTAGGAGATCGCTTGGAGTATCTTAAGAACTTGCTTTATGAAATTCCTATTGTATTTATAACTATAGTATTTACATCTTTTTAGCTAGACAGTGTCCAACTCTAACGGCTCCAATAAATGGAGCTCTGAGTCCTGTCGGAGCGAACTCCTACCAGGACGTGGTTACGTTCACCTGTGACGAGGGATACGAACTGGACGGAGCTTCTAGTGTGACGTGTCAGGCGGACCAAACATGGAGTCAACCAGTTCCAACTTGCCAACGTAAATACCTAGGTTTTAAAAGAAGGTTTTGCCCTTGAAAACGATGCATAAATTAACTTTAATAATTGGTTAACAATCAAGAGGTAATAAACTAGTAATCTTGATATAATTTTGGAGATTTACCAAATATTGTATTCCAGACATCCTCCTTACAATGTTTCTTGGTTTTAGCATTGCTATGTCCGACTCTGACGGCCCCAGAGAATGGAGCGTTGAGTCCTGCCGGAGCGAACTCCTACAAGGACGTGGTTACGTTCACCTGTAACCAGGGATACGGACTGAACGGAGCCTCTAGTGTGACTTGTCAGGCGGATCAAACATGGAGTGCCCCTATCCCAACCTGCCAACGTAAGATGGGTTTAAAATTGATATTGTAAAGCAATGTCTATCAATTTTTTCTTTACATATATTTGCATCGCATATTGTATGAAAAGACAAGCGCGCATCTTTTAGACATCGATGCTCGAAAGAAAAGAGAAATAGCAATTGGTTGTAGGAGATCGCTTAGAGTATCTAAAGAACATGCTTCATGAAATTCTTATGGAATTATAACTTACGTTTTTACACCTTTTTAGCCAGACAATGCCCCACTCTAACGGCCCCAGTTAATGGAGCTCTGAGTCCTGCCGGAGCGAACTCCTACCAGGACGTGGTTACGTTCACCTGTAACCAGGGATACGTACTGGACGGAGCTTCTAGTATGACGTGCCAGGCGGACCAAACATGGAGCGAACCTGTTCCATCTTGCCAACGTAAGAACCTAGCTTTTAAGAGACGGTTTTGCCCTTTAAAATGCATATATTATCTTAAATTATTGGTTAACAATTAAGAGGGCATAAATTAGTATATTTCTTTTATTCATTTATCAAGATTTACCACATATTGTACTCTTGATATTCTCCTGACAATGTTTTCTTGGTTTTAGCGTTGCCATGTCCGACTCTGACGGCCCCAGTAAATGGAGCTCTGAGTCCTACCGGAGCGAACTCCTACCAGGACGTGGTTACGTTCACCTGTGACCAGGGATATGGACTGAACGGAGCTTCTAGTGTGACGTGCCAGGCGGACCAAACATGGAGTGCCCCTATTCCAACCTGCCAACGTAAGATGAGTTTAAACATTTTAATTGTTAACCAATGTCTTTTTCTTGCTTTCCACCTCTTCCACAGAAGAAAACTACATAATGACTGTAAGAGGTTACTTCAGGCATCTAAAAATACAATATCGAATTGCTAATCGGTTGATGACTTAAGTCATTTTACCATCATTTTAGCCGGACAGTGCCCGACTCTGACGGCTCCAGTAAATGGAGCTCTGAGTCCTACCGGAGCGAACTCCTACCAGGATGTGGTTACGTTCACCTGTAACCAGGGATACCAACTAAATGGAGCTTCTAGTGTGACGTGTCAGGCGGACCAAACATGGAGTGCGCCTATTCCAACCTGCCAACGTAAGATGGATTTATCTTGTAAAGCAATGTGTATGAAATCCAACTTCCTATATAAGCAGTAGTTCCTGTATCAGATGACAAGAGCCTGTCACTTAAATGTTTGAATAAAAAGCAAAAGATCAAGAATCATCGGTGCTGTAAGACATCGCTTGATCCTTCATTAGAACATGCATTTAATAATTATGGTTGTTGACTTAAGTTAAATTACTGTTTCAGCCCAATTACATTGAGATTTACCACATATTTTATTCTGGACAGCCTCCTTCCTTACAATGTTTCTTGGTTTTAGCGTTGCCATGTCCGACGCTGACGCCACCAGAAAATGGAGCTCTGAGTCCCACCGGAGCGAACTCCTACCAGGACGTGGTTACGTTCACCTGTAACCAGGGATACGGACTGAACGGAGCTTCTAGTGTGACGTGTCAATTGGACCAAACATGGAGCGAACCTATTCCAACATGCAGACGTACGTACCTAGGTTATAAAAGAGGTTTGCCTTTGAATAAAGCACGTAAAAAAGATTTGCCTTGATTTTAAGTGCTATGTGACAAACTATTTACATTATATTCTGGACATCCTCTTTACAATGTTGCTTGGTTTTAGCGTTGCCATGTCCGACTTTGACGGCCCCAGTAAATGGAGCTCTGAGTCCTGTCGGAGCGAACTCCTACCAGGACGTGGTTACGTTCACCTGTGACCAGGGATACGGGCTGAACGGAGCCTCTAGTGTGACTTGTCAGGCGGACCAAACTTGGAGTGCCCCTATTCCAACATGCCAACGTAAGATAAGTTAGAATCTAATATTTCAAAGAAATGTGTTGCAAATCTGACTTAACCCATATGTTAAGTATATTGTATAACACGACAATTGCGCAAAGGTTCAAATTTCGAAGGAAAGCAATACGTCATTCGCTGTAGGAGGTTGCTTTAAGTGTTCAAAGGACATATTATATCATTTTCATTTATCATTTAAGAGTTCATAACTAAATTTTTACCATCGTTTTCAGCCGGACAATGTCCAACTTTGACGGCCCCAGAAAATGGAGCACTGAATCCTGTGGGAGCAAATTCTTACCAGGACGTGGTTACGTTCACCTGTAACCAGGGATACGAATTAGATGGAGCGGCTAGTGCGACGTGCCAGGCGGACAGAACATGGAGCGAACCGGTTCCAACATGCAGAGGTGCTTACATAGGTTTTAAGAAACCTTTTTGAAAGCAATGACTTTAGTCATGAATGGTTACAAAATGTCAAATACAAACTGTAGTTTGTATGTTACATTTTGATGTTTAATCACGGAGTAATAAACTGGTTACAAATGGTAACATAGTATGCTGGACATCAATTTTACAATCCTCTTGGTTTTAGCGTTGCCATGCCCTACGTTGTCGGCCCCAATAAATGGAGCTCTGAGTCCAGTCGGAGCGAACTCCTACCAGGACGTGGTTACCTTTAACTGTGACCGGGGATACGGACTGAACGGAGCCTCTAGTGTGACGTGCCAGGCGGACCAAACATGGAGTGCACCCGTTCCAACCTGCCAACGTGAGATGTTTTTGTTCTTTAAATTTTTTTGTTATTTTCGTAATGCAATTCTATCAAATCTTACTTTCTGTCTCTTCGTTTTATACTGCACTTTCTCATTTCAAATGTTCTAAAAAAAAGAAAAATATTCATTAACTCTAAGAGATCCTCAAGGAAACTGTTAATCATGCAACTGGATAGATTTTGAAAACTGTCAGACGTTTATGGTAGCATCCACTACTTTTAGTCCGTGACTACCCTAATCTGTATTTGAACACGTATTTATCCATAACACTGCACAAAAAGTTGGCTTTACCAATGTTAGAAAATACCAGTAAAGTCGGGTAATGTTTACTTTGTAAACAGTACCTGACTTTACAATGGTAGTAAAGAAAAGTCAAGTTCTGTAATTTAGGATTTAACAATGGTGGTAAATGAAATTACAGGACTTCACTTTTATTTACTACTATTGTAAAGTCCGACAATGTTTACAAAGTAAACATTACCCGACTTTACTGGCATTTACTATCATTGGTAAATCCAACTTTTCGTGCAGTGTAAGCTATGGATTGAGATGCAAGAGATCGTTTGGGGTATATGAAACAATATAGCAGATTGCCAAGGGGTTATTACCAAAGCTCAACTATCTTTTTAGCCGGGCAGTGTGCAACTCTGACGGCCCCAGTAAATGGAGCTTTGAGTCCTACCGGAGCGAACTCCTACCAGGACGTGGTTACGTTCACCTGTAACCAGGGATACGAACTAGTCGGAGCCTCTAGTGTGACGTGCCAGGCGGACCAAACATGGAGCCAACCTACTCCAACTTGCAGAGGTGCGTAACAAGTTGTTTTAAAGATAAGAATTTTCTTGAGATACAATGCATGCAAAAAAACAAACAAAGAATATCTGTTTTGGCTTTTCATTACATGGTACTGTTTACATTCTATTCTGACATCCTAATTATGATTTTCCTTGGTTGTAGCGTTGCCATGTCCAACTCTGACGGCTCCAGTAAATGGAGCTTTGAGTGCTGTTGGAGCGAACTCCTACCAGGACGTGGTTACGTTCACCTGTGACCAGGGATACGGGCTCAACGGAGCTTCTAGTGTGACGTGCCAGGCGGACCAAACGTGGAGTGCCCCTATTCCAACCTGCCAACGTAAGATGAGTTTCAAATATATATTGTAAAGAAATGTGTCAAAAATCTTACGTACTGCTATACATCTGTGCTGTATATTGTATCACAAGCGCGCACTTTTAAGATGTTCGAAGGAAAGGCAGAAAAATGACTTTGTAACTAAATCATTTTATTGTTTTAGCCGGACAATGTCCGACTCTGACGGCTCCAGTAAATGGAGCTCTGAGTCCTGCCGGAGCTAACTCCTACCAGGACGTGGTTACGTTCACCTGTGACCAGGGATACAGACTGAACGGAGCCTCTAGTGTGACTTGCCAGGCGGACCAAACGTGGAGTGCTCCTGTTCCAACCTGCCAACGTAAGATATATTTACAAGTTATTTTGTAAAGCAATGTTTATCAAATATTGCTTCCTACATTTTCATCAGATATAGTATCATACAGCATTAATCTCGCGTTCGAAAAAAGATCACCGTTTTCAGTGAATAGATTTCTAAATAGTTTCTAACTTTATATATGCCTTCGGTTTAGCCCGAGAATGTCCGACGCTGACCCAACCAACAAATGGAGCCCTGAGCCCTGCCGGAGCGAACTCCTACCAGGACGTGGTTACGTTCACCTGTAACCAGGGATACGGATTAGACGGCGCGTCTAGTGCAACGTGCCAGGCGGACCAAACATGGAGTGAACCCGTTCCAACTTGCAGACGTACGTGCCTTTGAATACAATACGTTCAAATGTCAAATATTTGTTTTGATTATCAATAATATACTGGTTACTTCTGTATTTTAGTCAGCTTCTTTACAAAGATTTTTGGTTTTAGCGTTGGCATGTCCGACTCTGACGGCCCCAGTAAATGGAGCTCTGAGTCCTACCGGAGCGAACTCCTACCAGGACGTGGTTACGTTCTCCTGTAACCAGGGATACGGGCTGAACGGAGCCTCTAGTGTGACCTGCCAGGCGGATCAAACATGGAGCCAACCTGTTCCAACTTGCCAACGTAAGCCGACTTTAAAATTGATAAGAGTGTCAAATCTTACTATATTGTATCGGATGACATGCGTGAATCTTTCAAATGTTCGAAAAAAGACAGTTCATTATTGTTGTAAAAGATCACTTGGGTTACCTAAAAATACTATAACGTTATAGGATTCCTTATGGGTTCATGACTGAAGGCTTGCCATCATTTTAGCCGGACAATGCCCGACTCTATCTGCCCCAACAAATGGAGCCCTAAGTCCTACCGGAGCGAACTCCTACCAGGACATGGTTACGTTTACCTGTAACCAGGGATACGAGCTAGACGGAGCCTCTAGTACCACTTGCCAGGTGGACCAAGCATGGAGCGAACCTGTTCCAAACTGCCAAGGTAAAATGTATATACGTATTTAAAACTGATATGGTAAAACCATGTTTATCAAATCGTACTTTCTATGTTTTATCAGACATTGGATAAGATGTCAAGGAGGCATTTTTAAAGACCCTGTCACACATTCAGGACCTTGCCACGACCTTGTTTGGTTTTGAACACCAAGGTGGGCTAAAGTTCGGGAGCAGTCTTGCCATATTTTGGCCACGCCTACCTTAATTTCTATACGATTAGTAACGTATTTGATTTAAGTCAAATTGAATCAAATTTGATCCTGGAACACGTTCCGAGCACTGCCGACTTTTTCAAAAGGTTGGCTGGTGTTCTGCTGACGTACAGCCAAACACCAGCCAACCTTGGTCAAACCTCCCGACCACCCCCCCACATGTTCTAAGCATTTTCAAACGTAACATTTGGCTGGCGCAGTCGAATGGTAGTTGTCCTTGCCGAACACCAGCCGGCCCAGTCAAATTTGCTCCCGACCTACTCCTAACCATGGTTGGGGGGGGGGGGAGTTCGGGAGGTCAAATTCGGCTAGGTGTGACTGAGCCTTTAACGTTCGAAATAAAGACCAACAGCACATGTAAGTGTAACGTTATGTCTAGATTGTTGTTGACTCAATTTATACCATTGCTCCTTTTAGCTCTAGAATGTCCGACGCTGACCCAACCAACTAATGGAGCTCTGAGTCCTGTCGGAGCTAACTCCTACCAGGACGTGGTTACGTTCACCTGTGACCAGGGATACGGACTGAACGGAGCCTCTAGTGTGACGTGCCAGGCGGACCAAACATGGAGTGCCCTTATTCCAACCTGCCAACGTAAGATATGTTTGAATTTAATAGTTTAAAGAAATGTGTAGCAAAATCTAACTGAATACATATTTTGCGTTTATTGTATAACATGACAAGCGTGTAATACTATATTTTTAATGTTCGAATATAGAAGGAAAGCCATTTGTCATTGACTGTAGTAGGTCACTTTAACTGTCTAGAGAACATACCATTACAGTATCATGTTCCTAAAGAGTTCATAACTAAAGTTTTACCATCGATTTCAGCCGGACAATGCCCTACGCTGACAGCCCCATCCAATGGAGCTCTGAGTCCTGTCGGAGCGAACTCCTACCAGGACGTGGTTACGTTCACCTGTGACCAGGGATACGGACTGAACGGAGCCTCTAGTGTGACTTGTCAGGCGGATCAAGCATGGAGTGCCCCTATTCCAACCTGTCAACGTAAGATTTATTTCAAGTGATGTTGTAAAAGCAATGTCTATCAAATCTTGTTTCCTACGTCCTCTTTAAGTATCATATCTTGTGGCAAAGGCTTGTCAAGAAGGGCCTCTATGAACATTTCTATCAGTAGTACTTGTGCAAAAGTATTGTTGTTTTTAATAATTGTAAGCTTGTAACTGTAATATGTTGTATGTTGTTGATATTTTGCAGTGACTGTGTTACATGTAAGTATTGTATATATACATGTATGCATATATGTATGCATGTACGCTAATGATGATTCGAATAAAGTTTCAAAGTTTCATTGTAATGTTCAATTAAAACATGCATTAGCCATGATGTACATCTCATGGTCTATTGTAAAAATATAGATTTCTGAATGGTTTATGACTAAACTCCTACCATCGTTTCACTAGCCCGAGAATGTCCGACGCTAACTCAACTACCTAATGGAGCTCTGAGTCCTGTCGGAGCGAACTCCTACCAGGACGTGGTTACGTTCACTTGTAACCAGGGATACGGACTGGACGGAGCCTCCAGTGCAACGTGCCAAGAGGACCAAACATGGAGTGCCCCTACTCCAACATGCAGAGGTAGAAGACAAGGACTTACAAAATACAGTGAAAATGTTGTTTTGGTTTTTGATTTCGAGGTACTAAACTAGCCAACCAGATGGTGTTCTGGACATCCTGATGACAATTAATTTTTTTTTTTGGTTTTAGCGTTAACATGTCCGACTCTGACGGCCCCAGTAAATGGAGCTTTGAGTCCCACCGGAGCGAACTCCTACCAGGACGTGGTTACGTTCACCTGTAACCAGGGATACGGGCTGAACGGAGCCTCTAGTGTGACCTGCCAGGCGGATCAAACATGGAGTGCCCCTATTCCAACTTGCCAACGTAAGATAAGTTTGAAATCGATCTATTGTACATGAATGTGTATCAAACTGTACCAAATGTGTACCATATATCTGCACCGTATGTTATAATGAATTACAATGGCGCATCTTTCAAATGTTGGAAAAAAAGGCAAGTAGTCTAATTTCCTTTGAGATTTCTTTTGTATGTGAAAAAAATATTAAATCCCTATTGAGCCCACAACGTACGTTTCGTTATCGTTTTAGCCGGACAATGCCCAACTCTAACAGCTCCAGTAAATGGAGCTCTGAGTCCTGCCGGAGCGAACTCCTACCAGGACTTCGTTACGTTCACCTGTAACCAGGGGTATGAACTGATCGGAGCGTCTAGAGTGACGTGTCAGGCAGACCGAACATGGAGTGCCCCTACTCCAACCTGCCAACGTAAGATGTGTTTGCAATTGATGTTTTAGGGAATGTCCATCGAACTTTGCACATCTTCACGAAATGGTATTTTAAATGACAAGAGCTCATGACATAATGTTCGAAAAAAGACATTGGCGCTGTAGACATTGCTTTGCCTATCTTAAGAACATGCGATTCTAAATGGTTCATGACTACGTTTACACCATTGTATTAGCCCGACGATGTCCGACACTAACACCACTACCTAATGGAGCTCTGAATCCTGTGGGAGCGAACTCCTACCAGGACGTGGTTACGTTCACCTGTAACCAAGGATACAGACTGAACGGAGCCTCCAGTGCGACGTGCCAGTTGGACCAAACGTGGAGTGAACCTGTTCCAACATGCAGAGGTACGTCCATAGATTTTCTGATGATATTTTTCCTTTCAATGGAATTTACGCAAAATGTGAAATAAAAACTATTCGGATCGATCGGGACAATATTTCCTTGTGGGAAAAGGGTCTTACAACATTGGTGTTCGTGTCACACCTGAAGGCATTCACGCAATTTTGTGTTTCTGCTTCATTTTATTGTAATAAGTGCGGTCTAAATAGTCACGAGAATATACAGGACAATGTTTAGTAAAACTCACCACCTGAAACGGACGTAGCGTGTCTTCCAAGGCGAATTTTAACCGCAGAGTTCTTATCTTATACAATCTGTAGTTTTTTTATTTATTTTCATCCATGAGGTACGAAACTAAAAGCAATCTATTGTTGAAATCCTCTTGTTCTCAGTATGTAAACGAGTGTGCATTTCAGCCATCAGGCTGCAATATGTTTCTTTGTGCAATAAACCAAACACTCTTTTTGTTTTAGCGTTGTCATGTCCGACTCTGACGGCCCCAGTAAATGGAGCTCTGAGTCCTGTCGGAGCGAACTCCTACCAGGACGTGGTTACGTTCACCTGTAACCAGGGATATGGACTGAACGGAGCCTCTAGTGTGACTTGTCAGGTGGATCAAACATGGAGTGCCCCTATTCCCACCTGCCAACGTAAGACATGTTTAAAATTGATCTCTTGTACATGAATGTGTATCAAACTGTACCAAATGTGTACCATATATATCTGCACTGTGTGTTATAATGAATTACAATGGAGCATCTTTAAAAAAAAGGCAAGTAGCCCTTTGAGGTTGTTTTTTTTTGGATGTAAAAAGAAATAATCCATATTAAATCCCTATTGAGCTAATAAGTTAACGTTTCGTTATCGTTTTAGCCGGACAATGCCCAACTCTAACAGCTCCAGTAAATGGAGCTCTGAGTCCTGCCGGAGCTAATTCCTACCAGGACTTCGTTTCGTTCACCTGTAACCAGGGGTATGAACTGAACGGAGCGTCTAGAGTGACGTGTCAGGCAGACCGAACATGGAGTGCCCCTACTCCAACCTGCCAACGTAAGATGTGTTTGCAATTGATGTTTTAAGAAAGGTCTATCGAACCCTTCTTTGCACATCTTCACCAGATGGTATATTAAATGACAAGAGCACATGACATAATGTTCGCGCTGTAGCACATTGCTTTGCCTGTCTTAAGAACATGGTTCATGATGGTTCATGACTACGTTTGCACCATTGTATTAGCCCGACGATGTCCGACACTAACACCACTACCTAATGGAGCTCTGAGTCCTGTCGGAGCGAACTCCTACCAGGACGTGGTTACGTTCACCTGTAACCAAGGATACAGACTAGACGGAGCCTCCAGTGCGACGTGCCAGTTGGACCAAACGTGGAGTGAACCTGTTCCAACATGCAGAGGTACGTTCATAGCTTTTACAAATATATTTTTCCTTTGAATGCAATGTATGCAAAATGTCAAATACAAAGTGTAGTAGTTTTAATTTTTATTCACGGGGTACTAAACCGATTACAATCTATTCTCTTTCAATGTTTTTCTTTTAGCGTTGCCATGTTCGACTCTGACGGCCCCAGTTAATGGAGCTCTGAGTCCTGTCGGAGCGAACTCCTACCAGGACGTGGTTACGTTCACCTGTAACCAGGGATACCAACTAAATGGAGCCTCTAGTGTGACGTGCCAGGCAGACCAAACATGGAGCGGTCCTGTTCCTACATGCCAACGTAAGATGTACTTGAACTTTACATTTGAAAAGAACGTGTGTCAAATTTTACTCATTGAACTTCTGTATGCATACTGTATCAAAAAAGAAGGGCGCATTTTGCAAATGTTTGAAAAAAGGCAAATAGGCATTGGCCGTAGGTGGTCTTTTGGAGGTATCGTTATCTTCTTCTTCTTCTTCACCGCTTAGCAGCGTACTCGCTGAGGTGGGCCGTTATTTTCCTCCATTCTGTTCTGTTTCCAGCTGCGCGTTGCACCCCCTCTCAGGTGCAACCCATAGCTGCAAGATCCCGTTCGACTGTCCGTCTCCAAGTCATTTTTTGACCGCCCCTTTTCCTCTTGCCCGATACGCGATGGACACCAGGTCAAGACTATCTTGGGCAGCCTTTGTCCAGGCAATCTTGCTATCGTTATAACATACTATTGATTGTTAAGGAGCTAGTTCATGACTATAGATTTATCATCAATTTAGGCGGTCAGTGTCCGACTCTATCAACCCCATCAAATGGAGCCTTGAGTCCTACCGGAGCGAACTCCTACCAGGACGTGGTTACGTTCACCTGTAACCAGGGATACGATCTAAACGGAGCCTCTAGTGTGACGTGTCAGGCGGACCAAAGATGGAGTGCCCCTATTCCAACCTGCCAACGTAAGATATATTCAAATATTGATATTGTAAATTAATAAGTATTAAATGTTTACCTTTTGCGTCGACACTCGATGTTGTATCAGATGGCGGGCGCTCAAATGTTAAAAAAATACCAACCGCCATTAGCACTGGAATCGCTTAATGTATCTTAAATTTATATATATATATATATTTCAAAGCGGTTTGTAACTCAAGTTCTACCATCGATATCGTTTTAGCCCGAAGATGTCCGACGCTGAGCCCACTAGCCAATGGAGCTCTGAGTCCTGTCGGGGCGAACTCCTACCAGGACGTGGTTACGTTCACTTGCAATCCAGGTTACAGACTGAACGGAGCCTCTAGTACGACGTGCCAGTTGGATCAAACATGGAGCCAACCTGTTCCAACATGCAGAGGTACGTAGTACTACGTTTTAATAAAGAAGTTTTGCCTTCGAATGAAATGCATGCAAAATATGAAATATTTAGTTTGATTTTTTATTTCTAGATACTTACACTGTATTCATGACATCTTTATGACGATTCTTGGTTTCAGCATTGCCATGTCCGACACTTACGGCCCCGGTAAATGGAGCTCTGAGTCCCACCGGAGCGAACTCATACCAGGACGTGGTTAGGTTCACCTGTAACCCGGGATATGGACTGAACGGAGCCTCTAGTGTGAGGTGCCAGGCGGACCAAACTTGGAATGCCCCTGTTCCAACCTGCCAACGTAAGTTGTGTTTGAAATTGACATTATTAAGAAATGTATACCAACAGAAGAGGAAGAAGAGGACCGAATCTTACTGCATGCATCTGTAGAACATATTGTATCAAATGGAAAACTCGCATCTTACAACGGACAAAGAGTTATTAGCTTTGTCCGTTGTAAGAACTTGGATTCCTAAAGGGTCCATGGCTAAAGTTGTGCTATGATCGTTTCAGGCCGACAATGTCCTGCACTGGCAGCCCCACTGAATGGAGCTCTGAGTCCTGTCGGAGCGAACTCCTACCAGGACGTCGTTACGTTCACCTGTAACCAGGGTTATGGACTGAACGGAGTCTCTAGTGTGACTTGTCAGGCGGACCAAACATGGAGTGCACCTGTTCCAACCTGCCAACGTAAGATAACTGATGAAGTATCTATAATGTCTAAGTAGTTTTCCTTTACAACATTTTGTGTTTCATTTGACACCTGATAATTGGTCAGAAACCATAGTTATTGACCCTGTATTGTTGTTCTAGCTGGCCAGTGCCCGCCATTAACAGCTCCAGCATTTGGAACATTGCGTCCTATCGGCGCCACCTCGTATCAGGACGTGGTGCAGTTTACCTGTAACGAGGAGTACCAACTGGACGGAGCGTCCAGTACTACCTGCCAAGCTGATCAGACATGGAGTGAGCCAGTTCCAACTTGCAGAGGTACATACAGGAATTGTTTACCAATGTTTAGTTATGTTCTAGATTGATAACCTTTCTTAATCAGTATTAATTTACGTTTAAAGGTGTGGAATACCCTGCATTAATATGTTGTGGCCAAGCATACAGTGTGTTAGCTACGATAATAGGAGCCTAGACTAGCGTACACGACAATCAATTATTTTTGAGAGATATAAAGGATGATATATATATATCAGAGCACAACAGCCATCGCTAAACATAGACGGGGGACGCTATAAACTACCCGGCACGTTTGATCATTTGCTGACGCCACGTATCTGTAAACTCTCGTGTGAAGAAGATTACGTATCTGTAACTCTCTCGAGTTTACGTAGATATGTATCCTGATGAAGACGACAGTGGTTGTGGAAAATTTGATCATTGTGTACCCTTTCTGTTTGAATAAAGTTTCGAACTGTACAATTATTTATATTTATGACAATCATTTATATGTATTGGTTACATTAAATGTATTCTATGCATGAATACTTACTTATTTCCTTTCATTGTGACCGATTTTTCTGTAGAAGAGCCCTGTGACCGCCTGGATCGCGAGGGTTGGGACCTGGTGTTCCTCTTAGACAGTTCTGGTAGCGTGGATCAGGCCTTCCTGGATGAAAAGAGCTTCACCAGAGAGACCATTGACGGGCTGATAGACAGCGATGGCGTTACCCGCATAGGACTGGTGCAGTACAACGAAAACCAGCAGACGGCTTTCAACCTGAACCAATACCAGACCAAGGCTGATATCCTTTCTGCCGTTGACAACATCGTCTACCTAGGTGGAGGCACCTACACGGGAAGAGCAATCCATTTTGCTCGACAGGTTTGAACAGAATTTTACTGTTTGCTCTCAAAATTTTGTGTAATTGTTTTTCCTGATCCGTCGTGAGCAACAGTTGGCTTAAATTACCGTACTAATTAGCGACAACTCTCTGGTGATGTCCACACTTTTTTTTATTTCAATGAAAATGGATTGAATTCGCTGTCAAGATCAGTTGAAATCTATCTGAAACAGGAAATATTTGTCAGTACTATATGCTCAATGACATATGAATTGGTACAATGTACATTTTGTACATGAAGCAACCAAAGAGGTATTTGCTAAAGCTGACCAAAAAGTTTTAATGAAGACCTTTTCTTTAACGAGTTTGCTCAGTGCAAGGCCATGTGGACCACTCCTGGGCATTGAACTAACGCTCACTGAAGCAGCATCTCTTCTCCTTTAGTCAGAAACGGCAAGCTCAAGCAAGCTTGATTAACTGGCTCAGTTGGCAAAGCAGGGCTTACGAAGGCTGCTATCTTTTATTGTGCATTTTTGCTCCACTGTAGTATCGCATTGCTAACAATCATACATAAAACATACGTGTAGACAGCTAAACATACTCTGCTACTTTCGGCTTTCTCTTATTTTGGGTTGTTTCCTTCACAGGTATCCTTTGGGTCTGCTAGTGGGAACCGTGCCGACCGTCCAGACGCGATGGTCGTACTGACTGATGGTGTGTCCTTTGACCCTGTGGCGTATGCCGCCCAGTCTGCCAGACACCAGGGGATAACAGTCTTCGCCATCGGCATGGGAACAACAGTAGACACAGACACGTTGAACCAAATAGCCGGCAATCCGCAAAACGTTCTTCAAGTTACGGATCCTGCATCTCGCACCCAGGTCATTAAGTCATTGAAGAGGTGGCTGTGCAAAGGTTAGTTTTCATTTATCCACAAGAAATCGTTACTCAAGCTACTGGATTGATTTTGAAAGCTGTAAGACGTTTTAAGTAGCATCCACTGTAGCTACTTTTCGTTAGTGACTGGTAGAGGATGCTTCTTGAAACGTCTGACAGTTTTTGAAATCACTTGCTTGAGTAACAATTTCTTGTGTATCTCATTACCGAGATCTTATCCGTTTTGAGGTAACTTTTACAGTTTTACGCATCAAGAAATTTAGTACATCGCAGTATTTGTACAGGCATAGGGGAAAATTTGTATACATATATATATATATATATATATGTGTGTGTATCTTCAATATGAACAATGTTCTTTGATTACAATGGTTTATTATCACACAGCAACGACAACCATCTCTAAGTTTAATTTGTGTGTATTTCTGGCTAATTTAAAACGGTTTATGATTCTAGCGGCATACTGTGGAGATCCAGGTGCACCTACAGCTGGTACCCGGCAAGGCACATTCTACCAAGGTGGACAGGTGGACTTCAGCTGCCATGACGGTTACACGCTGGTCGGCGAAAGCTCCATCACGTGCCAGTGGAGTACGTGGAGTAGCAATGTCCCAGTTTGCAGAGGTACGTCCATGTACAGTAGGTCTCATCGCTTTGATACTGATTTCTTTATTTATTTACTGACGTGACCACAGCAAACTGGTTTTGTATAAAGAGAGCCGTAGCTTTGTTCAGTGAAGTTTCCTAGCAACACATGATGCCTATTTACAATGTTGTGCAACAAAGTAAAATTTAGTTTGAATGTGAGTTCGTCTTCAACAAAAGTCTTCTACACTGAGCCACCAGGGACAACTGGAAGTATGTTGTATCCAGAACCGTGCGTTATCCAGAACCATGTTCAGGCACAGTTCTAGATAGTCCAGGCGTATACAGAACCATGGCTGACGTAAATCTACGTTCTTACTATATATAATAGATACTAAGAGACTATCCGGAACCGTGCCTGATTCTAACCTTAACCCATTTAGGTAAGAACACGGTGATATGGATAGTACAAAAGTCTTATGCTAACATCAGAGCGCCCTGGAGAAGAACTGTCTACATCCTCTCTGCGTTCTTTATCAATTGTGACATCGCATGACGTGCATGATACATTTAGTTGTTCACTGTCGGTCCTGAAGAGCAACTCAGCACAAATGAATGACTAACCTTCCACCTAATGATGTCTTATAGTTGGAGGTCCATGTACCCCCAATCCTTGTCGGAATGGAGGACAATGTTTCCAGACTGTCAATTCCTACCGCTGTCAATGTTCCAGTGGATACTGGGGTCCTACATGTGGTAAGTTAATTTTTTTTCCAAATAATCTTTATTAATTATTTCACAAAACAGAGAAATAAACAAAGGACATGTTCACATACAAGAAACATAAATACCCAAAGAGATTTGCAAACAATACATTAGTCTAACAATTTAGCATACAGTGGACCCCATTTCAACATATGTTTATCCATTTTCCCACAGTTTTGTGCTGTCACATATTCTAATCTGTGATAATATTTAACATAGCCTATAAAACCCTTAATCGTGACAAACTTGTACTCTCTGTTCTTATATATATAAAGTTTCAATAAGTAAGTTAGAATTAGCATATTTGTTTTAGAAATA
Source organism: Branchiostoma floridae x Branchiostoma japonicum (assembly GCA_013266295.2). Classification (NCBI taxonomy): domain Eukaryota; kingdom Metazoa; phylum Chordata; class Leptocardii; order Amphioxiformes; family Branchiostomatidae; genus Branchiostoma; species Branchiostoma floridae x Branchiostoma japonicum. Next base: position 30,197,924 of record CM023823.1, on the reverse strand, counting down.
TCTTACACAATAAGCCATTGTCACTGTACCCTCCAGCTTTCGAAATGATTGTAATTGTTAGAGGATTTTATTTTTTACATGGGCTCTGGTTACAATTTTTATAATTTGAAATGTTAATCGCGTATTTAACATTCTATCAATGGTGATAAAGAGTCTAATGAACAATTCTGACTTCTTCCACTGTGACAGCTTTCCTTCCGACGATTCCAGTTACTCGCCCGCCAGGTCAGTAGCACTCAGTACATCGCGTTTCATTCGCACATGTTCTCCACTCGCACATACAACCACCTGGGCTTAGCTTCTTCCTGATAGATGTAATTCTAGTGCCATGTTTTGAATTGAATCTATTTATATGCACTGTACGTTGAATTGTATGATGAGAATGCGTCTTAAACGCCAACATCTAGCCTAACTAATCGTGCTCCTGGCAGCCGGCCGCCCCGAAGGTTGCCGCCATTATACCCCCGACCAGAGAGCTTGTGTAAACACAGGCTAGCCAACATCGAACGAGAAAAATATGGTAATTGCGACAAGCCATTTTAATCATAATATCGGAGATTGTAGCTGTGTACTATCCTACTAAGAAGCCTATTTTTATAATTAGCGATTTCTTCAAAGTATGGAGGAGTAGGATGAAAAAAAACAAAGTTTTTTTTAAAATGTTTATTAGTATTTGCCAGCCAGAGCACTGACGATTAGACCGTGTCTTACCTGACAATACTTCCTTATTCTGATGACGAAATGAAATCGGGTGTCCATACGAAACGACTGCTCATTATCTTCTGCACTGCCCTAAAAACGCCTACCAGCGCTCAGTCCTTTTTGGCAAACTTTCAAGCATCCTTGGACACATTATTAATTTCAACACCCTTTCTGACAATGCTAAACAACTTTTAGTTATTCGCGGTAGTTTGTTCTGTTCCCATGATATTAACTGTAAAATTATGCTAGCCACACAAAACTACATAACAGAAACAAAACGTTTTTAGCTATATAGGTCCTGATTTGCTTTCTTTTTCTTCTGGGAGGGGATTTTTGACTCACGCTAGGTCTTTAATGTATCTATATTTATTCAATGTCTTGTAAAATATTTTTTCCATTGTAAAAGTGGCTGCGGGAATATAAGTTGTTCCTAACTTGAGTTCGCAGTCACTTAGTCCGTTGTTCCTAACTTGAGTTCGCAGTCACTTAGTCCGTGTCCATTCATTTGTATTTATCTTAGTGTTTCTGAATTTAAAAAAAATCCCTTTCACACAGGTTTCACGACTCGTCGACGAATTCGTGACAGACTCAACAATGGTGGCTGGGACCTCATCTTTCTACTAGATAGTTCAACAAGTTTGGGGCAGTCCAACTTCGAAAAAGTGCAGCAATACGCCAAAAACATAGTGGATGGCTTACCACTATCCACCGATGCCACGCGCATTGGTCTGGTACAGTACAGTGACACCCCCAGTGACGTAGTATTTCTGAAAGATTACGAAAATAAGATGCAGATATCAGAAGCCATCGATAACCTCAGCTACCTCGGTGGGGCAACGTTTACCGGAGAGGCCATTGATCACACCAGGACGGTATGGTCCACTGTATTTTGACAATCTTTGAATCTTTAATGCGTAAAAAAAAGCTGTATAAGAAACAAATCATAGCCATTTCTATTACTTATTGATTTCAGAAAACTACTCTCTGTAAGATATTTTGTAGTAGGGGGTAAGACTTGTACAGCCATTGGAGGAACACTACTATAGACAGTTCCGTATGTACTGTCCTGTATTTGCAATGCAGGGCTTATTACATGTCAATGTATAATTAATTTAATCTAGTCCTTTTTTCTATTGAAGTGAATTCTGGTATAGACCACGGCAGACATGTCCATGTATATAGATATCATGTACAATGTAGTAAGTATATCATGATATTTGGGACATTCAATTGTAAAATGATATTCTTCATCCTTCACCCAGTCTATACATCCTCGGCTTTATGATTGCTTTATTTATGTCTTTTGATTTGGATGGTTAAACATTACATTCCATGGACGTTTTAAAGTAGACAGCAGAGGGTACCGTATCCAGAACCGTGCCCATCTAGTTCCATACCTGAATGTGTTAGGGTTGAGCTCGAGATTAGGCACGGTTCTGGATAGTCTCCTCGTATCCAAGAACGTAGATTTGCCCCAGGCACGGTTCTGGATACGTGTGGGCTATCCAGGATCGTGCCTGACCATGGTTCTGGATAAGGCACAGTTCTGGATACAACAGAGGGAAATGAAGTTGCTTGATCCCGTCAACTTTTATCGTTGCAGATCAGCTTTTCTCCGAGCAATGGAAACAGGGAAGGTGTCCCGGACACGCTTGTCGTCTTGACGGACGGGAAGTCAAGTGACGACATTTCTTTTCCCTCCCTGTCGACACGGCAACGGGGCGTCAATGTTTTCGTCATCGGCGTTGGAGAAGACCTGGACCGGGAAACGTTACAGGGCATTGCTGGAGATCCCGAGAAGGTTCTCCCTGTCCCTGATGATGACGCACTGCCTGTTGCCAACACCAAACTCATCAACTGGTTAAACAGAGGTGACATCTTCTTTCTTTGAGTTCGGATCCAGAATTACGGTGATATGTCTAGATGTAATTCGTAAAAGACTTGCGTTTTCGACAACATACAGATTTCCAGCAGTGTCAACGTTTATAAAATGTAGTTGGTGATCTTATGCATTCAGGTTCAGGTACAATACAAAGACATGTATATATTTGGATGTTGTTTTCATATCTTCTCGACTATCAGAAACCGTGTACTGTCAGGTCTGATATACATTCAGAAAACAGCACATAATAAGCAAAAAATCGAAACCCGTAATCCTGCTAATGATGCTAACATTAGCCATCTAGCCTTACAATTAGTCTTTTTTAAACATTTGAATCAATTGCCTCCACCAAAAGCAATGGCTGAAATCGACTGATGTTTATAATAAAGTTAGCAATCTGTTATGTAAGCTCTGTTCTCAACTATACATCGTTCTCTTACCTACAGCTGTGGAATGTAGAGATCCAGGCATGCCGCTGAATGGCATTAGACGTGGTTCCTTCTTCCAAGGTGGCCAGGTGAGATACAGCTGTAATGATGGTTATGCAGTCGTTGGAGACGCGAGCATCAGGTGCCAGGAAGACGGCAGCTGGTCCGGAGATGCTCCACTCTGCAGATGTAATATTTATTTTTTATTTTTTTTATCAGTCCTGAATACATATGTACATATGGGTAGTCTCCTCAGCCGATCAGATAAAGTAATAAAAACACAAATATCTGACGGGCATGCAGCCGCTATCTCATTGGTCGAACCGCTTATTGCCTTGTAAAGATTGGTCAAGCAATGCTATCATTGGTTGAACTGCTAATTGTGATGGACAATCAGGATCTGTCTATTCAGTGGCTGCTGATTTGGCTGCTGGTTTAAACGGGTACCGTTTATAGATGTAAACTTCTCTCTATGCAAATGTCCGGTATATCAACGTTAGCTTGCTTCCAATGTGCAGTTGTTGCCCCTGTCTGGTGTTATACATGTAGATGTAGACCTAACTATACAATGTTTGTCATGCTATAATGTAAATGTAGATAGATCGACAAAATAACTTTGTTTAGTGGACATTACACTGTCATTGTCTATCTGACTGTCGATTGGGCATGGGAATACATACAGTGCATAGACAATTGCACAAGACTAGCATTAATTGGCGACTTATCTACTTCTAGTGGGCGATCCATGCAGCACTAACCCGTGCTCGAGCGGGCTACAGTGTGTAGCAACCATCGATTCTCATCGCTGCGAAGGTAAATAACTTATGTTATGCAAATAAAAATGTCTTTAAGAAACATAATACAAAGAGTATACACAAACTCAAGCGTTGTTTTTGGGTGAAAATATGAAAGAAAAAATCCTCTAGCTTGCTTTTAATGATTATGAATAAATGAATAAACTTTATCACTGGACAGTCGTACAGGGTGCAATGCATGACAGCAACTATGAAACAACAATGCTACAAGTTTTATTTTATTTATCTTACATTTATGACTACAAAATATTATTGATAACAGTATAAGAGTAACATGATATTGATGGATTTGGATGGAAATTGCACCTTTCTTTTAGATGAAGTTTGCCAATTTCCCATGTGATGCTATTTTAGTCCCAAGGTTACATTGTGTTACTACCCTGTCACACATTCAGAACCTTCCCTCGAAGGACAAGGTTGGCAGAAGATCGGGAGCAGTCTGACTCCAGATTTAGGCCACGCCTACTTTTCTGTGCGAATCGAATCGAATTTGAGTTAAATTCGATTCAAATTTCACTGCAAATCACGTCCCGGCCTACTTCCGAACACCAGCCAACCACCAGCCATCCATGGCCGAACCTCCCGTCAACAACCGAAAGTCTTAAATATTTGGAAACATCCGGCTGGCGCAACCAAACAGTAGCCAACCACACCAGCCTTTATGTACCTTGCTCCCGACCTACTCCTGACCATGGTTGGGTGGGGTTCGGCTAAACGTTCGGGAGGTCATATTCGGCTACGTGTGACAGGGGCTTTACACTAATGGTTCTAATTAATAACCAAACAGATCCTGACGCCGGTGACCGTGATGTTGGCTGGGACGTTGTGTTCCTGGTGGACAGTTCCGGCAGTCTGGACGGGCAAAACTTCGCCTCGGCAAAAAGCATAGTCCAGGACATCGTCAACCGTCGGCAGGTGATCTATAAGATGATAATTTATTGCTTATAACTTCTAAGAACTTTCTGTCAACGGCAATCAATTCTCAAAGATTACTTTATATCCAAACGTCTTTTGCAGATACCAAACAACTAATTTTTCAACATTGCCCTATCAGTCTTAATGGACCTATAATGTGTAAAAAATTATTTATTTCATAGTTCCTAATCTATTTGTATAATTTGTTTTGCCTACTTTGTATTTGTATTTACGTACTGTCCTTTATTTCAGTGGCGGCCTATCATAAAAATTTTTAGTTTTGTTTTAGAAGGAGGGAAGATGCCATTACAGATAGATTTACAATAGTATATAGTGTTTAAGGTTTTTCATTTTGGTGTTTTACACACTGTAGGCCACATGTGATCATCTTAAAGTTTGCATTTTGCCCTTCTGGGCATGTATATGCAATAAAGAGTATTGTTTTATGGTTTAATGTTGCAATAAAATAAACCGTTTGTAGGACCCCCAGGGCAAAACTCGCTACGGTCTCATGCAGTTTAGCGACATCACTCGGAAGGAGTTCGACCTGAACGACTTCTCTGAGAAGGAGGAGGTTCTAGAAGCCATACGCGGGATCCAGCAACTCGGCGGTGGGAGCTTCGTAGGAAATGCCATTGATGCTGTCCGAGAGGTATTATTGTCTCTGTTTTATTTACACTTGAACAAAATACATAAACGAGTAAATATAAATGAAATACAACAGTGCAAGGTAGGCCGAAAGGTTAATATGCGTACCGAAGTATACCTACCACTGACTACATAATGTTGAATTACATTTATTCATTTAAAAAAACCATAGATACAATAAGTTGGTTTTGTTTGTCTTATGGTTTTGTACTTTTGAGTTGACGTTATTTGATTTTGAGTTGAAACAACTTTTGAGATGACTTTGTGTACTTTTGAGTGGACTCTATGTACCTTTGAGTTGACTTTGTGTACTTTTGAGTTGACTTTATGTACTTTTTGAGTTGACTTTGTGTACTCTCTATTTGACGTTTATGTACCAACTATGTTATGCACCACTTTAATGTTGTATCTAGTTATTTATTTGATGTCTCCAGCATGGCCTTTGATTGACTTGGATTTATGTTTACTTTCTATTTATGTTACAATTATATGATTTATGTTTTGGTGTCTTATAAGCCCATATGGACTGGGCGACAATGTCGCAAGACACGATAATAAAATTCATTCATTCATTCATTCATTCATTCATTCATTCATTCATTCATTCATTCATTCATTCATTCATTCATTCATTCATTCATTCATTCATTCATTCATTCATTCATTCATTCATTCATTCATTCATTCATTCATTCATTCAGGATAGTTTTGCCTCTACCAGCGGAAACCGGCCCGGCAGTCCCGACGCGCTGATCCTGGTGACAGACGGGCGGTCTGACGATGCTGTAGAGTTCGCCGCTCAGTCGGTCCGTCACGAGAACATCACAATATTCGCCATCGGGTTAGGGGACAACGTGGACCAGGGAAAACTGGAGATGATCACGGGTGACCCGCAGAAGGTTATGTACGTGTCCGGACAACAGAGCGTCGCGGCTGCAACAACCAGGATGGAGCAATGGTTTAGTGGAGGTGACGTTATGATATTCAAACTTTACAGTAGATAACAGTAAAATTGAGGTGTCACAATATATCGTGTTTGTAACAATTAAACGATTTTGAAAAAACGATTTAGAAAACTGTCAGAATCAAGTAACACCCACTACTTTTCGTCAGTGACTACCAGGATCCTTGCACCAGTTTAATTTTTTTACAGTATGGTTGAAGAACACTCGACAGAAGCATTGACAAAAGGTGTGCTGAATGTGGCATTACGCGGTATTATCATATTAATGATTTAAGAGGTCCCAGTTTTGGGTGTGTTAGTCCAAACTAAACGTTGCAAACATTGTGTTCAAATGTAGCATGAACTTGAATGGTACCACATAATGTGTCAATAATACAGGCACACATTGCGATGACCCCGGAGCACCGACAAACGGGTCCAGGCGCGGTACGTCTTTCCAGGGCGGCGATGTGGACTTCAGCTGTGACGACGGCTTCACGCTGAACGGGGCGACCCGCATCACGTGCCAGGCGGACGGCACATGGACTAACGACGTACCAACGTGCACGGCAGTCGGCGGAACAGGTAAGAATGATATGTATATAGATATGTATATAGATATATCTTCCAAATAGACATGTTTCAGTTTCAATCAGTTCCTGTAAATCTGAGGTACACTGCATTTCTTATTTAGTAAAATCACGAAATTTTTTTCTCGTGATTTTGATTGATATTATAGCTGCCGGTGGCCTCGGCATCCCTGTCGCTGCGCTGGCGGCACTGCTGTGTCTGTTGGGACTCATACTCCTGGCTGGATGTATCGCCTTATGCTGCAGCAGACAGTAAGTTTTCAAACACATTCAAGTACAACAGATTTCAAAAGACTCGATGCTAGAGACAGATTTGAATATATCTTTACATGCAATAACTCCTTAAATGTAAAAATAGGCAAATATATCAAAAAATGCTTTGCTATTCGAAGAAATACCGAAACTCATGATTAGCCACACTCGATTGTTACACTATATTAGGTTTTATTCTATACTTTTCTGTACTTCGTCCAATATATAGTTGTTGCCATACATTGTACCGTGTACAATTGTCGTGCAATAAAGTTTTCTTTTCAAACAAAAATATGCAACGGGAACGCCCAAGAAACCGAGTTGAACAAATGGTGTAAAAACGACTACAGTTGTGCAGTACAATGTAGATTGGGGGAAGTGGGAAAGACGTTGGGGCCTTAAGTCTAGTTCTCTGTTGGCGATTTTATGCTAAAAGTATCTAAATATTCATAAAGGGTGAAAGATTGCAACAATGTGATATGCGCACCTCAACAAAAGGGCCATAAAATATTTATCGCCATTGCATGATAGAGGAGCAATGGTGCGTATTATCAATAAGTCAAGATGCTTCCCACAACACAATAGATAACCTGTGAAAGAAGTTGTTAGTTGATAGTGTTAAAAAGCATTTTGATATGAGAACACACATTCGTATGTCACTCACATTAAAACTGGCTTAGAAGGATCCAACTGCTATTATAATAATAAAGAATTGAACTTCGTGTGATCTAATAAAAACTTCATCATACGATAAATCAAGCCATCTACAAGCATGACGGAGTATATGTGTAAAATAAAAGGGTACAGCTACCCAGTAACATTAACATGTTTGTCAACAGCACTTCGTATGCACCGGCGGCAGCAATGGCGGCTCCTATCGAACCAAAGGTAAGGTGTAGTCATATTGTATACATGTAGGTGGCGCCCACACGGGTATTTAAATGGGCATCGTGTAACGTTTTTGCTAGTTGTAGTAGTAGTAGTAGTAGTAGTAGTAGTAGTAGTAGTAGTAGTAGTAGTAGTAGTAGTAGTAGTAGTAGTAGTAGTAAACTGTACGAAACTATAGTGTGTGCATTTTAACATGCACAGCCTTTGTCAAAACGTTTTGTTACTATACTCAATTATCTACATATCCTTACATCGTATCTTTCCCCACAATCTTGCCACTTTAGGGGAAGTCATAATCGTTTGTTTGAATGTGTCTTTTTTCGTTTTTTTCCACACGTATCCCCCTTGCGGTTATCGTACGTACGACACATACTTTCACCTGTACAACGAAAGGCCAAGGGGTCGGAGTCCCAAGTGGCCATAATAGACTTCGTCGGAAACCCCTAGCGACGAAATGGACGTTACCACGGTAGATATCAATTGGCCCGCGAGAATTTGATACCGATGTTTTGCTTCAAACGTTAGTAGATAGTCGAATTCAAAGGATATACTTGATCCTTAGATTTTCGTTTATATTTTAACATTTCATTTAGATAATACGATCTTAAATTTTAAAATCATTGACACAACAAAAGTACAGCGACTTTCGTAAGGTCTATTACAACTATACATACAAACAAGTGGATAAAAATGAGTTAACCTACAATGTACGTACAAGTATATGAATAAATCAACATGTTTAACGTATATCATACAACTAGTTCTAAGGTCTAAACATTCTTTGATATATTTACCTATTTGTACACAGTGAGGATTATGAATAGGGAGGGGAGAATGAATAAATATCTTAAACAATTTGCCCTAAATAAACCCATTGCAATTACTGTTTATTGTATGGTTGAATGTGCTAAAATAGTGTACAACATTTCATGTGTTTGACATAACATTTTCCCGGCTGTTAATCAGCATGTGAGATTCCATGACGTAACTACTTCGTGTACTATATGTAAAAGCACGTCGGCAGAACGTACTGCACCTGCGCGAAACCCGTAATGTATTGTGCATTGCACTTTGGCAGAACGTCTCATATAAGGTTGTATTAGAGAATATAAGTTTGACAGTCAGTCTGTAGTTTTCAGATGTTGTATAGGAAAAGATATCGCCTGCAACAGGCAAAATTCTGATGCAACGTTGACCAAACATCCAACGAAAAACGTGAAAAATCAGGGTTTTGCGCAGGCGCAGTACGTTCTGCCAACGTGCTCTTTATGTACTATATGCAAATGGTTCTGACGCAGAACCGTGAATATGTTCTACGTGCGTCAACCGTCACACATTCACGACCTTCCCCTGAATTTGTTCCCGAACACCAGCTGACCAGGTTCGGCTGACGTTAACGTTCGGGAGCAGTTTGGCCAAATTTAGACCATGCCTACCTTTCTATACGAATAGAAATGAATTTGAGTTAAATTTGAGTCAAATTTGACCCCCGAACACGCCCCAAACACTGTTGACTTACTCCCGAATGGTTGGCTGATATTGAGCTCACTTAACTTACAGCCGAACACCAGCCAACCATGGCCGAACCTCCCGACCAACCCCCGAATGTTTGAGACATTCGGCTGGCGCAGCCGAATAGTAGCCAACCTCGCCGAACACCAGCCGACGTTGCCCCGATCTACTCCTAACCATGGTCAGGGGTCGTTTGACTGGTGTTCGGGAGGCCAAATTTTTGAATGTGTGACATGGGCTTTAATAGCTCTGACTCAGAATCTACGTGCGTCAACTGTGACCCTGCTAAGATAATTATATGTAGTTATATATTTAGAAGTTGTTCTCCCGCCCAAGGCGACCTGTAGGACGACCGGTTGTATGAATGGAGCTCGTCTCTACCTGGCTTTTGTCCTGTCTGTGAAACGCTCAAATTTACTCAGTAGGTTACTCAAGTTAATTGACGGTTGTGACGTCTAAAACCGGAGCACCATATATGGTAGTGCTACTACTCTCCAAGCAGAGGTTAGTGGAGAAGTTTGTGACTTTTCTATCATATGCCCCGTTTTCTATCGCTTGGTGGAGAGTAGCGACAGAAATTAATCGAAAACGGGGCATATGATAGAAAGGTCACAAACTTCTCCACCAACCTCTGCTTGGAGAGTAGTGTTACAGGCTCTTCGGCCTTTCACACGAACCTAATTGGCGTGTGGACAACTCCTCCTTCCACAACGATTATTCAGTATTACAGACCCATTAAATATATTAATTTGAACCTGAAGCCATTGATACTCACATAAGCTTTAAAAAATCCACACGTAGAACTTGAAAGTTACTGTAGGAAGCCACCCCAGTCTGATGTTAACGTTAAAACGTGTTTATATCGTAAGTGCTCTATTTCTATTTTTTGTGACTCCAAAACCTTATACTTCACGTTACTAATTATAATAACGCATTCACCTACATATGAATATGTAATCATTTCTTTAACGTTCAAATAAATAGACATACCACAGCCTTCTGTATTGTTCGAAACTCATTTTTGGCCAATATTTCGCTCAATTCGTTGATAAGCTAGTTCTGATTTAATTGCATATTCTACAGTGTCTCTGTCAGTAAGCACAATTTTGGGGGAAGCCAGTCTGTTAACGCTTCTTTACTACTGATTTAAGTGTTCGTTCATGCGTGATTCATCCCATTGAACAGGGGAAGACCCTCCCTATTGCAACCCCGGCTTTTCTGGTTGTTACACACGTACGGTCACAGGCTCTCCTCTCAAGTAGAAATAATACATTAATTGGGTTGTAAATACTAAACAACCTGGCGACTGTAACGTCGTGTGCAACACACAGAATGACGTACAGGGTGACTGCGTTGTCTACGTTCGTAGATACATGTATGTTCTATATTCGTATCTAGACAACGACAGACTCAGAAAACTCAACGTTGTTCCCGCCTTGTTTGACCTATCCCATGGCTGCACCCTTGTAACGTCTACGTCACACGGAGTTTAATTTCGCGCCAAAACCTGCCCATCTTTGGGTGGACTTGGGTGTAACCGTAAAGAAGGGGCAAAAGATCGTCGTCCTCAATTATCGTACCTGGCGCTTGGCGGTAATGAGCCTGCACAATTATGCCCGCTACACTGGACATGACTCAACAAGTTAAGACTCTGTAGTTCTACGTTTGGAAAAAAGGTGGATTCTTGGACAAAAGACGTAAATCCAATGACAGTACAGATCGGTAGGGGGATCGGCCTGCGCTTTTCACTTTATCTACAACCTGATATTTTTTTTTACCAACAAGAAAGACCAAGTAAATCACATAGTTGGATGAAAATCTTTCGGGCGAACAAAAAGTTTTGCGACAGATCTAATATTTTATGAAAGAAAAAATATCGAAGTGATTCGTTTTCATATCAAACGTGTATGCACTTTTCTCCTCTGGCGTTCGGCTTCATTTTTTTGTCTATTTTTGTAAAATCATAGTTCTAGTCCACACCCAACTTTTGGGCGTACTCTGATTTGATCTTGTCTCGCCGGGTCCGGTTCAGACGTGCACACGACACAACGCGCGTCCACATCGGATTTCAAATTTCTGCGCGCTCCTTTTCTGAGAATCAGTCGGCCGCTGTGAGAGTACACCTCGGCACACGGTGCCTCTCTGGTCAGCCTGGGACATCGGAATTTCAAGTTGTGAGACGGATTTTGGCCGCTTTTGAGAAGAACCGGGAGTTCGGCGTACAACATGAAGGGTGCCCTCGGGCTTCTCAGCGCCATTCTGGCGGCTAATGTGTACATGGGTGAGTACCTCTGATCCCACTTTCTCAGCAGATTTATGCGGGTAGTATCAGATGTTAGAGTATGCACTTATAAGTGGACATTTGCATATAAATATTCTATTCTAATGTATATCAAGACTGTTTTAGGCGGAGATTGACATTACAGGCAGCAGAATCTTCAACCAGTTGAAGGCGGCTGCCTCAAACGAAAGAAGAAGAGTGTCACTAATTTGATAGCGTAGAAGAGCTACAAATTACCACGTTGTAATCATTTTATTTCGGGTATTGCTGATTTCTATTGGTTGTTACGAGCATTTAATGTATAGAATGTACTCGATGTGAATATATAGGCACATTTCTGGACGTTTTGTATGTGTGTATGAAAGGCACGCGCTCTATTGTTTGAGTATAATGTTCTAGGTGTGGTTCTGCTGAGTCGGTATTTGGGGTTGGGCAGGGTAGGGTTCCCAAAATACCACATATCAATGTTGCCATCGCATTACTGCGTCATTCTTATTGTAATGATTTTTTTACATGAAGACTTTGCTGTAATTAGATTGTTGATAATGATGTTATGACCATGTATTACGTTCGTTGTTGACGCCGCGGTTCGTCGTGGTTTTGGCATGTATTTTTATCGTGTTGCCACCTTTAGGTCACCGTGACCTTGAAGGTCAACCGAATCAAAAAAGCACTAGTCGACGCGTTCGTCGTAATTTTAGCATGTACAGTAGCGTGTTGTCACCTTTCGGGAGCTGTGAGTTTGAAGGTTAATCGTATCACAGAACACTAGTCGACGCGTCCGTCGTTGCATGTACACGTATTTTTTACCGTGTTGCCACCTTTCGGTCACCGTGACCTTGAAGGTCAACCGAATCAAAGAACACTAGTCGACGCGCTCGTCGTAGTTTTATCATGTCTACATGTAGTACCGCGTTGACACTTTTTGGTAGCCGTGACCTCAAAGGTCAATCAAATGACAGAACACTAGTCCACGTGTTTGCCGTAGTTTTAGCTTGTGTAGTACCTTGTTGCTGCCTTTGGTAGCCGTAACCTCAAAGGTCGATCAAATACAACAGAACAGAACACTAGTCGACGCGTCCGTCGTAGTATTAGTATGTACACGTATGTTTGCCGTGTTGCCACCTTTCGGTAGCCGTGACCTTGACGGTCAACCGTATCATAGATCACTAGTCGACGCGTCCGTCGTAGTTTTAGCATGTGTAGTACCGTGTTGCTGCCTTTTGGTAGCCGTGACCTCAAAGGTCAATGATATAACAGAACACTACTCGACGCGTCCGTTTAGGTCAGGCATATAACTTTATAGCACCGTGTTACCACCTTTCGGTCACCGTGACCTTGAAAATCAAACGTATCAAAGAAAACTAGTCGACGCGTCCGTAGTTTTATTATGTATACATGTAGTACCGTCTTGCCACCTTATTTATTATGGTAGCAGTGACCACAAAGGTACGTCAATCCAATGACACTCTGAGCATGTATAGTACCGTGTTGCCACTTTTCTGTAGCAGTGACCTCAAAGGTCAATCAAATAAAAAAAGCACTAGTCGACGTGTCCGTTGTAGTTTTAGCATGTAGAGTAGCGTGTTGTCACCTTTCAGTAGCTGTGACCTCAAAAGTCAATGAAATGACAGATCTCTAGTCAACGCGTCCGTCGTAGTTTTAGCATAAACACGTGTTTTTACCGTGTTGCCACCTTTCGGTAACCATGACCCTGAAGGTCAATCCAAGCACAAAACACTAGTCGACGCGTCCCTCGTAGTTTTAGCATGTATAGTACCGTGTTGCCACTTTTCGTTAGCCGTGACCTTGAAGGTCAATCAAATAACAAAACGCTAGTCAATGCGTCCGTCGTAGCTTTAGCATATATTTCACCGTGTTGCCACATTTTAGTCATCGTTGGTAATCGAATGAATAGCAAAGTTCTTTCATCACAACCATTTATTTTTCACGAGCCGTGAAAAATAAATGGTTGTGATGAAAGAACTTTGCTATTCAGCGGATACACCAGATTTACAAAATGATACAGATAATATCCAAACAGATCTTTCGGTGGCAAGACACAATTATATCGGCCAGACACTATCTAGTAACCAATTAGATAGTGTCTTGTTCCTCGCCGGTTACGACTTTGTCACCGTAATATCTGTTTGGAGATTTAGATACAGATAGCTTTAAGTCACGCGATCCTGTCTTGCTATCCGTCACATTTTTACCCCTCCGGCGATACATAAACAGTGACGACAGATCGAGTAGGGACGGTTCACATGTTTTGTAGTCGGTTACGGGTCGTATCTAGAAAGTGTCGTCACGTGAAAGCCCAGAATAGTAACATGTTACCACCTTTCGGTAGCTGTAACCTTGAAGTGAAATCAAATAGCTGAACACAAGTCGACGTGTTTGTCGTAGTTTTAGCATGTAACATAATGATTGTAATAACGTGTTGCAACCTTTTGATGGCCGTGGCCTTGAAGTTCAATTAAATCACACAGAACACTAGTTTGAGGTGTAAACGTTTGAAGAAAGATATGCTGTGTTCTTTGTAGCATCAGAAATATTCCTGATTGCACAACTAGCATATTTTTTCATTCTTTATCTAATGCCTCGAAACATAAAGTGGGTCGCGGCCTTTTAAAACAATTTTACCTTCCAATTATTTTGCTAGGATGCACTAGAAAAACAAATACACGTGAAACAAGTGTTACATTGAAGATGAATCCACACAGTTTAAACTGTGCTAACATTCTGCTTGCAACAGTAGAATGCTAGTGGACTAGTCATACATAAACACTAGTTCTTACTGACTATTAAGCGTTAGCAAAAAAGAGATACTAAAAAGTCACAAATGTTAAAAAACGTACTGGTATCTCTTTCTTACCAACGCATTTGTAAGATACATGCATCTCTCTTAATTCTTTACAACAGGTATTACTGATTAATTGAAATATGTACGTACATTTTTTTTATAGTTGATGTAACTGTTATCACCTGGTTCTTTATTGAAAAGTAATCAAGTAAATATCTTTTACAGCTGTTTCCCAGACGACAGCGGTCCCACCGACGATCCCACCTGCACGTGGTGAGTGCCTCATTGCTTCCTATTCCCAGGATGCACAGCGCCAGGGGTTCGCTTGTTTTGCTATGTGTTTTGAGTCGATGGTAGCCTGGGTACCATCCTATTTGTATGCCGGGGCTCCCATACTCGCTCCCTAAAAATATTGTGCAATTCCCTTGGTTTTTCATTATCAAACGTAGCAGATGCTCTCTAGCTACTTTTTGGCAAAAGCACGGCCTTGTCACTTCTCCATTCGTCGCCAAGAATATCAAACATTTTAACCTTTTTATCTTTTTCAGCCAACACGTGTTCTTATCCAGTAGACCTGGTCTTCCTCGTAGACAGCTCGGAGAGTTTCAGGACAAGCGGTTTCGAGGATGCAAAAACGTTTGTCCAGAACGTGGTCAACTATTTTACACTCGGAGAAGACGAGACAAGGGTAGGTGTTGTTACGTTCAGCAGCTTAGACAAGCAGGTTACTTGGGTTAGGCTCAATGAAAAGTACGACAGAGCTGAGCTTTTGGAAGCGATTCGCGCCATTCCCTACGACAGAGGCCATACCTTCACAGGACTTGGTCTCGATCACGTGCGCAACAATTCCTTCCTCGCTGTAAACGGCCGACGGAGTAATACTCTGGACGTTTTGGTGGTGCTAACCGACGATGAATCTGAGGACGACATCAGCGGTCCGGCACAGGCAATACGCAACATGGGCATCACCGTGTTTGCTGTGGGCGTTGGCGAGGAAAGCGATATTTCACAAGTAACTCTGGAGACTATTGCTGGTGATCCGAACAGGGTTTTCCGACTGACAGACCATGGTTTACTTGCGACAACCATCAATGCCAGTGCTATAGGAGAGAATATTTGTGACGGTAAGTACTACGCATATGACCAACACCGTAAAGGAGCAGGTTTAAACTGTAATTTCCAATACAAGAAACTTGGCCTACTTAATTTTTTTTGACTGTACAACTCCAGTCTTTTTGAATGAATCAGCAACCCACTGCTTCTGTGACGTCAAGTTATGACACACGAGACTCGGTGAACAATGGATCATAGGCTAGAGAAATACTCTATGCTCACCGAGTCACGTGTGTCATCATTTGAGTTAAAGTCAAATTTCTTGTGTTAGAAATTACTGTTTAAACTTGCTTCTCAATGACTTCTACCAATACACAGATGAACTTTCAAGATAACACATACACCGTGGTTTTCTACGCAGTGTACTCTCTCCCTAGCTCTCTCTCCATCTTTCTCTTTCTCTCTCTCTTTCTCTCTCTCTCTATTTCTGTCCGCAGTAAAACTCTGCACGGTTCGTTTAGATATTTACAAACATACTTGTTACGCTTATTCCTTTATCAACATGAAGTGAAGGGAACAACATAGCATTGTAAACACTGTATAATGCAAATCAGTGTAACAAACATGTAGTATAGTTGTCTTAAAGTCTTATATCCATATTAAAAAAATTCGACCTTGCTTTTACAGCCACTAACCTGTGCGATCCGCACCCGTGTGACGCCAACGCCGCCTGCCAAGTGTTGGGGAAGAGCTTTCAGTGCACCTGTAACGTAGGATACACCGGCAACGGTTTCACCTGCACAGGTTCGTCAAGATTAATTAATTAATCTAGCGCTGTCAGACATATAAAATGGTTGATTATTCCACTTCTTATCACCAAACTAACAAGTCATTTGCATTTTTTTTTCAGTTGTACAATGCCCTGCCCTGACGGCACCGGCGAACGGTGGGCTGAGTCCTACAGGTATACGTCAGTACCAGGACGTGGTCACGTTCACCTGTAACGCGGGGTACAACCTGGTCGGTCAAACTAGCCTTACCTGCCAACTGGATAGCACCTGGAGTGCCAGTCCACCGACATGCAACCGTGAGTAAACCTTTCTGATGATTCGCAAACGCACACTTCCACTATACTAATTCACTGCATGAAATATAGAATTTAGCCATGATGATAAATGCCAGGTTCAGTTCGGTTCATCCACAGCTATGTCTGCTTGGTTTTTGGCCTTGATGGCTCAGGCGAAAATCATCAGACTTCACTCATCAGCTTTTCCAATTATCAGACATACCTGGCATATATTGCTATTATTTAGATAGACATTACAGGACGTACAATGCAGCCTGACGTACCTGAAGGCTATCTCCTTTCATTGGTAAATCTCGCTTTTGTGGAGTAAGATCAATTTTTAAAACACCTACATGTAGTTATACATATTTCCTACTCAGCAGACGACACACGTAAGGAATTTTGATGTCACTTCTAGATATATGTTTCACAGAAGGGTATTTTCCTTCGCAGCGGTTCAATGCCCGATTCTGACGGCCCCACCTAACGGAGCGATCACTCCTACCGGAGCGGTCTCTTTCCCGAACACGGTCATCTTCAGCTGTAACTCGGGATACACACGGAACGGCGCTACTGCTTCAACGTGTCAAGCTGGCGGAACATGGAGCAACCCTGTTCATACATGCACACGTAAGATGATTATGACACTTATAGATACTCTAGCAAAATGTAGACTCATTTCAACTCTTTTCAAACGGTCGACCGTTGAGCCACCTGAATTGGACTTGTGTTTCTTACTTCTATAAACAACGCTAGAAGAGTATAACTTGAGTGATCTTTCAAATTTTTGGTCGCTCAGCGGTCGAATACTTTAGTAGAAAGGAAGTCGTTCCATGTATTTTTGGTACAATAGAAGCTGGAGTTTCCATTACAAAATGTAGCCACCGGGAGCTAACGGTAGGATCTGCTTGGAGATAACGTGCCCTACTCTGCAGAAGGTATATTGTGATTTATTACCAGGTTTGACATTAAGTGTTCTTTTTTGTACTTTCCATTGCAGCGGTCCAATGTCCGACTCTGACGGCCCCAGCTAACGGAGGGCTGAATACAGCAGCGAGGACGTACCAGACCGTAGTCACGATCACCTGTAACACGGGATACGTACTGAGTGGCGTTTCTACTGTGACGTGTCAAGCTGACGGAACATGGACTAACCCTGTTTCAACATGCTCACGTAAGATTTGACATTGAGAGATACAAGTAATTCCTAGCAAAATGTAATGTGGGGTCGTGTGGCGCAACGACAGAGTACTCAACTCGGAACCAAGAGGTCCCAGGTTCGAGTCCTGACATGTAATGTGAGGTCGTGTGGCGCAACGACAGAGTACTCGACTCGGAACCAAGAGGTCCCGGGTTCGAGTCCTGACATGCCACCGACCTTGTGCCCTTGGGAAAGGCACTTTATACGACTTTCCTCACTTGACTCAGGTGTAAATGAGTATCATGTGTTAGGTGTGCACGCTATCAGCATACTTGCTGCCTAGTGCACACTTTGTATTGTCATGTTACAATTTCTGAATAATTAATATTATTTCTATAGCTAGGGTTAAGGCTTTTAACTTAACTCGCCAACGAGACACGATATCGAATTTTGGTTTCCAGTTTACAACCTCTGGGCAAGGAATGTAGTGGCGATATATCAAAGTGTAAAAGGAGACCACTTTCAATGTTCTAATGTTTGCAGACATAAAAGTATTAGTGAACTTCTATCAATATATCATTAGTATATAGATATCAAAACATGACTAATTCATCATTTCAGCCAGACCATGTCCGACGCTGACGGCCCCAGCTAACGGAGCTCTAAGTCCTCTCGGACCACACGCCTACCAGACCGTGGTCACCTTCACCTGTCACTCGGGATACGTACGGAACGGCGCTGCTACTGCGACGTGCCTAGCCAGCGGAACATGGAATAATGCAGTTCCAACATGCACACGTAAGATGAGTTTGACACTTGTATTTTCTAGCCATATGTAGTTTTGAACGCCATTACTATAGCGGTGAAAACATAAAAATGGTGCTTCATTATAATATTCAAACGTTGCGATACGATACACAATATAAAAGTATGATTTAAAGACATACGAGAAATATTTAGCATATAACGTAAAAACCAGCTTTATCTATGAAATTCGATCATCGACACGTCCAATTTTCGGTCGCTAAACATTCGCAGTGCATCTAGTGGAAATTGGTGTAACGGACGTCGTTCTGTGTAACGTTTAGTGCAGTACAAGCTGGTTATTTGTGTTACTCATTTTTGAGCAGTAGTATGTAGGTACATACATGTAAATACCAGTCTACTTCATCACATTTCAGCCAGACAATGTCCGGCTCGGGCGGCCCCAGTCAACGGAGCGATCACTCCTCCTGGAGCGGTCTCTTATCCGAACTCGGTCACCTTCACCTGTAACTCGGGATACATACGGAACGGCGCTGCTGCTGCGACGTGCCAGGCTGACGGAACATGGAGTAATGCTGTTCATACATGCACACGTGAGATGACTATTATACTGATACATACTAACAACTAACAACAAAAAAGTGTAAAAATTCGATTCATCGTGTATGCGTAGGTTTCTCACTATAAAAAAAAATTAAGGTATTCTTTAGATTTTATTTGCAGGTTTGACAGAACGTGCTTTTGTACATTTAATTACAGCGGTCCAATGTCCGGCTCGGACGGCCCCAGCTAACGGAGCGGTGACTCCTACCGGAGCGGTCTCCTACCCGAACTCGGTCACCTTCACCTGTAACTCGGGATACACACTGAGCGGTGCTGCTACTCAGACGTGCCAAACTGACGGAACGTGGAGTAGCACTGTTCCAACATGCACACGTAAGATGAGTTTGATACTTATGAAAACTTCTAGCAAAATGGAGTTTTTACACGCCTGTACACTTGTGAGAGTATGAAAAGACTGTGGAACCTTTCAATATTTGAACTTTGGCAAATTGTACCACCATTGTAGCAACGACATTTGTGTCTAGAAATATCAGTTTATCACCTAGACATACGTATTCTACTCAGCATACATATTTCATGAGATTTATTTCTTTTTCTGCTTTCCCATTGCAGTGGTCCAATGTCCGGCTCGGACGGCCCCAACTAACGGAGCGGTGAGTCCTACCGGAGCGGTCTCCTACCCGAACTCGGTCACCTTCACCTGTAACTCGGGATACACACTGAACGGCGAAGATACTCCGACGTGCCAAGCTGACGGAACATGGAGTCATCTTGTTCCAACATGCACACGTGAGATGGGTTTGATACTGATAAAAACTTCTAGCAAAATGGAGTTTTTCACGCCTATACACTATAATAGTGGTGAGAGTATGAGAAGGCAGGCCCCTTTTAATATTTAAACTTTGACAAATTGTACAAACGAACTTCAACATCTCTCCGTGTATTTTAAGTACACAGAACCTAAAAGGCATGTTTATGTTAAGAAATATCAACTGATCACCTAGACATACGTATCCTACTGAGCATACATTGTCATTTCATTTCTAGTTACTAGTATATGTTTCATGAGATTTAGTTTTTTTCTACTTTCTATTGCAGAGGTCCAATGTCCGGCTCGTGCAGCCCCAGCTAACGGAGCGGTGACTCCTACCGGACAGGTCTCCTACCCGAACTCGGTCACCTTCACCTGTAACACGGGATACACACTGACCGGCCTTGGTAGTGCGACGTGCCAAGCTGACGGAACATGGAGTAATCCTGTTCCAACATGCACACGTAAGATTAATTTGACACTGATAGATTCAAGCAATTTCTAGCAAAATGTACATGCCTAAGCAATATAGTGGTGAGAGCATGTAAAAGCAGGCCCCTTTCAACATTTAAACTTTTGCAAATTGTACTAACATGGTACGAACGAACTTCAGCATCGCGTGTATTTTAGTACACAGAACCTACAAGACCTGCTTGTGTCAAGAAATATCAATTCATCACCTAGACATACGTATCCTACTCAGCATACACAAGACATTGTCATTTCATTTCATTTCTACATATAACGTTATGTTTCATGAGATTTATTTCTTTTTCTACTTTCCATCGCAGTGGTCCAATGTCCGGCTCGGACGGCCCCAACTAACGGAGCGGTGAATCCTACTGGAGCGGTGTCTCCCCCGAACTCTGTCACCTTCACCTGTAACTCGGGATACGTACTGAACGGCGTTCCTACTGCGACGTGCCAAGCTGACGGAACATGGAATAACCCTGCTGATCCAACATGCACACGTAAGATCTTTTGACCCTGTAGTAACGAGAAGAAAAGCTTATCAAAGGAGGTCACTTTCGTTCCAATGTTGGCAAAAATAAATCTATGAATAGGCATCAATCAATACGTTTTAATCAAAACATGACTATTTCGTCATTTTAGCCAGAACATGCCCGGCTCGGACGGCCCCAGCTAACGGAGCGGTGACTCCTACCGGAGCGGTCTCCTACCCGAACTCGGTCACCTTCACCTGTAACTCGGGATACACACTGAGCGGTGCTGCTACTCAGACCTGCCCAGCCAGCGGAACATGGAGCGATCCTGATCCAACATGCTCACGTAAGCTGAATTTGACACTGATAGATACACGCCTAAACCATAGTGGTGAGAGTATATGAGGGATGGCCCCTTTTGATACTCAAAGTCAAACGTTCGCAAACAAATGTCTGCTATGTAACGGCGGCCAACGTGGCTCAATGTATTTTTAGTACATAGAAAAGATTTCTGTCAAGAACTATCGTTTCATCACCTAGATGCACATAATTGTACTCTGCAGACGACATACATAATGTATTTGTGATTTCATTTTTAGTTGTATGTTTGACAGGAACTGTTTTTTTCCATTGCAGCTGTCCAATGTTCGGCTAGGACGGCCCCAGCTAACGGAGCGGTGACTCCTACCGGGACGGTCTCCTACCCGAACGGGGTCACCTTCACCTGTAACACGGGATACTCACTGAACGGCGCTGCTGCTGCCACGTGCCAAGCTGACGGAACATGGAGTAATAACGTTCCAACATGCACACGTAAGAGATTGAGACTGATAGATAAACGCAATTTCCAGCAAAATGTAGTTTATACGATTTATTATCAAGATGTACATATTCTACAGAGTAGAAGACATACATAAGATATATTGTGGTTTCATTTCTAGTTATATGTTTGACAGGAATTGTTTCTCTTTGTACTTTCCATTGCAGCGGTCGAATGTTCAGCTCGGACGGCCCCAGCTAACGGGGCGGTGACTCCTACCGGAGCGGTCTCCTACCCGAACTCGGTCACCTTCACCTGTGACTCGGGATACGTACTGAACGGCATTGCTGCGCAGACGTGCCGAGCTGACGGAACATGGAGTAACACTGTTCCAACATGCGCAAGTGAGATATACATTGCATTTGACACTGATAGCAATGCGTTTCTACATATCTGTTTTATAGTTTTCAGAATATTCGAAGATAAGAAAGGTAGGCCCCTTCAATGTTCAAACGTTGGCAAATGGACGTCATTCATTTTATCATTAGTACATAATTTACATAGCTGGTCTGACATGGCTATTTTACCATTTCAGTTGGACAATGTCCGACTCTGACGACCCCGACTAATGGAGCGCTCAGTACCACAGCAACAACCTACAATACCGTGGTCACGTTCACCTGTAATTCGGGATACACACGGAACGGCGCTACTAGTGCGACATGCCAAGCTGGCGGAACGTGGAGTAACTCTGTTCCAACATGCACACGTAAGATTTTGGTATATAGTACCTAAAATAGCCTGTTGTGAAGAATAATTTGACACCTAGATGCAAGAAATTTCTAGCAAAATGTAGTTATTACATACCTACACTATATAGGTGAGGGTATGCAACAGACTGGCAAACAACCAACTACATACATGTACGTACAATGTACTGAGGTCGATGTCGATGCTTAATGCATTTAGTATAGATATTTATAGAAAGGATTTCTGTCAAAAAATGACGATTCATCACCTAGATGCATATGATTGTACTCTGCAGAAGACATACATATTTTCATTTGTAGCTGTATGTTTGACAGGAATTGTTCTTTCCATTGCAGCGGTCCAATGTCCGGCTCGGACGGCCCCAGCTAACGGAGTTGTGAGTCCTACCGGAGCGGTCTCCTACCCGAACTCGGTCACCTTCACCTGTAGCTCGGGATACACACTGAACGGCGTTGCTGCTCAGACGTGCCAAGCTGACGGAACGTGGAGTAACTCTGATCCAACATGCACACGTAAGATGAGCTTGACAAGCGATCTCCAGCAAAATGCAGTTTTGAAATGCTTACACCATAGTTGTGAACAGACGTGTACAACTTGGACAATACTCCGTAAATAGAACATAAAAGGCCTGTTGTGCAAATTTCTGTCAAGAAAGATCAACTCCTTACCTAGATGTACATGTACATATCCTACACAGCAGAAGACATACACAAGGCATTGTGGTTTCACTTCTAGTTATACGTTTAATAGTAAGTAATCATTTCTATTTGTACTTTTCATTGCAGAGGTTCAATGTCCGGCTCGGACGGCCCCAGCTAACGGAGCGGTGAGTCCTACCGGAGCGGTCTCCTACCCGAACTCGGTCACCTTCACCTGTAACTCGGGATACGTACTGAACGGCGCTACTGCTGCGACGTGCCAAGCTGACGGAACATTTGACAACGCGGTCCCAACATGCACACGTAAGAAATATTTGACACTGATAGCAATCTGTTTTAATATTTCTGCATTATATATATATAGTTGTCAGGATATTTGAATGCGGCTCCTTACAATGTTCAAACGTTGGAAAACAGATAACGGACGTCGTTCAGTGTATCTGTGTATCCGAAACTGGGCTAGACAAGATTGAAATGCCCTCACTACGGACGTCGTTTTGAATTTATCTTTTGTACAGAAAGGCCCACAAACCGGCACAATGAATTAGCCCTTGTAGTCGAAAGTTTAAGGGGGTTTAACCCCCGGCCGGCTATAGAAGCTGGGATTGGCACCGCCCCGATACACCGAAAAGGTCTGGGAAGGAATTCAATGTTTTCACGTAAGAACGATTGCTAGAAGATTCTTGACCAAGACTTGTTTATCATTTCAGCCAGACAATGTCCGGCTCGGGCGGCCCCAGCTAACGGAGCGGTGACTCCTACCGGAGCGGTCTCCTACCCGAACTCGGTCACCTTCACCTGTAACACGGGATACGTACTGACCGGCCTTGCTACTGCGACGTGCCAAGCTGACGGAACATGGAGTAACTCTGTTCCAACATGCACACGTAAGACGACTTTCAAGTTGATTAGCAATTTACATCAATTCAAAAGTTGTTAAACATACATAGATTAGGGATCGTCACTTTATGAATCTTCTGTACATATTATATTCCCGAACCAATAAGTTATTGACCATTTCAGCCAGACCATGTCCGACGTTAACTGCCCCAGCTAACGGAGGTCTTAGTCCTCTCGGACCACACGCCTACCAGACCGTGGTCACCTTCACCTGTAACACGGGATACGTACGGAACGGCGCTGCCAATACGATGTGCCAAGCTGACGGAACATGGACTAACACTGTTCCAACATGCACACGTAAGACGACTTTTGATGTACGTTATGTATGTTTCTACCAAGTGTAAACTTAATATTTACATTTAGAGAAAAGAAACACTAGGTTTCCTAAAAAAAATGTATCTTTTTTGTACTTACAAGTTGACAGACAGTTCGCTGACGAATGTAGCTTCATTACTGACGAAGACTATTTCGTCATTTTAGCTGCACAATGTCCTGACTTGACGGCCCCAACCAACGGAGCGCTGAGTCCTGCTGCCGGGCCGTACAGCTACCAGGACGTGGTAACGTTCACCTGTAACGCGGGGTACCGACGGAACGGAGCCACTAGTGTGACATGTCAAGCTGATGGGACGTGGAGTAGTTCTGTTCCGACATGCGAAAGTAATATGGCTTCAAAAGTTATCAATACAAGCAATTTGTATAACATTTGCAATTTATATTATTCCAATTAACCAGAAGGAGAAATGTACCCCTTACACATATAGTAACACTTATAATATACCTTGGACGTTGGATAACAGGTGTTGTTTTTGTACATTTTAAGTACTGTACATAGAAAGTTCTTAACAGACACAATTTCACCGTTTCAGTCGGACAATGCCTTACACTGACGGCCCCAACTAACGGAGCGATTAGTCCTACCGGAGCGACCGACTTCCAGGACGTCGTCACGTTCACCTGTAACTCGGGATACGTACTGAGCGGGGCTACTACTACGACTTGCCAAGCTGATGGAACATGGAGTAACCCTGTTCCAACGTGTCCACGTATGATGACTTTCATGTTGATATGTGTTAGCGCTAGCGATTTTGATTCAGTTGCATCACATTCACTAGATAGTGTATAGAACAAGGAAAACGTGTGTTTTAATCTTCAAAACTTGGCAAACAGATCGACGTAGAATATACAAAGGTTATTGTCAGAAAATGTCCTGTGTTGGTCACCCCGATTAAATGAGTAGTGAGTCTTATCGGATCGGAGCGTTCTCCTAACCTAATCTCCAAGCAGATCTTTCGGTGGCAGCAAAGACAGTATCAAATTGGCCAGGCGGTATCATTTGCCAGACGGTATGCATTGGCCGCTAATGGATACTGCCTTGCAAATGGATACTGCCTGGCCAATTTGATACTGTCTTTGCTGCCACCGAAAGATCTGCTTGGAGATTAGCCATTTTGTGCATATTCAGTTTAAAATACATGTAGATTTCAGTAATAACAGGTTATTGACTATTTCAGCCATACAATGTCCGACGTTGACGACCCCAACAAACGGGGTGCTCAGTACCACAGTGAGAACCTACCAGACCGTGGTCGGGTTCACCTGTAACCCGGGATACACACGGAACGGCGCTGCTGCTGCGACATGCCAAGCTGACGGAACGTGGAGTAATACAGTTCCAACGTGCACACGTCAGTCGACTTTTGATTTAATCTGTTAGCAGTTTTTCATCAAACTGTAGTAAATTATCCAGATAATGACTCACAGAGAGTAACTCCAACCTGCTGACGTAAGATGACATTGATACTAATCAAACCGTAATTCATACACTTATGATATAAAAAAAGAAATTCTAATGAGTAAATGTGTCCTTTCTCTAAGACGTGTACTAACGATGTCATGTAAGAACAAAAAACACTACCTGGAACAAGTAGGCTTCTATCAGCATGCTTCTATCATGCCCCGACTCTGTATCTGTCTACCTAGATCAATATATACATAATGCGATACAGAAGAGAAACCGGGTCATTACCATGTGAAATGTAATATTCCATTATAACATGTACATGTATTGAATAATGATAAGGTTAGATTAATAAGCTAGTAGAAATAGTTTATAATTATTAAATATATTTGCCATACTAGAATGAAAGCTCATCTGTGTTGATAGATTCCATTATGGTAAAGTTTAGCTTTTATCCAACACAAAGAAAGAACTCACCATAAATTTTTGTCATACATTGTACCCGATGCAACTGTTGTGCAATAAACTTTTACTTGACTATATCCCTAAATTTTTCTTGACAAAGAACTATAATTTTACCTTTTCATAGGAGTACAATGTCCAGCCTTGACGGCTCCAGTAAATGGAGCTCTGAGTCCTGTTGGAGCGAACTCCTACCAAGACGATGTTACGTTCTCCTGCAGTTCGGGATACACTCTGAACGGAGCCACTAGACTGACGTGTCGGGCTGACGGAACATGGAGTAATCCTGAACCAACATGCATAGGTATGTTTACTGCATAATTACAGATATAGCATTTGAAAACGAACATTATTCACATGCAAATCAATACCACATATTTACAGGAATGCATTACTAAGAAACGAGAAGAAGCCGAATTTACTTAATTGTAGCTACTTGACAATGTATATGTAACGTTATCTGTATTGTATTCTTTTGTTGTGACCTGTACTTAACCCAGCGCGTATGTGTGTACAATAAAGGTTCTGGGGGAGGTCAGAGTTGGCCTCAATTGATATTTGAGGATGGTACGTACATGTAGATGTATACAGCACACCCACATTCTCTTCTGAAATGTATTATGCACATGTAGCTAACGCCCCTATCACACATGACTGAGCATGGCCTGTCAACTTTCTCGACACCATGGTTAGGAGTTCGGTAGTCTGTGAGATATAGGTGTAAATGCTTGGTTATGTACCAAGAACTATGTTATCCCGAGTGACTAACCAATCTTTTGAAACTATTCACGAAAGTTCCTTACGTGTTTGGCGATGTTTTCAGGCGTGCTATGTCCGGTGCTGTCGCCCCCAGCTAACGGAGGGCTGAGTCCTACCGGAGTGGTCTCCTACCCGGATGTCGTCACGTTTACCTGTGACCAGGGATACAGGCTGATCGGAGTCGACAGACTGACTTGCCGAGCTGACGGAACGTGGGATAATACTGTCCCAACCTGCCTATTTACGATTCCAACTCCACTAGGTGAGTGCTTTGAACAATGCTTAAAGAACATATGACACCAATAACAGTTCCTCAAAATAGTCAAACGTGATGTACATGTACATGTAGGTGTTATTCAATAAACAAGACACTCGTCTGATGTTTTCTAACATGGAGAGTATTTTTTGACCAAATGGCTTTGTTCATGGAGAATATCGGTTTCACAATTTATAGTAACTGTTGTATTTTAGTGCTATTGGTGTCATATGGTCTTTTTATATGAGACGGGATCGCCAGGTGTCCGCCTGGGTGATGATGTAAATCACCATGTGACCATGGACCGTAGCCATCAGTTATAGCAAGCGTAGCCATGTCTCTGTGCATCTTGATTTCTATACCCTGCTTTCGGTGATTGAAAAAAGACTCCTTTTGTTGCAACAATGTTCTATTTAGTGCCAACGATTGTATCCAAAACCGTGCCTAGTTCTGTGTCTGAATAGGTTAGGGTTAGAGGATCATGCACGGTTCTGGATAGGCTCCGCGTGTCCAATAACGTATATGTAGATTTGCCCCAAGCACGGTTCTGGATACGCGTGGACTATACAGAAACGTGCCTGAGCATGGTTCTGGATGAAGCACGGTTCTAGATATACAACAATTTCTTATCTTCTTTTTTCAGCCACCACGTGTCCTTACGACGTAAACCTGGTCTTCCTCGTGGACAGTTCGGCGAGTTGGGGGGCAAGCCGTTTTGAAGATGCAAAGACGTTTGTCCAGAACGTAGCCAACTATTTTACACTCGGAGAAAACGACACAAGGGTCGCCGTTGTTACGTACAGCAACGAGCAGGTCACTCGCATCAAGCTTAATGAGAATTACACCAGAGTTGATGCCTTAACCGCGATTCGGAACATTCCGTATGAAAGCGGCGTTAATACATTTACTGGACGTGGTCTTGAGCACGTGCTCAATAGTTCGAATTCCCCAGTCGAATATGGCTGGCGGGCAGATACATTTAACATGTTGGTCGTGTTGACCGACGGTAACTCGGCAGATGACGCCAACGTTACATCGCACGTCTTACGTCGATTCGGTGTCCCCATATTCGCGGTGGGTGTAGGGGTGGAGGCAGACATCAGTCAAGCTACTCTACAAACCATTGCGGGGGATCCTACCAGGGTGTTCAGGCTGATGACCTATAACCTCCTTACGGCTGACGACCGAGCTGCATCTGTGAGACAGTCAATCTGTGATGGTGAGTACTACACATGTACACTTTATTTACCTATCCTGCACACATAAACTTAACTATCCACACTGCTTGGAATAATACTGTTTTCCTTTACCCTCTTTCTTTCTTTTATGTTTTGAAAGATTTGCATATGCGTGGACTTTCAGTTGATGTTAAAAATAAAACTGACACGATTTTAAAGGTCTGTTGTACTACTGGCTCATCCAAATTTCCACCTGACGTAGTGGCTACTTAACGTTAATAATGCAAAATACTGTATGGTGTATACTGTACTGTATACCGTATGGAAGAAACAGGATGGCTATCTTTCTTCAGATGGGAGGTGTATATTGTTAAGTCATTTGTGTCCTTTTTCCAGCTGTACGATGCCCTGCCCTGCCGGCCCCAACTAACGGATTGGTCAGTCCTACCGGAGTGACTCGCCCTCAGAACCAGGTTACGTTCACCTGCAACTCGGGGTACAACCTGGTCGGCGACACCAGGCTTACCTGTATGCTGAATGGTGCTTATACTGGACCTATCCCGACATGCAACCGTACGTAAACCTTAAGCCTTCCTCCTCATTTGTTCCCGCACATCAGCCGACCAGGTTCGGCTGACGTTCGGGAGCAGTCTGACCACATTTAGGCTACATGTATTTTCTATACGAAAAGAAACGAATTTGAGTCAAATTTTACCTCAGAACACGACCTGAACACTGCTGACTTATTCCCGAATGGTTGGCAGGTGCTCTATTTACAGCCAACCATGGTCGGACCTCCCGAATGTTTTAAACATTTTGAAACCTTCGGCTGGTGCAGCCGAATTGTAGCCAAATTCGCCGAACACCAGTCGACCCAGCCGACTTCGCGCCGACCTACTCTTACAAAATGTAGTTCGGCTAGTGTTCGGGAGGCCAAATTCATGAATGTGTGACAGGGGCTTTAGTCTCATCATTCACTCGTCCCTCTCTCCTACCATATACGCTAATCACCTCCATGTACATGTACAGTGGTTTGTTTACGGTGTGTCTGTGTGTTTGCTTGTGTTTCCGTAGTAATTTACACATGGTAGGCACATTGGAGGAACAGGAAGCTAGATATCCTGTTATATGCATGTCTGTTGCCTTATGGAAAAATGCAATTGACGGAATCAGTGAGAAATTCAAAATAATGAATAATAATAAAAAAACTCTAAATGCTGAGGTGAGAAATCTTCGATTTCCTGTTCTTTCTGTGGTACTCTAACAAGACCAACCTCAACGAATAGCTGTCTGGCTTCTACCTCCTATTATGTGATGCATTTTCAAATGTAATGTGCTGACACGTTCCAGGATACACTATTACATCCAGAACCATGCCTAGTTCTGTACCTAAATGGGTTAGGATCATGCACAGTTTTGGATAGTTTCCGCGTATATCCAAGAACGTAGATTTGCCCCAGCTGCAGGCACGGTTCTGGATACTCGTGGACTATGCAGAACCTTTCCTGACTACTGGATAAAGCACCGTTCTGGAAACAACAGTACAATACTCCAGAGATTCAGAAATGTTCTTTGCTAACATTGTTCCGTAATTTCAGCTGTACAGTGCCCGAATTTGACGGCCCCAGCTAACGGGGATCTGAGCCCTACTGGAGCGGTCTCCTACCCGAACTCGGTCACCTTCAGCTGTGACACGGGATACGGTCTAGCCGGGGCAACCACCGTGAGCTGCCGAGTCGACGGAACATGGAGCAATCCAACCCCAACATGCCAACGTACGATAAGTTTGACACTGCATGATATTACCATAGAAATGTCTATCACAGCTTGATTCTTTCGCGTATAGTGGGTGGGGGGAAAATGCACTTTAATTACGAAAAGATTACGACACGAGTTCAAACTGCAATTTCCAACACAAGAAATTGGACTCACCCAAATTTGTCAAGGAATAAGCAATCCACCGCTTTCGTGACGACACGTTATGCAGATGACACACGTGATTACTGTGGCGCCCCCCGTCTCTGTTGAGGGATGGTTGTAATGCCCCGATGTAGATGGCCTCTTTAATAACTCGTGCAAAATAGTCTGGCTCGGAGTCCAAGATTCTTACTTTATCCAAAGAGACCGAATGTCCAGATTACTTCTTTTGCAGTGCTGGATAAAGTCGACTGAGCTTTGAATACTGTACAATGATTTCAGCTGGACAATGTCCGACTCTGACGGCCCCAGCTAACGGAGCTCTAAGTCCTGCCGGACCACACACCTACCAGAACGTGGTTACGTTCACCTGTAACACGGGATACGGACTGAACGGAGCCTCCAGTACGATGTGCCGGTCTGATCTTACATGGAGTGCTACTGTTCCAACATGTGCACGTAAGTTAACATCACTAGATCAGATAATATGTAAACCAAAAGGCAACACATTCAGACCAGGTCATGACTTTTACCGATTAGTAAAATTTTCCTCACAATTTTCGCCTTCACTGGATAACACGTCGTCTTTTTGTCTTGTTTTCGTGGTCATCTCTACAGTGGACAGTGCCAGCCATTGAGGGGCACTAGCAAACGGAATACATGTAGTACATATTTTAGCTGTCTTTGTTTTTTATTTGTCCGTGGTTGGTTCTGTCACAGCCTGCTTGAAAATTCTACGTCTTCAAAATCGACGTAAGGCGGCCAACGACGTATGTGGCCGTGTTTGCAATACATGTATTTGGTATGACGTAAGACATTCGATGTTGGTCAGTAACTACATACTGTTTTATCGACACTGTTGTTGCTCCAGCGGTGCCGTGCCCGACTCTGACGGCTCCAACAAACGGAGTAGTGAGTCCCGCCGGAGCCGCGTCATATCAGGACCAGGTGCAGTTCATTTGTAACCAGGGCTACAGTCTCGTCGGTGCCTCCAGTAGTACCTGCCAGGCTAGCGGCACATGGAGCGAGCCGGTCCCAGTCTGCAATGGTAAATAGCCTTACTTCCCCCCATAAATAATTTCATCAGGTTGGAAGATACTTAGGGTATAGAATTTTCTTCTTACACAACCAGTAAAGTTCTCATCTGCTTACGTTTCGATGTCTATCAGACAGGGGGGGATACAAACTCAGCCACGTTTGGGCTTGCATTCTCGCCGCAAAAGTGCCACCTACTTTGGCGTTAAATAGCGGCGAGTTGCAGAACTCCAGTCAGAAGCTCTGAGGAAGGTGTCTGATAGACATCGAAACGTAAGCAGGTGAGAACTTTACTGGTTGTGTAAGAAGAAAATTCTATACCCTAAGCTTTACTTACCGCTCAAACCAATCTTGAAAGCGTCGCTCATTACACTCTATCACTCATACATAGCCTGTGATACCCAATGTCTATATATATCGCTGCCATTTGCTGATATGATACGGCCTCCTTCCTGAAATCTTGTGGTCATACGCCTATAACCAGAACTACCAATAGGAGCTCAGGATTTTTATCACTATGAAAATCAGTCCAATAGGAGCTCAGGATTCTCACTATAGAAAACAGTCATCACAGCCTCCATTGTAACGGTATCGTAACAGTTCTCAGTATGACAATAATTGGCCCATGCTACCATATATGCATAAATTAGCATATTTGGTATGATAAGATTATGATGTTCCCTGAATTCTTCTGACTTAGAGGTGTTGGCTATCAAGCTTCTACATGTATTGGCCTGACCAGTGGGAGGGCTGCAAGAAGTGTGATTTAACCAG
Source organism: Branchiostoma floridae x Branchiostoma japonicum (assembly GCA_013266295.2). Lineage (NCBI taxonomy): Eukaryota > Metazoa > Chordata > Leptocardii > Amphioxiformes > Branchiostomatidae > Branchiostoma > Branchiostoma floridae x Branchiostoma japonicum. The sequence goes on along the minus strand of CM023823.1, from coordinate 30,165,703 downwards.
GCTACGGTGGTACACACGGTAATTGTCATTGAAGTCACAGCTACACGAATTATGCAAAAATGATTCTCTGTTTTAGTTGTACAATGCCCAACATTAACTGCCCCAACGAACGGAGCGCTGAGTCCTACCGGAGTGACTTCCTACCAGACTGTGGTCACCTTCACCTGTAACACGGGATACACACGGAACGGCGCTGCTGATGCGACGTGCCAAGCTGACGGAACATGGAGTCAGGCAGTTCCAACATGCACACGTACGATTACTTGTAACTAAGTAGAATTAGGTAAAGACAGCATTAATCCTGTCACTACGTCCACGTGTAAAGATATATTTTGGTTAACACTGGCAAGAAAGGTTTGGACAAGACTACTATAACTAATAGTTACTTAGTTCGAGCCCTGAGAGGCTCCTCCAAGCACTTTATCCTCTCTATATACGGCCTTTCGTAACTCTTTGGTATCTTGCAGGTTTGTGTCACTACGTAGATTGTCTAAGTAGGTGACTCTGTGTCTTTCTCTACCCCCTTTCCTTTAGTCGTAGGCTAAGGAGTATAAGATGGAATGCAGGAACTTTAAGTGTCTAATACAATGACTGGCTAGCTTCATTCTGCACTGTTGAACTTTCATGGTGACAGCTGGTAACGTTAGATCTTGGTACAACTGTTGGTCTGTTAGCTTTTGCTGCAATGAGACGCTGTACAAGATACGTTGCCAATATTCGAAGTATTGTTCATCTATATTTACTTGGTAGAATCCATAGTTGTAAGATTTAAGCTTTGTTCCAAAACAAAGGAAACACTCATCACTGAATTTTTAGTCGTTCTCACCGACCTTCATATATATATATTTCTGTGATTCACTGCACTGACTTTCCGGATTCCGGAAGCGTGATGACCTCAGGAATGAATCAAAGATGGCCGGAAGACGGAATCTACGTACCACCGTCACGGTACAGAGAGTGTTGATGAAGATACTTTGTCGTTTCAGCCGTAAGATGCGCGACGCTGACAAACCCAGCAAACGGCGCACTGAGTCCAGCCGGAGTGAACTCTTACCAGGACACGGTGACGTTAACCTGCGACACGGGATATCAGCCCAGTGGCGTCTCCACCATAACGTGCCAGGCAGATCGCACGTGGAGTGCCGCTATTCCAACATGCACACGTATGTTGACTTTTTAGCTAAGTTCTTTAATCACAACCACATGTTTAACAAGGGCTGACGTTTCGATGACCGTCTGTCATGGCAATTATGACTGGTTCACTGTGCACTGAAGCTCAAGGTGTTACTGGTTCACTGTGCACTGGAGCTAGGTGTTACTGGTTCATTGTGCACTGGAGCTAGGTGTTACTGGTTCATTGTGCACTGGAGCTAGGTGTTACTGGTTCACTGTGCACTAGACCTAAGTGTATATAACTCGGTCCCAAACGTAAAGTAATGCTAAACATGTGGTTGTAAATAAAGGACTTTGCTACATGTATTCAGTCATTCATGAACGTAATGAAATTACACATGTATCCCCGTCACGTTGATATTGTTTAAAGCTAATACTCGTGCTAGCTTAACAATGCCAATATATACATGTATCTGTAGACTTTTATGCAACCTGTAGACTTTATGCAACCTGTATATAATAAAGGCCTTTATTCATTTAATGCATAACATTTTCTAGGAACACTAGATGGCAATTGAGGTATGGCAAAAGCCCTCCCCCCTCAACAGTATACTTTTCATAGACTTAATCAAGGCTATTTTGTCAATCCAGCTGTACAGTGTCAGCCCTTGACAGACCCTATAAATGGTGAAGTGCGTCCACCTGGTGCAAGGTCATATCAAGACACGGTACTGTTCTCCTGTAACCAAGGTTACGAGCGGATTGGAGCCGCCAGTGCCACATGCCTGTCAACACAACAATGGAGTGAGCCTACACCAACCTGCAGAGGTACGTGCACGAATCTCAGATGTTTAATTGTTTATTTATTTCGGCTTACAAAGAAGCCAAGGTGTCCCAACTAGTCAAAGACTATTACTAAGGGACAATCTGGGGGAAAAAAGATGAAAATCATTAAACATGCATGGGAATACATATTACATATTACACATTTAGTGAGATATGCAGTTATATACATTAATACGATAACATATACGTACATTTTTAAAAACACAGTAATGCAATAATAGAGTCCTAGTATATACATATAGTTACCGAGGTATTATATTAATCGGATTATGACACAGATGTAGTGTGTTAAACAGAATATGGATCCCCGAGGGATTTCCATACATTGGCTTTAAAAGAAAACCGCTGACCGTATGTTAACTGGGAGGGAGTTCCATAAATGGGTGGCTCTGTGGAGGAAGGCATTCTGTGTTCTAGAACTTTTGGGGATGTAATCTTCCGCAACAAGTTCTTCCACAATGTCTGGGCCCGTCTGTATTCTTAGTTTGTATTTTAATTGCATCTAGTTGGTGCTATCATTGCATCTTCTTTAAAGTTAAAATTTTTGTTCCAACACAAGGGATTGTTCTCACCTAGAGCTTTCGACAAGTCACTCTGGTCTATGCACAATACATTACGGGTTTCGCGCAGGCGCAGTACGTTCTACTGACGTGCTGGACTGACCCAGTGTGACTTGTTACGTGGCTTCTCTGAAGTGTGACGTCAACACTGGGCCAAAGGTACCCGGTAAACAATGTCGGCCCCCGTCGCGGATACCTTTGACCCAGTGTTGACGTCACAGTTCAGAGAAGCCACGTGACAAGTCACACTGGGTCAGTCCAGCACGTCAGTAGAACGTACTGCGCCTGCGCGAAACCCGTAATGTATTGTGCATAGCACTTCGGCAGAACGTCTCATATAAGGTCTAATTCGCGTATATAAGGGTGACATCCCGTCTGTAGTTTTCAAATGTTGTGTAGAAAAAGATATGGTCTGCAACAGGCAAAATTCTGATGCAACGTTGACCAAAAATCCAGCGAAAATCCAGGTTTTGCGCAGGCGCAGTACGTTCTGCCGACGTGCTGGTCAGTCCATTGAAGAAGACAATAGTGACTGGTCGAAAGCTCTAGGTGAGAGCTTGAAGTTTATGCATGTAACTACCAACACAGATGGACTTCCATGATATCATTGCATCTTTTTAGTCGTACAATGCGATCCATTATCGGCTCCTGGGAACGGAGCGCTGAGTCCTGCCGGAACGAGGTCCTATAACGACGTGGTCACCTTCACCTGTGACACGGGATACCAACTGAACGGACCCTCTAATGTGTTGACGTGTCGAGCTGACGGAACATGGAGTAATGTTGTTCCAACATGTGCAGGTATAAAATTAACATTTATTCTGTCAAAGCCATAAAACATATGACAAATAGTCTCAGAAAAATCTTTTTGCTAAATGTATGCAAATGGTGTGACCAAGATACGAAAGTTTTTCTTCTAAGATTTGTTTTTTTATGTCGGTTAAGTTGTAAGATGTCCGACGTTGACGGCCCCAATTAACGGAGCGCTGACTCCTACCGGAGCGGTCTCCTACACGGACGTGGTCACCTTCACCTGTAACTCGGGATATGAGCGACAGGGAGTCTCTAGTGTGACGTGTCAAGCCGATGGAACATGGAGCAATGCTGTTGCAACATGCAGACGTAAGTTGAATTCAGTTTGAAACTAAGGGTTCGGGCACATTCGTCGCACTATCGTTTCAAGATCATAGTAAACTGAAGGCATTTTGGGGGGATAGCAGTTCATGTGTACTTGCCGTACAAATGTCAGCTGTCTTGTTTCAGAAAAGGCTGTCTTACTTAGATCTCTGTTGGCGATCGGTTGCGTTATAGCGGAACCGAATGACAGAAGTGATTGCTTGAAAATTCTACATCTTTTTTTTTTTCATCAAAATCGTGCGAAGGCCTACGACTAAGTTGACATCACCATAAAGTCTGAACATATTGTCTAGGAACGTTAACACTAGCTGATGGTTGAGTTATGGCAGATTATACAATGTCATGTAGCTCGCCTTTGGTACTATCCTTACCATTGACCTAATCTTGCTACTGCAGCTGTACAGTGCCAGCAATTGACAGCCCCAGCGAATGGAGGATTGACTCCCACCGGTGCCGTAGACTATCAAAACCAGGTGGTGTTTAGTTGCAACGTGGGTTATCAGCTGAACGGAGCATCCAGAGCGACCTGCCAAGCTGACCAGACATGGAGTGCAAATGTTCCGACATGTACAGGTACATATACATGTACATATGCAAATCACAAATAAGTCCATCCTCAGTGATATGACACCAGTTTCTCCACAAGTTTCTGTCGAGCATGGCAGAACAAAGCTTTTCATTCTGAAGACCAACAGTCTCGACGTCTTGTCGAGTACCTTCTTAAGTGGCAAAAGTAAGACGACCGCGCCAACCATTTTCTCATGGCACATAATAACACAACCTACTGATGACCGTTGAGATATGTGGCATGTCACCATTCAGTTGGCTATTTCTTACATATCACCAAATTCACATCTACCGAATTGAAACATTATATGAGGCCTGGCCAGTCTTTTGCGTTGGCCCGTCAGGCGCGAGTTTGCGGACGTCCAACTGTGTTGAGACGGCGAGGGCCACAGTTTCCCCTTTAGGACGGACAGGGACGGCGTCTGACAGGGATGGCCGTCCAATGCGCTTTCATTTTCACAGAGGAAACCTAGCCTCCTGTCATATGCAGGGGTCCGAGCGGGTGGGAGCTTTGATACTGCGTTTTGTAGAAGTTTTTAACGCGTTTTTTTGCCAGACATCGTACAACCAGCCGGCCAGACAAGGTCGGAGGCCTGCACAGGAGGCTAGAGGAAATCATTGCTGGTTCTTAAGCGTTTTGAAGACTTGCATGTTTTCCTTCTTCATCAATATCATTCTATGTTTTCAGTCGTACAATGCCCGCTGTTGCCGGCCCCAGCTAACGGAGCGCTGAGTCCTACCGGGGTGACCTCCTACAATACCGTGGTCAACTTCACCTGCATCCAGGGATACGTACTGACGGGCGCCGCCAATGTGACGTGCCAAGCTGACGGAACATGGAGCGCTATTCCAACATGTAGACGTAAGATAACCTAAAAACTGCGATACAATAATTACATTTGTCCTGAAGGTTAATATGTGTTCGTGTTCGATACACCATATATAGGGGTTGGCGATTTTTAAACAGTCATAATTTGAAGTGTGGTGCATGTATCTTCATGATATTTGGTAGGTAGGTTGGGTTTGAGGAGGGGGGGTCAATTATGGATAATCTAGCTGTTTTGTACGGTACTGCAGCAGTGTGTATGGGTATGAAATCTCGTTGTGGACATGCTATGGTTTTGATATTTGGTCGGTACATGAATGTTGAGGTTGGGGTTTGTTCATCAAATTTAAAACAAATGTCAATTAAGGTCAACTGTACGTGGAACTGCAGCAGTGTTGCAGCAGTGTACATGGGCGTGATATCTCAGTAAAAGGCCAATTTGAGCACCCAATTGCACGCTATCTATAACGATACATTGCATAACGCACGGCAAAACAAATTACTGTACAATAGAAAACCAACACAAATGACAAACGACGAAAGTATGAGATTATTGAGTCTCTAGTGGACTTGTAGCAATATTCGTCAACCTAAAAAGTGTTAATTCCGTCTAGCTGACGGAACATTGACTAATCCCAATCCGATATTTACATAATATATACATAAAGCATGAGGTTTATAAGTTTGTCAAATCTGTACGATAAGTGTAATTTTCTATGATTTCATCGACTAGACATTGGCATAAAGGAGATTTTTGTCTTTTCAGCCGTACAATGTCCGATTCTGAACGCCCCAGCTAACGGATCGCTGAGTACCGGGGCGAACTCCTACCAGACTGTGGTTACGTTCACCTGTGACCTCGGGTACGAAAGGGTCGGCTTGGCCAGTGCTATCTGCCAGTTTGATGGCACCTGGAGCAGTGCTGTTCCGACATGCAGAGGTAATTTATTTTCAAAACTCTTTGACTTTGAACTTTAGCACTAGATCGCTTAGCTTGCGTAGTTAGCGACCCCGAGTTCCTGGACCAAGAGGTTGGGAGTTCGAATCCCGGCTGTTGTCGCTTACACGACATGCACGCTTCTATAAAGGCCTCAGTCCTAAGAACGGGATGTTAAGCCGTGGTCCACTGTTCATTGTCCGGTACAAAGAACCTGTAAAGACTGTATATAGCGTATATCCTTTCTATCAGGATCAGTGGAAGAGCTAAACTTCATCGAGATCACTATTCAGTTTCACAAGATGATAATAGACGTATGTAAAAACAGCCCCTCTTCACTAATGTACGTATTTTTGACCTGGTACATACTACCTTCTCAGTATCTATGAGAAAGATTATGGAAAGGTCAAACACACATCACTACCAGCAGACCAGTTGTAGTGCTAGCACAACTGTGTGGCCCAAGGGCTACAGAAATGGAGAAGTGTACCACCCGTACGTTCCGCATGGAGTAAAACGGGCATTTTAAATTTTTGTTGTTAACCTAAACGAGACTGCGTTGCTACTACAGCTGTCCAGTGCCCGCCATTGACGCCTCCGGCGAATGGAGCCATGAGTCCTACCGGCCGCATGACGTACCAGGACGTGGTGCGGTTTACGTGTAACCAGGGATTCGAGCTGAACGGAGCATCCAGTGCTACCTGCAGGGCTGACCGAACATGGAGTGAGGCCGTCCCAACTTGTACAGGTATTTATATCATACCCGGGCGGCGATACAGTGCTCCCGGCCGTGTTGTATCCACCCGTACAGCACGGGTGTATAAACCGGGCTTCCATAGAACGATTCGAATGCGTTTCGCCCCAACCGTGGGCGCCGCTTTCGAAAATTCGAAAACAGGATTCGGACGTTGGAATGGATGTTGTTGCAGTTTTTTTTGTTTAGGGACACCAAATTTTCGCTCATTTCGCCTTGAAAGACGTGTTTTCTAAGGTGGGTATGATCATTCGGCCGTCGGGCGATCCGACTCGCGGTCGGGCCGATACCTCGGGCAATACGGAATACACCGTGTTGTATGCTCTATGTATCGTATCCAGAACCGTGCCTATCTAGTTCTATACCTGAATAGGTAAGGGTCAGGAGCTGCATATTCGGAACGTAGATTTGCCCCCAGATACGGTTCTGGATACGCACGGACTATCTAGAATCGTGCCTGAGCTTGGCTCTGGATAAAGCACGGTTCTGGATAGAACAGTACGTAGTCACAGATTGAACATATCAGTCACAACTAACAATACTCTGTATGGAAGATTGGAAATTTTTGTCAACTTTTTAATACGTCAAAATCACACTAACAAATAAAACCCATCTATATAACACTATGTCCATTCAAATCTAAAAGATTTTCAAAAGGTCTCCTGTGTCGCATATTATTACCAGTATCAATTTCTTTATCTGGTGACCAATATCCTACACATTTCCTGTAGTCTATAACTTAGGCAGCGTTGTTTGTTTTGTACAGATATCAATGAATGCAGACTGAACAGGTGCCATAGTCTGGCTATATGCACCAATACTATCGGCTCATTTCAGTGTACCTGCATAAGTGGATATCGTGGAGATGGATTCACCTGCACAGGTTTGTTAAATCAAAACATTCAAACACAGAAGAAAGTTAAAAATTGAGTAATGTATATCTATTACGGTAATATGTTTAAGGCTATCATTTTACCCTATCCATAACCCCTATAAATGACAATGAGTTTTATTGTAATATATATATATTCGTCAGACACTTACCTGTATGAAAGAGGAGGAGAAAAAGAAATGCAGCATTTGACAAGATCATTAACTAAAGCGTATGCCATCCCTGACTTACTTTACTTTGGTTGAGCTCCAGCTCGATCCAAACTTGCAAGCGTCCTTTACTTCGCGTTTATCCTCCCTCAGAGACTGGATTTCCCTTACATCTGTAAGGCTAGGCTGGTGTCTGATCTGAGATTGTCAATGTAGTTAATCCTAGGTCTCTCTCGACGTCTTTGGCCTTTTGTGGGTTCCCAAACGACAAGCTTGGATGCTATAATGTCAGGATGTCTAACGCAGTGTGCAGCTAGTGTCACACTGCGTGTTTTGATTTTCTCTGTAACAATTTGGCAAATCCTGATACAGCTGCTCGTTGGGGAGTTTTTGCACCCAGGAGATGTTCAGACACAAATGGAACATCTTTGTGTAGCAACAATTTAAAGGCTTCTCGATGGATTTAGTGCCTCGAGCTTGATATATTATATACATATATATATATTTGTCCCCTCGCTGTTCTAACAGACATCAACGAGTGTGCTCCTACCTCACCATGCCACCAGTTCGCTGTTTGCACCAACCTACCAGGGTCGTTCATGTGCAACTGCACTGAGGGCTACATCGGAAACGGACTTAGTATTTGTGCAGGTATTTAAATTGAAAACACCTTCATAGATGGCAAACTGAACATGTACCATAGTCTGGCTATATGCACCAATACTATCGGCTCATTTCAGTGTAACTGCATTAGTGGATGCACTGGAAGAAATGGATTCCCTATAGTCCAAAGGCGTCTTTGTCTCCAGACTCAACAACTAATCTTCAGAAGTTCCTCCCATTGATGATACTAAAAACATTGTATATTTTTTAATTGAAAAAGTCCCGTCCGATGTTGGTGATTCAGATAAATGGGACATGCATTTGTAAATGTTTTCTCGCTCTCATGCATGCTATATATACTTACTTTACTTTGTACTTTATTGTTTAAACTTTATGGAGAGAGAGAGAGGTGGGAGGGAGAGAGAGAGAGAGCATGGTAGAGAGAGAGAAAGAGAGAGAGAGAGCATTTACAAATTTACAACCCTTTATCTGAATCACCAACAACGGCCAGGACCCACAAAGTCTTGGCACGTGCACATGTACCTTCGTACACTTCTGCTGTGTTGATGTCTTCCGCTGTTTTCCCATTTTTACGCGGCAGAACTTCCGTGTGACCGCATAGACCTGGCGGGCTGGGACCTGGTCTTCCTTCTGGACAGCGCAAATCTGGGCGACGAAGAGCGGACCTTCAATGAGGTTAAGAGCTTCGCCAGAGAGACCATTGACGGGCTGATAGACAGCGATGGCGTTACCCGCATAGGACTGGTGCAGTACAACGAAAACCAGCAGACAGCTTTCAACCTGAACCAGTACCAGACCAAGGTTGATATCCTTGCCGCTGTTGACAACATCGCCTACCTAGGTGGAGGCACCTACACGGGAAGAGCAATCCATTTTGCTCGACAGGTTCGAACAGTATTTCATGCATGTTTACTTCTTACACTTCACGTAAATAGTATTATGCTGTTTGAGAAAACCATTGGCTTAAGCCCCTGTAACACATACCCGAGCACTGCTAAACTCCCCACAACCATGGTTAGGAGGAGATCGGGGCAAAGTTGTGGTTGGCTGGTGTTCGGCTGAGCCAGCTGAATGTTTTAAAGTGTGGTGGGTTGATGGTTGGCTGGTGTTCGGGAGTAGATCAGCAGTGCTCAGTGGTCAAATTTAACTCAAATTTAACTCAAATTCGCTTATATTCGTATAGCAAGGTGGCCATGGCATAAATCTGGTCCGACTGCTGTTGAACTTCAGCCAACCTTGGTTGGTTGGTGGTCGGTGGAAAGTTCTGAATGTGTGACAGGGGCTTAAATGAAAAATTCTTTCTCACGAAAGCAGTTTTAATCGACGTCTAGGTTGATTGTGACATCGATGGAAACCTCTGTTATTCGGAGCAAAAGGGACATCAAAGTGATGATGCTTTTTGCCGTATCTGCTGACAAATCTTACTTGTTGTCATAACCACAGGATTCCTTTGCGTCTGAAAATGGAAACCGTGCGAACCGTCCCGACGCGATGATCGTGATCACAGACGGCGTGTCCCTCGACCCCATAAACTACGCCTCAATTGCGTCCAGGCACCAGGGCATAACCGTCTTTGCCGTCGGTATTGGAGATAGAATAGACAGCGGCACGCTGGAGCAGATCGCCGAAGAGAACCAGAAAGTTCTCCAAGTTTCGGATGGAGCATCTCGTACCCAGGCGATTAGATCATTGAAGGCATGGCTGTGCAGAGGTTCGCTAGCCTCTATTACACAATTGCGCATGCATGACCGATTTTAGGGCTGATTAGGCCTCCTCCGCGAGAGCGTGTGGCCATATATCTCAAACTCGAGAGAATCATTCCCATTCCCAGAACTACCAATAGGAGCTAATGGTTATTTATTGCCATGAAAATCAGACCAAACGGAGCTCATTCTTTTTCACTATGGAAATCAGTATACCACAGCTTCCAATACTATGATATCAAACAAACAGTTCTCTGTTGGAGAATAATTTTTCCATGTTACATGTAGCACGTATGCATAAATCAACAGGATTAAGATTTTTTTAAATGTTTCCAATTCTCCCGACTAAGAGGTGTTGGCCATCAAGCTTCTCTGTATATATAAGGGCCTGACCAATGGAAGGTTGCTACCAGCATGATGTAGTCAGGCTACGTATTCGTTAGTTGTACAATTAATACCCTTTTCATGGAGCCTGTATTGATTTAAGCAACAGCTGATTATCGGTGTTACATACATCATATGTTCAGTTATCCATAAATGATTCAAGCAGGTTGGTGAATGATTGCATATCAAGGTTCTTTATTTACAACCACTTGATTTAGAAGAGCCGACGTTTTGATGGCCGTCTGTCATCTTCATCAGGACGATTCTAATTGGTTCACTGTGCAATGAAGCTAGCTGTAACTGGTTCACTGTGCAATGAAGCTAGGTGTAACTGGTTCACTGTGCACTGAAGCTAGGTGTAACTGGTTTACTGTGCACTGAAGCTAGGTGTAACTGGTTTACTGTGCACTAGGTGTTACTGGTTCACTGTGAACTGAAGCTAGGTGTTACTGGTTCACTGTGTACTGAAGCTAGGTGTAACTGGTTCACTGTGCAATGAAGCTAGGTGTAACTGGTTCACTGTGCACTGAAGCTAGGTGTAACTGGTTCACTGTGAACTGAAGCTAGGTGTTACTGGTTCACTGTGTACTGAAGCTAGGTGTAACTGGTTCACTGTGCAATGAAGCTAGGTGTAACTGGTTCACTGTGCAATGAAGCTAGGTGTAACTGGTTCACTGTGCACTGAAGCTAGGTGTAACTGGTTTACTGTGCACTCAAGCTAGGTGCTACTGCTAACAATGCAAAGTAATTGTGACATATAATGAAGATGACAGATGGTCATCGAAACGTCGGCTTCTGTAAAACAAGTGGTTGTGAGTAAAGAACTTTTAGCGGGGTCGTGTGGCGCAACGACAGAGTACTCGACTCGGAACCAAGAGGTCCCGGGTTCGAGTTTATTTGTCTATTTGTTTATTTGTTTATTTTGATTTTTCACAAAGTGAAAGGGAGGGCAAAACAGGTGCTAACGCGCCTTTACAAGTTGCCCTCCCCCAAAGTGCTGACATGCCACCGACCTTGTGCCCTTGGGAAAGGCACTTTACACGACTTTCCTCACTTGACTCAGGTGTAAATGAGTATCATGTGTTAGGTGTGCACGCTACCAGCATACTTGCTGCCTAGTCCGGCTAGTGCACACTTTGTATTGTCATGTTACAATTCTGAACAAAAAATAAATAAATAAAGAACTTTGATATTCAATCATATGTTCAGTCTATAAACACTTTCAGCTGATTCTAATACAATATATCATCTCAGGGGTTTTCTGTGGAGATCCAGGGGCACCGGCATTTGGTGCCCAACAAGGGACATACTACCAGGGTGGACAGGTGGACTTCAGCTGTGATGACGGTTACACACTGGTCGGGAACAGCGCCATCAGGTGTCAAGCCGACGCCACGTGGAGCTCGAGTGGTACTCTCCCCACGTGCAGACGTAAGATAATGTTCTATAACATTAATAGTAATTTTAGCTATAGCGAAGCGTAACAACGTCGACTTTCATCCTATATAAAGATTTTCAACATACAGTTAATATGCCTTGCTGATACCATGTTGTTTGCAAAATCCATTGCCAAAATCCGTTGTATAGTGCATACTGTCGAGTTATTTTTAATGATGTACATGTTTCTGGGGTGATATCTAGAAAAGGCGATACCACCTGCCCTCTTGCCCTATCCACGTTTGTGTGTGCAGAATTTTGATAAATAAATATACATACTATACTTTTCCATTTAAAATCCTTCTCCTGCATGCTGCTCCCAACATATGTTGGGAAGCAGATTCCCGATGTTCCCCAACATATGTTGGGAAGGCTCGACTTTTTTCTCATGTATGTAATGCTGATGTTTTCAGGACTTCTTAGTAACATCGCAGACTAGTAAAACAAAATCAGTACCCCCTATTCCAAGAGGGTCTGAAATCTCCGGCACAGGGAGCATGTAATGCACAGAATGGCCAACAGGACAAGGGGTAAATTTGACAGAGGTATAGCGTAATGACATTAAAGTATAACGTAATTACAACATGTGGTGTTAAATTACTAGTCCAGGAGATAATCAGATACGTTCAACGTTGATTTTCCCCCTAACGTTTTTACAGTTGGCGATCCATGTACCCCTAATCCATGTGTTAATGGAGGACAGTGTTTCCCAACTATCACTTCCTTCCGCTGCCGATGTGCCAGTGGATATCTTGGCCAAACATGTGGTAAGTAAAATACTTGCAATGAATACTTTATCAACTCCATTAGCTCTCAAAAAAAATCAAATACAAATGCTAATCTTTCTGGAGTTTCGCCTTTTACATTGTGTGCTTTTTACAATGGCAAAAGTGGTACGTCTCCACCAGACTAACAACATGAGATTAAAACAGTAAAATTTAGCCAAATAGAGAGATGATTGGCCAGGGGAGTTTGGCCACCGTTGCGTTCATTTGCCCCTTCCGAGGGGGAAATGAAACTCTAATGGTGGACCCACTCCCCTGGTCAATCAGACCCTAGTTTGCCGTTCAATTCTACTATCCTAACCCCCTTTAGAAAGGCCTGGTGGATAACTTGGTGAACATTGGTCAATCAATTCAAATTGGACATGCATTTATTTTCCTAAAATTGTTGACAACTTGCCACAAGATCTGGTACGCCGTCCCAAATGTAGATGGGACTGAAAAGGTCGTTTTACACATGAAATCTAGTCACCAAGGCTGCTCATTGAGTCCACACAGTGCAATGTGGAAAAGAATAAGTCCACAGTCACATTCGTCGTAAGTCGTTTTACGATTCTAATGTAAAATTTTCAAACAGATTGTGGTAAACTTTGTACAACACATGTACGACCGGAACATCACCGCACTCCAAGTAATGCAGAATAAGGCGGGGAGACTTGCACTGACAACTTACCGGACATCGGTCAAGCATATGCACAGTGTGCTATCATGGCTGACTGTTAGTGAAATACTCTATGTTAACAACATGTGTATTCCACAAGTTGCTTTTCTATAAGCAACCGGCAACACTTTACAGTAAACTACAGCTTGTATCTAACCAGCACGAGATCTGCAGCAAGGAATAATTTAGGCTGCCAAAGCCAAGAACATCAGCAGCTACTAAATCTTTCCTTTACAGATGCTCAAAATTGTATAATACACTACCATATCAAATCAGAATGTCATTACCTACTACATGTAAAACTCTTACTAAAGACAGACTGAAACAAACTGTATAGAATTGGTAGTAAATTGAAGATATATATATATTGTGTATGCTGATGTATATATGTACATGTTGCTGTATTGTTACGTTTTATGTGTATACTCTCTCTTGGAAGAATAGCTGTCACCCTCGGGTGGGCAGCTAAAGGAGAGTTTTAACTCACTAAACTCAATCCCAAGAATGCCCCCTGTTTGCGATCGTACGACGATAGCACTTTAGGCAAATAGATCCGAAGAACGTTCTTGACCAAGACTACTGTCTCCATTTCAGAAACAGAATTGCAATGCCCGACGTTGCAGGCTCCAACTAACGGTAATCTAAGTCCAGTTGGAGTGACCTCCAACCAGACCGTGGTCACCTTCACCTGTAACACGGGATACACACGGACCGGCGCTGCCACTACGACGTGCCAAGCTGACGGAACATGGAGTAATCCTCTTCCAACATGCACACGTAAGATTATACTTGTAACTGAGTATAGAATTCTTAACAAACTGCAATTGATTACATTAGATAATGTACATTAGATTTAATATAGAAAAGGAACTGATGTCTCTGTCGTTACTCTATCCATTGCGTTTTATCATTTGTATAAGGTGCGTTTATTGAAATCCTTTAGACTAAACCTTTACAGTATAGTATAGTATTCCATTGGTATTCTTTAAGATTTCTGATCAAGTCTATTTTACCATTTTAGCCAGACAATGCCCGACTCTGACGGCCCCAGCTAACGGAGCGGTGACTCCTACCGGAGCGGTCTCCTACCCGAACGGGGTCACCTTCACCTGTAACTCGGGATACACACTGACCGGCGCTACTACTGCGACGTGCCAAGCTGACGGAACATGGAGTAGTGCTGTTCCAACATGCACGTCAAGCACTAGTAAGATAGCTTTTGACTAATCAGTTTTGGGAGCACGTTAATACTTATTTCTTCTCCCGTCTGGTACTTTGTCCCTTGACTGCTACACACACACACACACACACACACATACAAACTTCCATAAGTTGTTGATGAAAACTATTTCACCATTTCAGGTGGCACACAATGTCCGGCTCGGACGGCCCCAGCTAACGGAGCGGTGACTCCTACCGGAGCGGTGTCCAACCCGAACACGGTCACCTTCACCTGTAACTCGGGATACACACTGACCGGCGCTGCTACTGCGACGTGCCAAGCTGACGGAACATGGAGTAGTGCTGTTCCAACATGCACGTCAAGCACTAGTAAGATAGCTTTTGACTAATCAGTTTTGGGAGCACGTTAATACTTATTTCTTCTCCCGTCTGGTACTTTGTCCTTTGACTGCTACACACACACACACACATACAAACTTCCATAAGTTGTTGATGAAAACTATTTCACCATTTCAGGTGGCACACAATGTCCGGCTCGGACGGCCCCAGCTAACGGAGTGGTGACTCCTACCGGAGCGGTCTCCTACCCGAACTCGGTCACCTTCACCTGTAACTCGGGATACACACTGAACGGCGCTGCTACTTCAACGTGCCAAGCGGACGGGACGTGGAGTAGTGCTGTTCCAACTTGCACACGTAAGACAACTTGTAACTAACTAACATTTGTAATAAACTGCAACTTTTAACTTTAGATAACAACACATTAGATAAGTAAAGAAACTTATATCTCCGTCGTTACTTTATCAATTGCGTTCTATCATTAATATGATTGAAAGTTTTGCTTATAATCCTTTACAAAAGTCTTCCAATTACTGTGATTTATCATGATGATACCTAGAGCGAGTACCACGGTTGATTACATGTACGTACAGCGACCAAAATTGAATTTGATGTCATGATTGAAATTCAATTCAATTTAATTCTTTATTATCATATCAATATTGCAGACATACATACAATGTTGCCTGAATGACATTGACATTTACAAAATTAAAATTAACACATATATACACGCTTGTAATATGAACTGTTCATCCCATTCATAACAGGCACCATTCTGATTATACAATCTGTTTATAGAGTTGGAATTGGACGCAACATGTAAAAGTATGATTCAAAAGACAACAAAACATATAAAAAAATTGCTCTTTATGAAATTCCTGAGCAATCTGTCAAATCTCTGGTTGCTCACTGGTCGCTCTGCGGTCGAAGCCTCTAGTGAAAGGGGGTGTAACGAATGTTGCTGCAAGCATGTAAATCCCATAAGGTTCTTGGTGAAGATGTTTTAACATATCATTTCTAATTAGCGTTAGTTTACAATTACTTTTTGTTATTTATTGTTACTATTTGATTTGTTACTATTATTACAATTGTCAATACATTTCGTCGGGGGAAGATCTCGGACAAGCTTTCCCCTGCATATCCTATTTTGTTGTAATATGTTCATTTTATTGTTTTTTCTTTGAATTATATGCGAATAAATAAACAAACCAACAAACCTTTTCACCATTTCAGTCACCGGTAGCACACAATGCCCGGCGCTGACGACCCCAACTAACGGAGCTCTGAATCCTGCTGGACCGTACAACTATCAAGACATAGTTACATTTTCCTGTAACACGGGATACAGCCTGACCGGCTTAGTTATCGCCAGGTGCCAATTAGACGGAACATGGAGCAATGATGAACCAACATGCACGGCAAGCACAGGCACAAGTAAGATCGATTTTGACTGATCACTGTGATCAGTTTTTCTAACAAAATGACAACGCAAAACACAGTATTCATCCGCGACCGCTACTATGACAAAGACCAGCCAATAAAATCATATGAATGGCGTCACAATGATCGACGTCATATTACGGCATAACGACATTAAAATTCTTATGATTTATTTTTACTAGTACACGATCCTCTGAAAATTTGGTGGTCATACGATATACCATTCTCCAGTTCTGAGGGGGAATGAGCACCCCCTCTCAGTCCCACGACTCCGAAAAAAGCCCAGTCTAGATAGGGTTAAACTCTTACACGCTGTAGATCATATGTGGTCATCTTTTCTTTTACATGTAGCCTTTTGGGGCATGAATATGCAGTTGAAGTCGTTATTATTATTATTATTATTATCGTTATTGTTTCAGCTGGCGGACTCACCTCCGGGAATATCGCCGCCATAGCCGGGGGAAGCGCTCTGGCTGCCGTTCTACTCCTGGCCTTGCTTGCCTGTGCGACTCAGGCCTCGAGGAAAGGTGATGCAAATTCAATGTTTAGCATAATGACCTCCCGATACAGAAGTATTGGTCTACGTGTGTATGTATGTGTCACAGGGGAGATTGGAATCCCTATCTCCCCTAGGAGAATCTGGAATCCTCCTAGGGGAGATTGGGATTCTTATCTCCCCTAGGGGAGACTGGAATCCTCCTAGGGGAATCTGGAATCCTCCTAGGGGAGATTAGAATTCAGTAGTAGAAATACTAGAACTCATAGATTGAATCATTTCACCTAAACTTTCAATCAATTTCAGCATAGGCAAGCCTGTTACTATTGTAGGTGAATTACTAGATTGGAATCAAGATCCTGGCATAATTGGCAGTTTTAATTCCATAATTGCAATCTTGCTTTCTGCTGCTGTTCATCCTCCGCCATGACTTGATCAGTATGCTGTCACTTTGACTGGCTTGGTAGGGGGAACAATCCCTTATATACCAAGTCACTAACTAACTGGAAAAACTGGTTTTTGAGTCACTTTCTCACAATGGCCTGATGCAAATATCTGAGTCTAATTTACATATTCACTTACAGTAACTGTACCTATGCTGAAATTGATTGAAAGTTTAGGTGTGAAATAATTCAGTCTATTTTACCAAGCACTTTGATGCAATCTCCTTTTAAAATTGTAGATTGTTCTGTAAGAATTCCCACTTGTCCTAGGGCAAATTGGAATCCCTATCTCCCCTAGGAGAATCTGGAATCATCCTAGGAGAGAATGGAATTCAGATATTCAGATCCCAGTTTTTTAGAAGAAAAACTTGAATTCCTTTTCCCCCTAGGGGAGATAGGAATCCCAATCTCCCCTAGGAGGATTCCAGATTCTCCTAGGGGAGATAGGGATTCCAATCTCCCCTAGGGGAAATAGGAATTCTAATCTCCCCTAGGAGAGTTCCGGATTCCCCTGGATTCCAATCTCCCCTGTGACATATGTATGTATGTGTGTGTGTGTGTGTGTGTGTGTGTGTGTGTGTGTGTGTAGTGTGTGTGTGTGTGTGGGTGTGTGTGTGTGAGTGTGTGTGTGTGTGTGTTTGTTTGCTTGTGTGGCCATTGGTATCTAAACAGTAGGAAAGAAGGGAGAGATTTTGTAACCGCAGATTGACAGGGAGGTCAAGTTTGATTACACATGGCTCCGCCCGAACAGTTACTGCATGCAGGTCACTAAGGGTACGTTAGGCTGGTGTGTTACGCCGAATGGTAGTTATACCGGCTACACAGATACAGAATGAGATATACAATGTCATGTACCTACGTAGGGCTTGTTACAACAAGATTCTCCAACCTGTCAGCCTGCAAGGTTTCTGTTCTAGGCCCGTTGTATGTACGTCAGACCGTTCCTTTGGTTGTGCCAATAAACTCATGAAAATGTAAATAATGAATAGCAAAGTTCTTTATTAACAACCACGTGTTTAAGAAGAGCCGACGTTTCGATGACCGTCTGTCATCATCAACGGAACAATTATGACTGATTCACTGTGCACTGAAGCTAGATGTTACAGCTAACTATGCGGCCCCAAACGTAAAGTGATTATGACATACATCCATTAGATATTGTTACAACATTAGTGAGATATGAGGTTCCAAATGTTAAGTACATTGTATTATATACAATTTATATTGTTAACCAACAATACTGGGCTAATGCAGTCCCAAAGGTAAAGTATTGTCTCATACATATTATTTAAAAACAATAATAGTAAAACATTTGTCCGTTATTCAGAATGTTGTCCCATACGTCACTGAGTCCATATTCCCCCTCATCACGGTTCATGACTGGAGTGGGTTTTCTGATCCATACGGTCTAATTAATCCGACGAATACATCTGTTGTCTTCTCAGTCTGTCATCTTGGCCCCATCTGTTATACAGATATTTCCTGTGATATGGCCTGAGACTGCTGATTTGTTCTTTTGTTTCTCAGCTTCTTTCTTCCTTGCTCTTGTGTACCTTCCTATGTTAACGTTGTCTGCCTCTTTCCTATGTTCTTCTAGTCTGCCTTCAAAATGTTCTTCCTGCCCCCCCCCCCATGTATACCTTGTTGCAACTGATCAAGCAAGGTATCTTTGTATACACAGTCTGTTTTCACTTAGTCTTTTAAGTTTGTCTTTTGAGTGTACCAGTAGGCTTCTTAGGGTAGTTTTGGGTTTGATGATGATGATGATGATGCCGTCGCTATGTTGTGCTTCTTGAAGATTCTCTCCAGTGGTTCTGTGACTCCTTTTATAAAAGGTAGACCCACCCTTCATTTTGACTTCTCCTCTTGTTTCTTGATGTCTTCCGTTTGTTTCGGTCTGTTTGTCTGATGTTCCACTTTCCTGAATGTCCAGTCTGGATAATCACTCCAGTCATGAACCGTGATGAGGATGGGGGTGGGTAGACATGTAGACTCAGTCATGTATGGGACCGCATTCTTTATAACTGGCTTTCTTTACTTTTTTTTTCTAACAATATGAACATATATGTAAAAAAAGTTATATTAAAAAATAGTTTTGTCGAATAAAAAAAAACTATGGTCATGAAGTCGGTAACACGATGTTTTTGTCCACACCAGGTCAAAGCAAGCCCGCGCGCCCCCCAAGGTAAGAAAAAAGTCGCTCCATGGATGACACCCATTTATCTTATCAGCTTTCCGGAGAAATCGGACATAGTTGACCGTCTCTGTACTTTTTTTGTCTCGTCAACAAATCTTCTGTTCTTAGTCAGAACAGTGTAGACTTTCAATTTCTTGTGTTTTACATTAATGCTTTACCAGGGGCCACAAGCTGTTACTGTTAAAGGGGCATTATGTAAAACAAAAATCGAAATATCTTTATTGAAAAAATCTTCATATGATTGTCATTTACTTCCACTTTTCAACATATCTGTGCAGTTATCTCACATTTCTGATATTTATGGTTAGCGCTAGCTAAAACAGCCCATACGAGGCGCTCTCATTTTGTGGCCAATTGGCGAACGGCAAACTGAACTCCTCTAGCGGACCAACTCCACTGGAATGTGATCTGACCAATTTCTGCTCTTTCCAGCCGCTTTTGAAGCCTGGTAGAGGCTACATCAGAGTATGACTAAAACTGTTTTCTGTTTCCTCCTCCTATGTATTCACCTTGCGATGATCTAACGAACTACACCCGCTTCCTGCCTATCCCAACAACACCAGCGGTCCCACGTACCCATGATGGACTACACCACCGGGAAACCAGCGACGAGATGGACGTCGCCACTGCTGATATTAGAAGTCAAGCCTAAAAAAAAAGTTAGAATTTAGAGTCAGCATCTAGACTAGAACAGTTATTATTTCTTCATTGTTTGTTTGTGTTTTTCATGTTAATTGTAACAATGAGGTTTAAATAAAAAGAACAAACCTCCTTGATTGCAATTAACCCTTAGGCAAGAATTTCCATTAGATTAATATACAAATGTAGTCATCGAAAATGACATAGAAACTGCTAGACAATTTGTGGTCGAATATCGAAAAGATTCCCTAAATTTTTTAATTCATTCTTATTGTTTAGATATTATGAATGAAGGTAGTAATGGTGGTTGGGTTCTATTCAGGGTAGTGTAGGATATTGTTTGATAATACGTGCTAGAACAGTGTACTCAATTTCTTGTGTTTACATTAATGATTTATCGGATGCAACAAGCTAACATACATTGCTGTTAAATGGGCATTATGTAACATTTTTGCACCAAAAATTGAAATATTTTAATTGAAAAAAATATTTTATGTGATGGCCATTTACTTCAACATTTCAGCATATCTGTGCAATTATCTGACATTTCTGACATTTCTGGTTGTCGCTAGTTAAATCAGACCACACGAGGCGCTCTCATTTTGTGGTACCACCACAAAATACCAGAATGTAAACAAACATGGCTAACAGCTGTGCTTCCAGCTTTTAAACAAACTCGTATGATGTAATATTTTGGCACCTCCACTTCTTGAATGACACTTATTTGCAATGGAATAGGGTTGATTCAACAAAAGTACTTTGTAAAGAAATGACAAGAAAATTGACTTTTTGTGTCCTAATGTTTCATAATGCAGCTTTAAAAAATTGTTTTAAGTATGGACTAGAACGAACTCAAAACCACATACGTGTTCTACGTGCGTCAACTCATGCGTTGTAGAGATAATTACAGATAGATATATTTAGAAGGTATTCTATCGCCCATGGCGACCTTTAGGACGACCGGCTGTATGAATGGGGCTCTTACCGGCTTTTCTCCTTGAGTACAATGTGAATGAAAACGCCCTGATGGGGGACTCAGGTTAATTGACGGTTGTGACGTCTAAAAGCAGAGAACCATGTATGGTGGTGTTACCAGAATGACAAAATTAGATCAAAGTTGACGTCACCCCCCTACTAACAACTATTATCGAGTATTGGAGATTCAGCAAAAAAAAAAAAAACACGAATTTCAATCTCTAGCAATAACTGAGAGGCTTAACACGCGAGATAAAAGAATTAAGGATATGATGAGTAAGGTTCTGTCCTGCCAGACGTTGTAATGCTTAAACTGCCATCTCTATCTAGAATCTAATAATTTTCACATTTTTACTTATGTGTAATGTAGATGTAATAATTTCTTTACCGTTTAAATAAATAGACTGTTTGAAATACCTGATATTTAGCTTCATTTCTTGGCATACCTATCATGATATGATAGCATATGATATATATTTACACATCCATTACTTTTCATCATGATTGTTAATATAGCCTAAAACTTGCATAATGTAGATATTTGTAGCCCACACAGAAGGATGTATTCTGCAATGCCCGTGGAATAATCTCTGAAGCCGTAGGACAATAGTTCGAATTCCACCATAATAGTTGTAGTTACGAAGGCATGTAAAGCCACAGGGCCGAAGGGTAGTAAACTATGAGTGCTAAACTTTTACCACAGCCATTTTCGAGTATCACAGATCGACGAAGAAACATATTCTAAGCCTTTGCTAAATGTCTAAACAACCGACAAATCAACCACCCAACCAACCAACCAACCAACCAACCAACCAAACAAACAAACAAACAAACAAACAAACAAACAAACAAACAGACATGTTTTCTTAGGAGAGGTTACCGCGAATACAAACAACTTCGAAGTTATCATTGTACAGCTTCTCTCCTACCAGATTTTTCTATGTTCGTAGATACATTCTTTGTTCGTATCTAGACAACAAGAAAATCAGAAAAACTACAAGTTGTTGTTTTAACTGTTTGACCAATCTCATGGCTGCGCCCTGTCACCGACCTTGTAACGTCTACGTCACACGAAGGTTCGCGCCAAAACATGCCCATCTTTGGGAAGACTTGGGTGTAACGGTAAATAAGACTACACTTTGTACAGCTGTGTCAATATGTTGTAAACATATTGTTCTTATCCACATTGTATACATGTATCACACTGATATAGAGAATGTTTGATAAGTTGATTCTTGCTAAAATTATTAAAATGCAGGAAACCATTTATTTATTCGTATTTTAAAGAGGGTCGGTCTTATACTTGCATGTAAGGTAGAAGACCTTGTTACCCTGCTTTCATAACTATAAGATAAAAAAGCGACAGAAAATCATCTGAATGTGAATTAGTAATACATGTATTAGGTAGGAAATGCAAGTTATATCTAATTTAATACTGACCTCATAACATTATACTACACACTGCACAAAACACCCCCCCCCCTGCAAGCCACGGACAACAACGTCCTATACTGCACTGTGTAGTATTTTCTATCTTGATATCATTAACGTACAAACAAAGAAGCGTGTTTATTTTGTTAATGTACTAGATGACATATGTCACATTGAACAGGAGAGCCCCAAACCCCCCCCCCTCCCACCCCTACTACACGTCACATTTCCAAACCTGCGCCTGGCCGGGCTGTTTCGTTTAACGAAAAATCAAGAAATTATGCCAAGAATATACGCAAATAATTCCCGTTATCAATTTTTTCAACTTTTTTTGTGCTTTGTTGTCTTTTATATCATAGTTTTCGTTCCATACGACTGCCCGGTCGGGCCCCGGTTTGGAAATGTGACCTCAGCTTAAGCCGGGATTGTAGTAGGGGTGGGAGGGGGGTTTGGGGCTCTCAACATTATCTTTGTCTTCCGAAGTGGAACAAATGCACATGTGCAGAATTGAGCGGTAAAGACTCTATTGCCTGGCGGCTGTAACCTTGGGAACCTTGCGAGCAGCACACAGGATCACGTACAGGGTGACTGCGTTGTCTCGGATCGTAGATATGTTCTACATTTTGTATCTAGCCGATAAGAAAAATCTGAAAAACTCAAAGTTGCAACGCTGCCCACATTTTTGTCAACTACATGTACATGTTGTCAACTACATGTAACGTTACATGTTAAAGCCTTTGTCACACATTCATGAATTTGGCCTCCCGAACACTAGCTATAGCCGAACTCTTCCTTACACCATGGTTAGGAGTAGGTTGGGAATGTTTCAAAATGTGTAAAACATTCGGGTGTGGACGGAAGGTTCGGCCATGCATGGTTCGGGAGTAGGTCGGGGCGCGGTTGGCAGTCAAATTTGACTCAAGTTTAACTCAAAATTCGATTAGATTCGTAAAGAAAGGCCTAAAGCTGGTAAGACTTCCCCCAACTTCAGCCAATCTTAGTCGGCTGGTGTTCGGGGGAAGGTTCTGAATGCGTGACTGGGGTATGTTACATGTTACATGTTACGTGACATGTTACGTCACATCAAGGTTCGCGCCAAAACCTGCCCCATCTTCGTACAGACCTGGGCGTAACCGTAAAGAAGGGCAAAAGATCATCCTCAATTATCGTACCTGGCGCTTGGCGGTTATCAGCCTTCACAATTATCCACAATACAATGAACATGACTCAACAAGTTAGGGCTCTAAATCGTTACCTTCTGTGGCGTTCTAT
The DNA here is from genome assembly GCA_013266295.2 of Branchiostoma floridae x Branchiostoma japonicum. Classification (NCBI taxonomy): domain Eukaryota; kingdom Metazoa; phylum Chordata; class Leptocardii; order Amphioxiformes; family Branchiostomatidae; genus Branchiostoma; species Branchiostoma floridae x Branchiostoma japonicum. The sequence continues at coordinate 30,141,914 of CM023823.1, read as the reverse complement.
CTTCGATAAAGTGGAATCTTGGACAAAAGATATTCAGTTAAGCCAATGATAGGACAGATTGGGTTGGAAAAACCTTTGCTTTCAATTATTTGTACCTGAGATTTTTTTTTTACCAACAGGGGAACGCCTCGTAAATTACATGGTATTGTGGAGTAAAAAACCTTGGACGGACAAAGGTTTTTGGGGACGAACCTGAGACAATCGTGGGGACATGAGGGAAAATATCCGAGCATCGTGTTTGCTGGTCTGAAGTTCCCGCACTTTTCCTCCTGTTGCTCTGTTGTTGCTTTCTGTCAACTTCCTGGCAAAATAAGTTTACCCCTCACCATACAATCTGTCCGGTTTGTCCCTATCAATTTAGATCACTGTAAATTCGTTTCGTTTCGCGGGGGCTTAATTCCGCGATATGAGGGGAAAACGATGTTTACGCGCGCGATAAATTCACGTTTGGAAGAATTCTGTAATACAGTTGTAAAAGAATGGAAACGTATGCTCCCGGTGTCGTGATGCTTTGGTGGAGAGGTCACAGCGAAAAAAACGAAAAGATAAAAATTATGCGATCATTTCAAGATTTACAGTATATAGATCTGGTGTGGCCCCTGTCACACAAAGACAAATATGGCCTCCCGAACACTGCCGAACTCTCCCGAACCATTGTTGGAAATAGGTCGGGAGCAAGGTCGGCTGGTGATCGGCCAGGTCGGCTACTGTTTGGCTGTCAAAATGTTAAAACATTCGGGTGTGGACGGGAGGTTCGGCCATGATTGGCTCGTGATTGGCTGGTGTTCGGGAGAAGGTCGGGGCGTGGTTGGCAGTTAAATTTGACTCAACTTTAACTCAATTCAATTCATATAGAAAGGTACATGTAGGCGTGGCCTAAATTCGATCAGACTGCTCCCGAACTACAACTTGGTCGGCTGGTGTTCGGGGGAAGGTTCTGAATGTGTAACAGGCCGGGGCTAACGAGCGCTATTGATATCCACTCCGTTCATACATGTAGTTGTATACATTTAAAGTCGGTGACTTAACCTAGTAGATAATGAGAGAGATCTGAAAGTATGTTGAGGCCCCTTTAATTGGAGGGGGAGGTAGTGACTCTATATATAGCTACTAGTACTGTCGGGCTCTATAAAGGGTTCATCCATATAATAGTTAAATCGATGTACAGCATTGATACAAGTATGAAACAGTCTCAGCTTCGGGAAAATTATTCCTTTTTTAAGTAAGATTAAGTTCACATTAATTGATGTTTCATGTGCTATTAATATAATAATTATATAAGTTGGGCTACGATGTATGAATTCTTTGTGCATTGTCATGGCGAGGTCACTTTTGCCGCAGGCCTTCGTACGATTTTGATGTCGTAGAATTTTTAAGCTGGTTGCTAAAGAACTAACTGCCGACAAGGATCTAACTTCCTTTTCTGTAACAAGACAGTTGTACGACACATGCACGACTATCTGACTATACCAAGAATGCCCTCAGTTTGCGACGAATGTGACCGTGCTCCCCCTTACTGATAAAAAGATAATGATCTTGTACTTTCACTGAGCATATATTTTAACGTACGTAGTAACACCAGATAAATCTATACACTAAACATTTTGTTCCTTTTTTCACGTTTTCGTGCATATGTGTTCCCTTGCGATTAGCCCCTGGGCATGAGTTGGCAACTAAAGTTTGATTCAACACATAGGGAGAAAGTATGGAACATCCACCATTATTTATAATGACGGTCTTGTCACGTTTGGCTTATCGCATTAAAGCAATGACCCTGAAGCTGACATGGCTCCTATTAGGGTCTCCAAAAGGGGTTTCTGCTCCTCGTTTTTCAAGAACTTGGCCCTATTGCAGATGGTATAATGCACGATATCGAATTAGTTTAAAAACGAGGGATTATTGGTGGTAGCTGGTACGCATTAAACGCCTAGAATACGTTTGAATACTCGTGGTTCGAACACTGTGTTGCCCTCATGTGCACCCTCCTTCTGCAAAATTGCACTGTCTAACCACTGGTGTGACTTCAGTGGGGCATACCATGTTAACAATATATCATCAAAGGTCGGCGGAGAGTTATAAAATCATTTTGCAAAATTCAGATCATTGTAAAAGATGCGGAATGTAGAAAGGTTGCCTTAGCTGTGTTATCTATGTTCAGCATCTTGTGGATTGATATAAATAGGACGTACTGCATGTGTTAAACTGTTTCTTATGAAATATCATGATTTCGCCATCATTTTGATACTGTACAAATGTACGCGATGGCGTCAAAAAGATAATAAATAATTGCATGGAGATTTAGGAAATTGCTCTACGAAGTTTTCACCCCCTAAATGTATGTGTAAATGACCCTGAACACGCCTATACATTCTTGAACGACGTCACATCAAGGTGTGTCGCACGTCCAACGTTTGCGGGGTCGTCTTCTTGTCTTGTCAGGCAGTTCGGACGTGCACACACGAGACGGCGCGCGTCCACATCGCCAGATTTCTGCGCGCCCCTTCTCTGAGCATCAGTCGGCCGCCGAGAGAGAGCACCGGTGCCTCTCTGGTCAGCTGAGGAAATCAGAGTTTCAAGCTGTGCGACGATTTCGGCCACTTTTGGGAAAAAAAGCCGGGAGCAGTGTCAGTTAGTTCAAACGTGCGCACCCAGACTCTCTGAGTATCAGACGATCTGTGCGAGAGTACGCCTCAGCACACGGTGTCTCTCTGGACAGCCAGGGATATCACAGTTTCAAGTTGTGAGACGGATTTCGGCCACTTTACCGAAGAACAGGCCTTAGAGTTCAGCACGCAACATGAAGGGTGCCCTCGGGCTTGTCAGCGCCATTCTAGCGGCTAATTTGTACTTAGGTGAGTAAATCTTTAACACTTTCTTGGTTTATTTTACTTCATTTTCACGTGTCGTAAGTTGTGCAGAGCACTGGTTTGTGTAAGAGGCATGAAATGCGGATGCAGACGCTTGTGGCCCAGTCACATCCGTCGTGCGATCGTCGTGCGATCGTAAACCGAGGACATTCTTGGGATAGTCGTGCGTGTGTCCTGCAAAATTCGGCTGTCTTGTCACAGAAAAGGCTGTCTTAGAGCCTTTTCGGCGATTGGTTCTGTCACAGCCTGCTTTAAAATTCTACGGCATCAAAATCGTACGATGACCTACGACGATTGTGACCACGCTTAGGTAGACCTTTCTTGTAAAAAAGAAATATCTGTGTGTAAAAGAATGTTCTAAGGTGTGGACGACATGGGAACGGTAATTGATAAATGGGGTGCGGCTGTCTGTTATTCCAGATCTAGTACTCTCCCTTTTCATCCATTGTGCTTAGCCCTGATTTATGCGGGCATAATAGAATGTAGTCGTTTTGGGATTGTAGTTATTATCTTATTATCTTAACTTATTTTTTAGCAAAGGCCACGTTCTATTGTGTAAAAATCTATAATTGAGCTCTGCATTTGATGCAGCCCTTTTCACTAGGGGCTGTAACTACTGAGCGACCAATTTCATACAGAAAGAACGAATTATTTCACGTTTTGTGTGTTTTGTTGTCTTTTAATTCACACTTCATGCACATCGTGCATACAAAAAAATCGAAGCCACACAAATCCACGATTTTGGTCGTTCAGCGGTCACTCAGCGATCGCCGTCTAGTGCAAAGGGGGCCAAGATAATGAGATAACAATCAAGTTATAATACAGGGTGCGGTAGGACGGCCAAATATGCCTGATCTAAATCCCCTTGCTACGTCATTGCTATTGATTGTGGCAGCAGCCAGCCAGATTTTGCCATTATAGGACTGATGATAATTGAGATTAACAAATCAAGGAGAAAACAAAATAGAAAGCGACTGAAAAACAATAAACATTTCCGAAGAAGGAATCCAGAATATTTTGCAGCATGACTGTATATTTGAGATATATCGAAAGAACATTTTACAATGTTTTTCAGCGATAGAGTAACAAAATCGTTTGCCCTTGCCCTTTGACCTGTCATTTCGACGTTTTTTGACACGATGGAACATATTTTGCTAGGTTGATAGGCCCCAGTCAATTGTTGATAACGTCTCTTTTTACTCCACTAGTTTCGTTGAGGTCCTTTCTGTAGTTACATGTACCCAGTCACGTTACACTAAAATATATTCATACTCTATTGCAATCACAAGTATCTCGCCACGATACTGTTTAACCGTATGAAGTGCTCGTAAAGCATATCAAGAGCTAATTATGCAGAACTAATTCAAGAAGAGGCATTTTGGACGGGGGTAAAGTGCACATCATGTCCTTGAGACGGATACGTTTGCATTTTGGGATTTGTTAAAAGTTAAAGTAGATTTTTGTGGGATTAAATTTATATCCTTTGTATATAGGCCACCGAATAAGTCAAGAACTAACTCATCATAAGCGATTTACGAGTTCCTTTAATAATCTGTAGATATAAAAACAGCTCCCTCCCCCATTCTGTCGCCTGGAGCAACAACTAATGTAGTGTATAGCATCCTAAACTTCAGATTAGCGTGGACCTGTTGGCCATTTCCGCTCTTGTCAAACTTAAGCCATTGAAATGTCGAACCCTGTATCTTGTGGTCATATCGACCTCATTGGAATTGTTTCATACAATCCACGCAGAATAGGCGGAGACGTGTCTTTCTGACTTTTCCAAAAAATGTTTGCTATTTTATAATGTCAGAAATTTCGACGGACTCAGTAAATACCACAACAAACTCCCTATTAGTTCAAAAGTGCAGGGGTATGCAAAGTTTAACGGCTTCTCCCGTCTCTAGTTTAATTTAACATGTCCATTGACCTCGATGGGTCACTAATCTGACAACACCACGCATGACTGAGTGGAAAAATCACCGCCTGTCTTTGTGAGTAACCTCGTGAGGTCATGACCCTGGAATCTCTGCATATTTTGAGTTCCCCGCTAAAATTATTGTGTATACATTTGATATTTACTGTAATGGTTTATATAAAGAATAATCCGCGTGCAACCTTGAGACCATTCATCCAATGGCCTCTAAGAAATCGCTTCTAAAGATAGAGAAATTTAAAGTATATTGAATACGTCTTGCACTACCCAAACGTTTAGAAATCCAGAAATTGGTAACACCATGTATAACAGTCTTTGTCTAGCCAAAACGGCGTTTTCGCCCAAATTCCAGGGACTTTGATAACACAAAGAACCCTTATTTTGGCAGGGCGTGCCTCTATATGACGTTTCAATCCTCGCCAATTAGTCAGTCTTGCTAACTCCGGGGTTAGCCATAGCCTGGAGGGGTAGCGAGCATTTGTTGGGAACAACAATGGGTTGAACTTTCACCTGTCTACCTGGTGAATAGCACGAAAATGGGCTGTTCAAAATACAGAAAAAAATATGGGAGAGTTATCCAAATTGCTTAGGTGGGGCGCATTTAAGATAAAGCTAGATAAGGGGCGATGACGGGCGAATCACAGTATAATCATGCAACAGATGATAACAACTTGGAATGAACAAGTGTTTCGTCTGGGGGCTAAAAAAATTAGAACAGTTAAAGTGGTAGAGAATATGAACAAAAACTTTGCCAAAGGAGAATGAATGTATAAATCATAGTTCCGGTCCTAGGAATTTTATACTCATATAGTCATTTCAGATTAAAACTTACCCTCATTACCATACATACTCTTTAAGCAGAGGTTTGGGTTTTGGCTTATTTTTTTGCGTGTTTGTAGGCATTTTTATCGGGCTTTCTTTTTTTGCACTGGTATCTTTTTTTTACATTGGGTTTGCGTAAAAAAAGATACCAGTGCAAAAAAGAAAGCCCAATAAAAAAGCCTAAAAACACGCCAAAAATAAGCCAAAACCCAAACCTCTGCTTGGAGAGTATAGCAGACTAGTAATATATAATGTATAACATCTAGTCCTCATTTCTCCTTTTTCTCTTCCTTTTTGACATATTTGTAACTCCCGACGATTACTAGCATCCTTAGCAGTCTTTTTTGGCTTTTTTGGCTAATATGATATAATATTATCTTCGCTGAACAGGTGTCATTTGTGAATGTGTGTAGACAGCCTAACTCGAGATCTTGTAGATCTATCCCTATGATATTTGGTTGGATTATGGGCCTCCTAATGGCTTTCTATGGTACTGCAGCAAATCTTCCAGTTTTGATACCTCGTGTTCTGAACATGCTATATAGCTACAGTTATAATCCTTTAATTATATGTTGCTTTCCTATTGACTATTGTGGAATATCAGCTCGGGAGGTGGCTTACAAAAAATGGCGCAAACAAAATTGGCATACAATGAGAAAACAACATATATACATCAAACAAGAAATGCTTTAAAAAAGATGGGAATAGTTGGTTAGGTGGCGTGTGTGTTATATGTGACTCTAATAAGTGACTTGGTTGCCTTGGTGGCTTAAGTTAGACTAATGCTCATTAAGACTGGACTTAGATGCAAAATTGACAGAGGGGTGTGTGGTTCCGATAAAGGGACATTTGGTTTTAGTCAGATCGTAGGCGCGGGACGGGTCGGAGATTAGTTGTTTCAGATGTAGGCGATCAGATGCAACTTGGCGCAGTTGACGGCCGTGGTTAGCTACTGTATTACACGTTATTTTTAACGTTTGATTTTACTGTTCTGGTTGTCATTCTGTGTTTCGTTCCGTGTTCCTTGCGGCTTTCATAAGTTTGTAGGTTTATGTTTTAAGTTGCAGATGAAAATGGGTTGGTGGTTTGTTGTTTCAAATGTTAGTTTTTGACACTATCGTGCGGAGCTGTCAGAAGTGTTGGACTACATGTATTTAACGTTATTTTTAATGGTTGCGTTGTATTGTTAGTAGTTATCGAATATAGTGCATTCTGTAACCGAATGTTGTTTTAATTTTTTTGTACGTAATGTGGTTTGGTTTTTGTTTATTAAAGTTATGCTATACATTTTTATTTTTCGTGTTTAAAAAGGGTTTAGGTAGTATAGTATTCCGTTAGTTTTTTATCGCGGTATGATGTGAGTTGAATGTTATAGACAGTCATCTGTTATATGTACACCATCATGACCGTTATATACACAACATCGTCAGTTTAGATGTAATTAGCCGTCAGTCAGCTTAGATGTAATTAGCCGTCAGTCAGCTTAGATGTAATTAGCAGTCAGTCTAGCGTCAGTCGGACGTTGCCAGTTATAGCAACAACTGTAACATAACACCGCCGTCAGACGGAGGTTTTGTGGCCATCAGTTACAAGGTTTACAACGATATGGCCATTAAAGTTTAAAGCTAATTTTTCAAATTTAAGACAGATACCGCATATGTTGTTAACATAAGTAATATCGCTATAGTGGATTAGGCATAGTTTAGACCGTCACGTTATTAAGTATAGGTTAGAAGAAAATTATGTTCGTTGATGAAAGACGCATAACATAACAAGCTACTCACACTACAAAATAACACAAACCGATCAACAGTTATGTTCCATATCTCACCATGCTACATCAGAAACTCTTGCATTTACTACCAGTTACAATGCCAACGCCCAACCATTACCCGACACACCTTTCATTAACACCATCAACTATATATAACAAACAACATATACAAAAAGAAATTACAACAAACCCGGAGGTACAAAATCGCCGATTTTACTTGTTTTTAATTAGCGGTTACGTGCAGTCAAAAATTGCGTCACTTCTTGTTTTATTCGGCCAGTCTTTCCCTCCTGACATCTTCTAGTACTTAGTTTTCATTTATATTGTAATGTCTTCGACAACAAACAACGCAACGTTATACTCGGAGGCAAAAACAAACAAACAAACAAACAAACAAACAAACAAACAAACAAACAAAGCATAAGCCTGCTAGGGACTCTAACGTTAGAACATGTTATATCTCTTCGGCTGACTGTACAGGAATGGTGACCTTTAATTTATGGCAATATAGGAGTAAAGGATAATGGGTATATTATGTAAGATGACAATATATGTCCTCTGTTTTTTTATTGAAAATAATCAGATTATTGTATCCGCCTTTTACAGCTGTTTCCCAGACGATCCCACCTCCACTAGGTAAGTACAACATTGCTTTATATATAACCTTACTGTGCATCTGTATCTGTATAGCCGGTATAACCGCCCTTTGCCGTAATACACCGTAATAATGTTTGTGTCTTTGTACACCGTTCACACGCCTAAAATCAAAGGTAAAATAGATACATGTATTTGAAAACGGTTACGTTGATTCAAAACATACATATAAACTCCTCCGTTTCACTCTTTTCCAATATAACTCACAGCTAAAGTTATAGCCCCCATGAATAGATAATAGTAACTTTATTGCAAATTAATGCCCGAGGGCTAATTGCAAGTAAGAAATTATAAATTATGAATTATAAAATTCATTGGAAATTATAAAATAATAATAAACAATAAAATGAGCATAAAGTAAATTAAGGATCCTCAAACTAATGCTTCTTCTATTATATTGTTACATACTCAACTTAGAAGTTAACACATTCGCACTACTTTCTAATCATCAGGCATAAATAACTGGCACAGTGAATGGACCAGTAAATAAATTTTCCATCGGAATCTATGGTGAAACCACTAAAAACAAGCACTTGAAAACACATTTACCTTTATTTCAAACTCCAAGTATTTACTCCCACTGCAAAGCTGGATTTGTCAGGTTTCTTTGGATACAAAAAGTGGAAGTTCAACTCCGGCGTTTTCAAGAGCTACAGCCAAAAATTGATTGAAATGATACCAGGATTTTATCCCCTGTCCCAGTGGGTCAGTCCATCCGGTGGATGGACATTTAGGAGTCAATAACAGCTCAAACCATGCCAAAGGTCACACATTTTGGGCAGATTAAAAAAAAACATTCTTCTGTGCTTTTTACCAGAAAACTGGGCCTTTCTGAGCTAAATTGCACCGGAAAAAAATTATCTAAAAATTAAGTTAAAAATAAATCGGGTGCACATGCCGATTACCTGGTCCCTCCTCTTCTAGGTAACGCAACAAGGCGATAAATAAAACACTGAGGGTATACAGGGGAGTATCAAATGCCCGACGATTTACGAGATATATGAATTGGGAGATCTTAGTAGAAATGCAGTTTTTGTAGATGTATTTTGTAGATGTTAACGCTTTGGGAAGATATATAAAGCTGAGAGACATTTTGGTGACTAGTTCGAAGAATTGATAATGATTAATAGCAAGAGCGATTAATGGTTTACCGTTTGACAATACATCTTGATGAAGAAAAAGTAATTGATAGTAAATATTTTTGTTTCGAAAATGCATGCTAGATCTGTTGATTAAAAAAATCGTATCTTTTCAGCCACCACCTGTCCGAACCCAGTAGACCTGGTCTTCCTCGTAGACAGCTCGGAGAGTTTCAGGACAAGCGGTTTCGAGGAGGCAAAGACGTTTCTTCAGAAAGTGGTCAACTATTTTACGCTCGGAGAAGACGAGACAAGGGTCGGTGTTGTTACGTTCAGCAACGTCGACGCTCAGATTACTCGCATTAGGCTCAATGAAAAGTATGGCAGAGTTGAGCTTTTGGAAGCGATTCGCGCCATTCCTTACGACAGGGGTCATACCTTCACAGGACTTGGTCTCGATCACGTTCGCAACAATTCCTTCCTCGCTGTAAACGGCCGGCGGAGTACTACTCCGGACTTTTTGATCGTGCTAACCGACGATGAATCTGAGGACGACATCAGCGGTCCGGCTCAGGCAATACGCAACATGGGCATCACCGTGTTTGTTGTGGGCGTTGGCGAGGAAAGCGACATTTCACAACCTACTCTAGAGACTATTGCTGGTAATCCGAACAGGGTGTTCAGACTGACAGACCATGATTTCCTTGTGGACGACGAGCACCCCACAAACATAAGCGAGGCTATTTGTAACGGTGAGTACTACGCCTATACCAGTTCTTTTGTGTGTCTTAACCGTATTTATAAGCAGCTGTAGGATTCGGCTTATTTTGGGCGTGATTTTGGGCGTTTTTATCGGGCTTTCTTTTTTTTGAACTGGAATTTGTTTTTACGCCATCCCAACTGGCGTAAAAAAATCCACTATGAAAATGCTGAAGCCTACATGTAAACATCCTAACCAGACGTGTCCTTTAAAATATACTGCCCCACCTCATGGTGTTATCTCCACAACTTAGAACAATATTGTAACTTCTTCTCTCTTTCTTAATTTCTCTAAAAAGTGCGCGTTTGGTTTACTACATAATACATTACTTATTACAAACAGATACGTGCCTACAGACGACCAGCACCCCTTCAATTCTCAAAACTGACGTTTCAAAACATTCTCAAAAGTGAAGGGAACATGTACAACATTAGTATCAAAACACTGCCCTTTTGTTTGCATTAGCAAGAACAATTAGAAGAACTGTTCCACAAGCAGCCTCGTTTTCGTGCAACATCACGTAAATTCCCGTAGCGCTACTCTCGCGGGACCACTTTTCAAAATGGCCACTAAGATTGGAATTACGTCTATGAAAAAAAACAGGTATAAAACGTGGGGGAAAATCACTAAATCTTAAATACAAACTAATGAAATTCGACCTTGATTTTGCAGCCGCTGTAGAATGCCCTGTCCTGACGGCACCTGCGAACGGTGCGCTGAGTCCTACAAATCGCCGTCTGTACCAGGACGTGGTCACGTTCACCTGTAACTCGGGGTACACCCTGGTCGGCGCAACTAGCGTTACCTGCCAACTGGATAGCACTTGGACTGCAAGTCCACCGACATGCAACCGTAAGTTGAACTTTCTCGTAATTCGCACACACACGATTTCCCTAAAAACTACTTAAGTTACCTTTACCTCTAGAAGCGGCACGGCAGTCATAGTAGTACCTGATGCGCCCCACTGAACACTAATTTCCAAGAAGCAGTATCCTTTTGACAAAACAGTATCCAATACTGTCTGGCCAATTGGATACCGCCTGCCGGTTGGTTGCGATTTTGCAACCGAAAGATCTGCTTAGAGATTAGTAGAACACACGGGCGCGGTGAATCTCAGCTCTGGTGCCAAGTGCTGAACTGTCTTGTTACATGTATTTCGTCCCCTTGGTGTGGTTGGATCGTATGAAACATTAGCAACGCGCTCGACATTGAAACGGAAGTTTAGATACACCGCGGGCTTTAGTCGCTGAGACGAACACCGGCGTCGTGTTCGTTCGCCGTTTTAGATACAAGTATGTGCCGCATCGCTTGTGTCCGCGTCTGTGTAAGAGTGGTATATGAAATGAACTTATGTCACCCAGTGACAAGGAATACAAAAAGCTCTTTAGCAGTACCAGTGCTACATGACCAGGCTGACAAGCTAGTATGCAACTAGTCCAACGTCCAATGGTTTGACTAATAAGAGGGGGGGGGGGTAAAGGCCATGGTTTGTATATTTTTGCCAACGAATTTATGACCTAAACGTACATGTCCAATTGTGCAGAAAGAATACATTGTGATTTTATCTCCCGCGTTGACTAAAATGTTTCTTTGTGTACTTTCCATTACAGCGGTCCAATGTCCGATTCTGACGGCCCCAGCTAACGGAGCGATCACTCCTCCCGGAGCGGTCTCCTACCCGAACTCGGTCATCTTCAGCTGTAACTCGGGATACACACTGAACGGCGCTACTGCTTCTACGTGTCAAGCTGACGGAACATGGAGTAACCCTGTTCATACATGCACAGGTAACATTACTTATAGTTACAAGCAACTTCTAGCAAAATGACGTTTTTACACGCCCACACAATTTGTTTTGATAGCGGTGAGAATCTGAGAAGAAGGGCACAAACGTTCAAACGTTGGCGAAGAGACATCTACTGACGGCCGTCAGTAAATATATATATACATACATATGTATATATATATATATATCTTCGCCAACGTTTGAACGTTTGTGCCCTTCTTCTCAGATTCTCACCGCTATCATGTATATACCGCTATATATGTATATATGTATATATATGTATATATATGTACATATGTATATATATATATATATATATATATATATATATATATATATATATACATCAGCAGAAGGCATACACAAGATATTCTGATCTTTTATTCCCGTTTGTCAGATAGTGTTTTTTCCAACTTTCCATCGCAGCGATCCAATGTCCGGCTCGGACGGCCCCAACTAACGGAGCGGTGAGTCCTACCGGAGCGGTCAACTACCCGAACGGGGTCACCTTCACCTGTAACTCGGGATACACGCTGAACGGCGTTGCTGCTCCGACGTGTCAAGCTGACGGAACATGGAGTAACCCTGTTCCAACATGCACACGTAAGAAAACCTGCAAGTTGATATAGTATATGCTACCAAGTTAGCACTACCGTTCGTTGGCACTACCGGTACCGCATGCTACAATATAGGCTGGAAAAAACTGGTCTTGGATTTTTTTTGTATATAATAGGCTATAGTGCTAGTGAGCAATAGCCACTGAATGTGTACCTATAACAATTCAGTATATAATACACTATAGTGAGCAATAGCCACTGAATGTGTGCCTAATAACAGTTTGCTAAGTCAATGGCTAATCAACAGCTCATCACAACTGCCAAGTGTTCTCATTGAAGATGAAGTAGATGTCGACAGCATAGATGAATGCCCGACTTTGGAATGGGTTTTAGATACTGGTTGTTCAAGTGCATGGGTTGGCATAGCTAGGTTAGTTCTGGTCGTACGTCTGAAGGTGTACGGATGGGGGAGCATTCTCCTCATGTCTGTTGGATACATGTATGTGTCAGTGTGCATCTTGTACAACAGTGCTGTGGCAGGCATGTGGCGCCGGTGGTGAAGGGATGGGGTGTTCAGCGCCAGCCTGGCCTCCTGTTCATTTGTGCCTATGACTCCAAGTGCCTTCCTCTGAACAGAATCCAGAAGCCACAAGGAAGTGGCAGGTGCACCTATCCAACACAGTGATGCATATTCCATAATGCTGCGTACTTGTGCCTTGTATACTGCAGCTCTTCCACTGACATCTAGCTTGTGGGCAACGTGCCTCAAAGCTCCAACTTTCTGTCTAGCTCTGGCTGCAGTGTTTATGATATGTTTCGTCCAGCTGAGTTTGCTGTCAATAGTGACTCCCAGAATTTCAATTTAATCTTTTTAGGTCAATTTGGTGTTACGAAAGGAAAGATCTGACCTCGCTGGAGGTATTTTCCTGGAGATTGTCATTGTTTTACACTTTGTCGGTTCAAAGGTAACTTCCCATTTCTCTGCCCAGATCTCCATCCTTTCCAAGTTCCTGTTTAGGCTTTTGATCCACGTCAGTAGCTTGTACAGACTCCCTTGCTTCTGAGTTTTGAACAAAGTCCGTTGTGCCATACGTTGTCAAAAGCCCCCTTGATGTCCAGAGCCACGAGACACACTTTATAGCCTTTATCCTGTGCATTAGACCAATGCTGGGAAAGAATGATAAGAATGTCAACTGTGCTTTGATGTAGTCTGAATACAAACTGTCGGTCTGAGCAAGGAGGTTAGATGGAGCTCCCTCTAACCTCCTTGGTCTGATATAAGGTTATTCTGCAACAGGTACTTCTGAAGCACTGTTTGCACCACAGCTTGCACAACTTTGCTGATTGCAGTTGCAGATTTGTGTCCACAAATATTCATATATGACAAAGATGTACATACCCTGCTCTGCAGATCGAAATAACACGTTGTGATTTGATTTCCTGTTTTGACAAAAATGGTACCTTGTGCATTTTACTTTATAGCGGTCCAATGTCCGGCTCTGACGGCCCCAGCTAACGGAGCGCTCAGTACCACAGCGAGGACCTACCAGACCACGGTCACCTTCACCTGTAACTCGGGATATGTACGGAACGGCGCTACAGCTTCGACGTGCCAAGCTGACGGAACATGGAGCAACCCTGTTCATACATGCACACGTAAGATAACATTTAGTAACAAGCCACTTGTAGCAAAATGATGTTGTTACACGCCCACACTATATAGTGTGGAGAACATGAGAAGGGAGGCCATTTTCAACGTTCAAACGTTGGCAAACAAACGTCTACTAACGGCAGTATATTTCGTATATTGTAACTGCTACCTGTATTTAGTATACATGTACAGGACCTGAAGTGCAGGTTTCTATAAACAATATCAATTCCTCACCAAAATGTACATGTCCTACTCATCAACAGAGGGCATACACAAGATATCTTTATATCCAGGTTTGACAGAGAGTGTTTTCTTTCTAACTTTCCATTGCAGCGGTCCAATGTCCGGCTCGGACGGCCCCAGCTAACGGAGTTGTGAGTCCTACCGGAGCGGTCTCCTACCCGAACGGGGTCACCTTCACCTGTAACTCTGGATACTCACTGAACGGTGCTGCTGCTCCGACGTGCCAAGCTGACGGCACATGGAGTCATCCTGTTCCAACTTGCACAGGTAAGAAAACCTGCAAGTTGATATAGTATATGATACCAAGTTTGCACTACCCGTTGGTTGACCCTACTTGCACTTGCACTACATGCTAGGCTAAAATAATTGGTCTGGGATGTTCCCAAAGCTTCAATGGTATCAGTAAATCAATTTTTTACGCCCACACTATGGTGATGAGAACATGTAAAAAGAGGCCACTTTCCATGTTCAAATGTTAACGTTGGCAAACAGACGTTTACTAACGGTCATCATTCTAGATGTATATAATGAATTATATATTTAGTATATAGTACCTGAGCAGGTTTCTGCAAAGAAATATCGAGTTCGTATACCTAGATCCTACTCAACAGAAATCATACACATGATATTCTACGTTTCACAGAGAGTGTTTTGTTTCTAACTTCCTATTACAGCGGTACAATGTCCGGCTCGGACGGCCCCAGCTAACGGAGCGGTGAGTCCTACCGGAGCGGTCTCCTACCCGAACTCGGTCACCTTCACCTGTAACTCGGGATACACACTGAACGGCGAAGATACTCCAACGTGCCAAAATGATGGAACATGGAGTCATACTGTTCCAACATGCACCGGTAAGACGACCTGCAAGTTGATATATACTACCACATTTAAGAGTTGGTAGGCACTACTGGTACTACTTGCTAGGCCGAAAGAACTGCTCTGGAATTTTTCTTTCTTTCCATTGCAGCGGTCCAATGTCCGGCTCGGACGGCCCCAGCTAACGGAGCGGTGACTCCTACCGGAGCGGTCTCCTTCCCGAACGGAGTCACCTTCACCTGTAACTCGGGATACGTACTGACCGGCGTTGCTGCTCCGACGTGCCAAGCTGACGGAACATGGAGTAACCCTGTTCCAACATGCACACGTAAGATGGCATGACCCGGAACTTCCTGCAAAGTGAAGTTTTTATTCGCCCACACAATAGTGGTGAACATGAGAAGAGAGAACACTTTTAACTGTAACACTTTAAACGCTGGCAAACAAACGCCTAATGACGGCCGTCGATTGCTTATATATGATATGTTGCCCGTATTTAAAATACATGTACAGGGCTTGCTGTGCAGGTTTATGTAAAGAAATATAGACTCCTAACCTAGATGTGTACATATCCTACTCAGAAGTCATACATTGTGGTCTTATATTCAGATCTAACAGGGTGTAACTTTTCATTGCAGCGATCCAATGTTCGGCTCGGACGGCCCCAGCTAACGGAGCGGTGAGTCCTACCGGAGCGGTCTCCTACCCGAACGGGGTCACCTTCATCTGTAACTCGGGATACACACTGAACGGCGAAGCTACTCCGACGTGCCAAGCTGACGGAACATGGAGTCATCTTGTTCCAACATGCACAGGTAAGACGACGCTGCAAGTTGCTATACATAATGCTACCGCATTGAAGAGTTGGTAGGTACTACCAGGACTGCATGCTTGGCTGAAAAAATGGTCCGGAATTGTTCTATCTTTCCATTGCAGCGGTCCAATGCCCGGCTCGGGCGGCCCCAGCTAACGGAGCGGTGAGTCCTACCGGAGCGGTCTCCTACCCGAACGGGGTCACCTTCATCTGTAACTCGGGATACACACTGAACGGCGCTGCTGCTCCGACGTGCCAAGCTGACGGAACTTGGAGCAATCCTGTTCCAACATGCACACGTGAGACCTGCAAGTTGCTATACATAATGCTACCGAGTTTAGGAGTTGGTAGGCACTACTAGGACTGCATGCTTAGATGAAAAAATGGTTTGGAAATTTTTCTTTCTTTCCATTGCAGCGGTCCAATGTTCAGCTCGGACGGCCCCATCTAACGGGGCGGTAAATCCTACCGGAGCGGTCTCCTACCCGAACTCGGTCACCTTCACCTGTAACTCGGGATACACACTGACTGGCACTGCTACTGCAACGTGCCAAGCTGACACGACGTGGAGTAATCCTGTACCAACATGCACACGTAAGATGACCTGACACGCAACATCCTGCAAATGAAAGTTTTTACACGCCCACACAATAGTGGTGAACATGAGAAGAGAGAACACATTCAACGTTGAAGCTCTGTCAAGCACACGTCTACTTACGGCCATCGTTTTAAATATATGTACACGTATTCAGAGTTCATGTACATGTACATGTACAGGGCCTGTTGTGCAAGCTTGTGTAAAGAAATATACGCTCCTCACCTAGATGTACATATCCTACATAGCAGAAGGCATAGGTAAGATATCGTGGTCTTGTATCCAGGTTTCATAGAGAATTTTGTTTCTAACTTTTCATTGCAGCGGCCCAATGTCCGGCTCGGACGGCCCCAGCTAACGGAGCGGTGAGTCCTACCGGAGCGGTCTCCTTCCCGAACGGGGTCACCTTCACCTGTAACTTGGGATACACACTGACCGGCCAAGCTGCTCCGACGTGCCAAGCTAACGGACAATGGAGTCATCCTGTTCCAACATGCACACGTAAGACGACCTGCAAGTTGATATATGCTATCGCATTTAGGAGTTGGTCCGCACTAGCAGTGAGTACTACATGCGCATGCTAGGCCGAAAGAGCTGTTCTAATTTTTTTTTTCTGTTACAGCTGTCCAATGTTCGGCTCGGACGGCCCCAGCTAATGGAGCGGTGACTCCTACCGGAGCGGTCTCCTACCAGAACTCGGTCACCTTCACCTGTAACACGGGATACACACTGAGCGGCGCTGGTACTGCGACGTGCCAAGCTGACACAACGTGGAGTAATCCCGTTCCAACATGCACACGTAAGAAAACCTGCAAGTTGATATATGCTACCGCATTTAGATGTTTCCTGCTTTAGTAAAAATGTTTTTGTATACTTTCCATTGCGCAATCCCATTCTCACCTAGTTGTACATATCCTACTCAATAGAAGGCATACACAAGATATTGTGATCTTATATCCAGGTTTGACAGAGAATTTTTTTCTTTAGTATATTTAGTATATAAATACATCTAGTTAATGAGTAACAGGCAATTGACCATTTCAGCCATACCGTGTCCTACGCTGACTGCCCCAACTAACGGAGCGCTGAGTCCTCTCGGACCACACGCCTACCCGAACGTGGTCACCTTCACCTGTGACTCGGGATACGTACGGAACGGCGCTGCCACTACGACGTGCCAAGCTGGCGGAACATGGACTGACCCAGTTCCAACATGCGTAGGTGAGAAGAGTTTGACACTAATAGATACGTATACTAGCAGTTTCTAGCCAAATGTGGTATTTTTAACGCCTACATTATTGTGGTGAAAACATAAGATGGAGAGGCTCTTTTCAAGATTGAATCGTCGGCATCAAAAACAAAACGAAAAGGTGTTTTTTTTCGACGAATGTCGTTCCATTTGACTTTAGTACATTGGATTTGTATAACCTAATTATTTGCATTACTCATTTGTCAGCGCATTTAATACATGTTGTATAGATACCAGCACGTATATGCTTCACCGTTTCAGTTGGACAATGTCAGACGTTGACGCCCCCAGCTAACGGGGCGCTCAGTACCACAGACACCTCCTACCAGACCACGGTCACCTTCACCTGTAACTCGGGATACACACGGAACGGCGCTGCTGATACGACGTGCCAAGCTGACGGAACGTGGAGTAATGCTGTTCCAACATGCACACGTAAGATGAATTTGGCACTAATATACACGAGCAATTTCTAGCAAAATGATTTTTTTCTACACGTCTACACTATAGTGGTGAGAGTATGATGAATGACAAAACACAAAGGGCACTAAAATAAAGTCAAGAACGTCCTAGAAGTCATTACTTGTGTTTTCACTTCTAGCATAAGATATTGTGTTTTCACTTCTTCACTTCTAGCTATATTTGAGAGGCATAATCTTTTTTTCGCACTTTCCATCGCAGCTGTCCAATGTTCAGGTCGGACGGCCCCAGCTAACGGAGCGGTGAGTCCTACCGGAGCGGTCTCCTACCCGAACTCGGTCACCTTCACCTGTGACACGGGATACACACTGAACGGCGTCGCAGCTCAAACGTGCCAAGCTGACACAACGTGGAGTAATCCTGATCCAACATGCACACGTAAGACGACCTACAAGTTCATAATATTGTTTTTCTGCCAATTGCAATGCCCATCGAGTTGTAGCATACAGACATCCACCAGATAGTAAATGCAGCATTAGAAGAAAATCACGAGACTTTTCTGTATTCGAAGCCTATTTGCGCATCTTCAGAACAGAAATAGATCCCATAATAAAATGCTATTTACCATTTCAGTCGTCCAATGCCCGGCTCGGGCGGCCCCAGCTAACGGAGCGGTGACTCCTACCGGAGCGGTCAACTACCCGAACTCGGTCACCTTCACCTGTAACTCGGGATACCAACTGAACGGCGAAGATACTCCGACGTGCCAAGCTGACGGATCGTGGAGCCATCCTGTTCCAACATGCACACGTAAGATGAGTTTGATACTGATAGAAACTTGGAGATTTTTTATGCGCTTACAGTATAGTGGTGACAACATACGAAGTGCTGCCCTTTTTCAATATTCAAACGTTACATGTAGTGACCGTCGTTCCATGTATTTATAGGTAAAAGAATATTACGATTTTAACATTTCAGTTGGACAATGTCCGGCGTTGACGGCTCCAACTAACGGAGCGCTCAGTACCACAGCGACCTCCTTCCAGACCGTGGTCACCTTCACCTGTAACTCGGGATACACACTGAATGGCGCTAATTCTGCGACGTGCCAAGCTGACAGAACATGGAGTAATCCTGTTCCAACGTGTCAACGTAAGATGACTTGCAAGTTGATATATGTTAGCAATGTCTATGTTTAGTATACAGATATTCACTAGATAGAAAAGAGAGTAATAGAAGGTAACTTCAGCTGTGTGAATCTACTGTATTCTACACACATGCACTTATTAAAATACGTTATTTAAATTTTATGAATCTTCAGTATAAAATGGATCGCCGTAATGAAAGGTTATTGACAATTCCAGCCAGACAATGTCCGCCTCTGACGGCCCCAGCTAACGGAGCGCTCAGTACCACAGCCAGGACCTACCAGACCGTGGTCACGTTCACCTGTAACACGGGATACCAAAGGAACGGCGCTACCGACACGACTTGTCGAGCTGACGGAACATGGAGTAATCCTGTTCATACATGCACAAGTAAGATGAGTTTGACACTGATGGATATTACCAGTTTCTAGCCAAATGTGGTATTTTGACGCCTACATACTCTATATTCTTGTGGTGAAAACATAGCCGGTGAAGGGAGATTCAAACGTTATGAAAATGTCTACTGACGTCATGGACGTCGTCACATTTATCTTCAGTACAGTAGAACCTAATTATTTGTATTTCTCATTTGTCAGTGCATTTTGTATGTACATGTGCATAGATACATGAACATAAATATTTCACCGTTTCAGCTGTTCAATGTCCGGTATTGACGGCACCAGCTAACGGAGCGCTCAGTACCACAGCGACAACCTACAATACCGTGGTCACCTTCACCTGTAACACGGGATACACACTAAACGGTGCTACTAGTGCGACATGCCAAGCTGACGGAACATGGAGTAATCCTGTTCCAACTTGCACACGTAAGATGAACGTTTCACTAGTACTGATAGATAGTATATATTTCTAGCAAAATCAATTTTACACGTCTACACTATAGTGCTGAGAGCATGACAGTGATTGCCCCATGTCAATATTCAAACGTTGGCAAAATGACGTGTACTAACGGACATACATGTACATCTATTTTTTAATAGTACCTTTTGAGCCTGTTTTGAAGATTTCTTTCAAGAAATATCACCACCATATTTATTTCAACAGAAGACATACGTAAGATAGTGTGGTTTTATTTCTATTTGTTTGGCAGGAATTGTTTCTTTACTTTATTATGATGATTATGTACTTTCTATTACAGCCAGGCCATGTCCGACTCTGACGGCCCCAGCTAACGGAGCGGTGACTCCTACCGGAGCGGTCTCCTTCCCGAACTCGGTCACCTTCACCTGTAACCAGGGATTCCAACTGAACGGCGATGATGCTTCGACTTGCCGAGCTGACGGAACATGGAGTAACTCTGTTCCAACGTGCGAACGTAAGATGACTTTCAAGTTTATATATGCTAGCATATTGTCCATCAAATTGTAGCATGGACACATTCATCATATTGTAAAGAGAGTATCAGAGGGTAAACGTGTTTTTCATAATATTCAAAAGGTAGCCATGCAAAATGTCGACGTCTACCAACAGGCGTCGTTTTGCACAGAAATAGATCCCCATATTTCAAGGCTGTTGACCATTTCAGGGTCATTTAAAGCCCCTGTACACATTTAGAACCTTCCCCCGACTACCACCCAACCAAGGGAGCAGTCTGACCAAATTTAGGCCACGCCTATAGCTTTCGATACGGTTGGTGTTCGGGGGAAGGTTCTAAATGTATGACAGGGAGGGCTTGCTAAAGTTTATACGTTATTAACAGAAAGTCAGAGTTTCTCCCATAGTGTTGGTTTTGGATCTCAATGGGGGGTTTGTCCTCGTGTGGCTGTATAATGCCCTACTGGATTGTTAGATTTGGAAGTTACGAGGTGGCTTTTGAATTTTTACCATCGTGATTAGGGCTGTTGCGTGCAAACACAATGCACACATGTAGATTGATATCAATTTACATGTCTATATTGAGGGGAAACGTTTGGATAATTTCTTTTCAACTGAATCCAAAATTTTCTTGCGTCTTGTCTTCCTGACTTTGTGGGTTTTCTTTGTCGACCTTTCAGAGTCGACTTATTCCAGGCAGTATACTATATCATCCGAGTATTTTATCCACGTTAAAAGCAACGACCCTGAAACGACTTCAAGCCTTGCCTAGATTAGAGGTTACAAAAGGGGTTCCTGTTATGTTTTCTTTGCTGAAATTCTTGACCCAAATACAGGTTTTGTTGCAAGATCTAGGTTCAAGTCAGTGGTATCATTAGTAAGAGTTAGTCTATCTTTTCAGTTATAGGGTAGTTCTGTAGAACCAATTGTGTGATTCGAATACTGACGTGGCCCCCTGTGCACCCTTTAGTTACCAAAATGTATTGTCTAACCGACCTTAAAGCAAAGTAAGTGTGGGATACACCCTACCTTTGGGGGCATAGTCTTGCCTTGCCAGGTAGTTCGGACGTGCATGCACGAGACGGCGCGCGTCCACATCGGATTTCTGGGCGCCCCTTCTCTGAGAATCAGTCGGCCGCCGAGAGAGAGTGCACGCGGAGAGCACACGGTGTCTCTCTGGTCAGCCTGGGATATCACAGTTTCAAGTTGTGAGGTTCTGATTTCGGCCACTTTTGGAAAGAGCCTGGGATTAGAGTCAGACGTTGGCAACAGCACCAGACGAGGTACATTCACGCCGAATCACTGAGTATCAGACGACTACTAGTGCGAGAGTGTTTCTCAGCTTGAAACTTTTCTGGGATATCAGTGTTCAAAGTTTTTCGACGGA
Organism: Branchiostoma floridae x Branchiostoma japonicum; assembly: GCA_013266295.2. NCBI lineage: Eukaryota > Metazoa > Chordata > Leptocardii > Amphioxiformes > Branchiostomatidae > Branchiostoma > Branchiostoma floridae x Branchiostoma japonicum. The sequence goes on along the minus strand of CM023823.1, from coordinate 30,120,021 downwards.
TTTCGGCCACTTTTCCGAAGAACAGGCCATAGAGGTGGGCGTACAACATGAAGGTCACCATCGCGCTTGTCAGCGCCATTTTGACGGTTCATGTGTGCATAGGCAAGTAACTCTGGACTTTTTCCCTTCTATATTACCTGATACAACATTTTCCTCTCTCGTACATGTACATAGCATATAATGTGGTTAGTATTACAGGTGATAGTTTAAGTGTAAAAACAAGCGCGTAGGTTAACATGCAAATACTGTTAAAAACATGATTTTAGGGTGTGGAACCAAATGAAGCGGTACTGATTTGATATGGGGTCGGACAGGGCAGTCAAATATTCCAGATTGCAACTACTCATGATTGTGTCATCTGGACAATGCACGTGGGTATTGGTAATGGAGGAATGGATGTCTATTCTGTTTGATTGATATGTATTGTTAATGGTCGTAATTTTAGCATGTGTGTTTCATGATTGGCCTTCAAATGCAGATGGCACTGTATATTAAAGCACAAAATACTTTGAAATTCCTAGATGAAACCCAGGCTGCGATTATGTCTAAACTTGAGACTTGAAGGGGTTTTATTGCATTGGGCAAAGCTAGGACAGTTCATTGAATTTTTTTTTGTTTTTAGGGCACGGTAGAATTAGACGTATTATCGATTGCACAACTTGCATTCACCTTGCTTATATAGGCCAATCAAGGCCGGCGCCTCCAAATTATCCAAAAAGGGGGCCGTAGCCTTGTTACAGGGCAATGACCTGACAAGTTGATGAAACAAACAAACAAACAAAGAAACAAAGAAGTAAACAAAAAAAAAATTAACCATATGAGCAGGATATAGAAGAGATTTTGCCAGATGTAGTTATGATATTTCTGACATCACTAACACTACGATAGCTTGCGCCAAGTTTTGCAGTTGTATTATAACAACGCAGTCATATCATAACAATAGTGTATTGTCCTTGCTGTCGTACTGATACACTGATGGAGGGTTTTGACGGGTTTTTAGATGATTTTACAAATTTCGGCAAAAGATTCCCGTCAATCTTAGCTTTATTTACATCTCTACTTTCATTGAGGTTCTTTCGTATCTAACGTCACAGGATAAAGGTTTAGGTCCTCATCAAATAAGTCAAATAATTTATGTACATACTTTATTGCAAAAACAAGCATCTTGCTAACATACTGATTTACAGTAGTCTAGTAAACAAGTCCAAATTGTTAATAACTAATAATCATGTGGAATAAATGGTGATGATGAGAGATAATGAAGGACCTAAAAGCGGGGTAGTAAGCTGCATATCGTGTCCTTGAGACAGAAATGTGCTGTGATTTTCACACAAAGTGAAGTTTATATCAGCGGGTTAACTGTCGTACAGGTACGTACACCTGAAAAACAAAATCATTCCTTGACCAATGAGTGGGTTTTGTTTTGTTTTGTAACAAGCAAATGGCTCTGTTTACCACTGTTTTATTTTTTCTACTCCTACTGAACGAATTCAAGGTCAAATCTTACAGGCTTGTCATCTGGATGTTCTTAAGGAAAAAAAAAATCATTTGTAAATTAAATTGGCTTTGTCTACTCTCCAAGCAGAGGTTTGGGTTTGGGGCTCATTTTTGTCGTCTTTTTAGGCTTTTTTATCGGGCTTTCTTTTTTTTCACTGATCTTTCTTTATTCCAACTTCAGTGAAAAAAGAAAGCCCGATAAAAAAGCCTAAAAACACGACAAAAATAAGCCCCAAACCCAAACCTCTGCTTGGAGAGTAGGCTTTGTCCAGAATATCTTAATTAACAGAATGATGATTCCTAAGCTGTAGTTATAGATCACCCCCCCCTCTCATGATATGTCTCGAGCGCAATTGTGTTTAATTTGAGTAAGGAACACTACAGACTGAAACGACTGATGTTGTTGACAGCAATTGGCATTATAGGCTATTTCCGCTGTAGTTAGGCCCTACTGTTAGGGTATTTTAAACTATTGAGGAGTCGCGGCCTTTATCGAGTTACAATACGATAAAAATCATCTCATACAAATCTCGCCGAAAGATCGGAGAACGTTAACGTACGTTTCTAACCTTTCCACCAAATGTATGTTGTTCGATCATGTGAGAACAGAGCCCTTCAAAGACTTACTAGATACGACAGTACGCACTGCACATGTGAACGGGTTAACGCGTCTCTATCTAAATTTGACATGTCAGTTCGCCTCGATCGGTGGATGACTAATCGTCACGCATGGTTGATCTGCAGACATTTACACCTCTCCTTGTGGTCTCATAACACAGTATTTATGGACGAACCCCGTAGTCAATAGTAGTTCGGGCACAAAGCAGTGCGGTACAATACTTGAGAAAGCTTCAAATCTTAAAGATTCTTCGTGCACGACTCTGTGTCTCTGTGGAGACTGTGGTGATTGGTAGACGGATACGTCAGGTTTGAGACCGTATATAAGTTGAAGATGTTTGTTCTGTCGGCGTAGATTGGATTATAGAAAAAAAAGACACACTTTTCTCTTGTACACTTTTTCATGCAGCAAAAAAATTATACCGTGAGACACACAAAAGCACTCAGTATTCTAAATACTCAGAGATTGCCAACACCACGTGTCTGACAATATTGTTCCCACCTCCCTTTCTGAGGAATTTGGGCACACAAAGAACCAGTATTTTGTCAGGGCGTGTCTCAAACAACTTGCATCATGTTTTGCAGTCACTGTATTTATAACAATATCGCATTGTCCTTGCGCTCATACTGATCGACTGACGTGGACGGGTTTTGACACGATTTAACACATTTCGGTATAATGTTACGCTCCAAGTAATCTTTTTTTCAGTTTTCAACCTTTTCTATCAAGCTTCACAGGGTAGAGGTTTAGGTCTTCATGTACATGCACATTCTGTATTGCAAACACAAGCATCTTGCTATCATACTGCTTCAGTAAGGCGTCCAAATTATTTAGATTTAATGATTACGCAGAATTAGTAGTAATGAAGATAATGAAGGACTATGTTGGAAAACTCTAAAAGCGGGGGTAATGAGGTGCATGTCTGTCCTTGGAACAGAAATGTGTTGTGAATTTCAAAGAATGCACTTAGCGGGTTAACTCTTTCTGCTTCGTACAGGTACGTACAAGTGAAAGACAAAGTCTTTCCTCGACGAATGTTTGTTTATTTTGTAACAAGCGAATGACACTGTTTGTCACTATATTAGCGCCCTAGATTCGCGTCTGGATACTGTTACAGCCTCGTACTGCATGTGCGTTGGCTGCAGTTCACATGACCCCCGCATAGCGCCAGTATGCACTGTGCACTGATGAACGAGTTAACGCGTCTCTACATGTAGTTCGACATGTCAGTTGACCTCGGTGGGTGACTAATCGTCACGCATGGCTGATCTGTAGACATTTATACCTCTCCTTGTGGTCGCATAAAACTGTATTTATGCATGGCCGAGCCCCGCATCAAAGACAGTTTAGTAGTTCAGACACAAAGTAGTGCGGCACAATACTTGAGAAAGCTGCAGATCTGAGACTCTTCTGTGCACGTCAGCAAGGTGGAGGCTGTGGTGAATTGTAGAGGAATGCGTCAGGTTTTAAAGACCGTGTAAGTTAAATTATGGTGTTTGTTCGGTAGACCAAGGACTTGGGTAGACTTAGGTTGGCGCATGGATACTGTCACCACCTAGCACTCACAGTGCATTGGCTGCAGTTCACAGGACTCCCGCATGGCGCCAGTATATACTGTGCACGTGCGTCTCTAAATGTAGTTCGACATGTCAGTTGACCTCGCTGGGTGACTAATCGTCATGCATGGCTAGTCAGCCTCTCCTTGTGAGCGACCTCGTGAGGTTATGATCTTTCAATTTTCCTTAGGAAATTATTGATAATTTTACTTCATATTTGTTGTAATGGAAAAAGGGCACATTTTGTTACTAGGTACACTTATTTCGATCCTACCTACATGTACCCCCCCCCCCCCCCAATGCTGAGGAATTTGAGCATACAAAGAACCATTATTTTGGGTGTGCCTCAAACGGCGTTTAAACCCAGTGGCGATCATGCTTGAAATTAGGCGATCAAGCGAAATTAGGGGTTAGCTATAGCCTGGAGGTGTAGAAATCATTCGGCCGGAAACAATTTAACACCAGTCTGCTTAGTGAGTTCTAAAAACCACAACTAGATACACAGAACGAAGAAACCAATTGAAGAAAATTTTCAATTTGAAACAAAATTAGCATGGGTGGTTACGAAGACGGTAAATATACCACTGTCACTATTCTAGGAGCACTCAAGTCGGAAGGTTTTCTTTCTAAGAGATGATAATCTTTGGGAGCAAAAAGTAGGAATACCGCTTTCCAGTATACGATAAAGTAGCCACTAGTTGCGCGCGCAAAAAATTCGTATCAGTACTCTTGAAAACTCTCCACATACCCTCTTAACAATCCCAGAATGCACCATGCCTATTGCTGAATACATTGTGATTGATAATAAACTAGGTTACGAAAATGATTTACTAGGAAATGGGAAAAAATCGTATTGTTATGCGCTCTTTTTCAACAATACTGTATAGCCAGAGTATAACCGCCATTCGGTGTAACATGCCAGTTTGTTGGCCACTTTGATGCATACATTGTATGTGCTCTACTCCAAGCATTTGTGCCGAAACTATTCACGCTGAAATAGAAAGTGACATACGTGTAGGGAGGGAATTTATGGGTAGGGTCTGCACAGGGGTAGTGATAGACATTGATAATGACCTCAGCGAAACTTACTGCGCTTGCGCGTAATACGTAATGTGTTGTGCACGTCGGCGGAAGGTACTGCGCCTGCGCGAAACCCAAATTTTTCACAGTTTTCGTTGGATGTTTGGTCAACGTTGCATCAGAAGTTTGCCCGTTGCAGACGACATCTTTTCCGGCACAACATTTGAAAATTACAGACGGAATGCCATCCTTAATTAAATACACGAATACGACCTTAAACGAGACGTTCTGCCGAAGTGCTATGCACAACACAGTTCAGGTTTCGCGCAGGCGCAGGACGTTCTGCCGACGTGATCACTAATACTGATGTCATTTTACAAAATACACCGTCACACGTTGCACAAGCGGAAATCTGCAAAATGGCGGCTAATTATGTATCATTAATACATTATTTATTCGAAAATAACACCCAGATTAATATACATGTACCACCTTTTTCTCTTACAGCCTCCACACTTCCACCTCAATTACGTAAGTGCAGCAATGCATATCTTATTCTATGTACTACAGATAAAACGACCAAGATAAAGGGAGAATATCATAATTACATGTATATACTAAAACGGTGTAATATTAGTGGATTTTCTCCACACTCCACTTAATATTGATAAACGCGGGCATTCATAAGGTGGAACTTCATATCTTGAAGTTACAAATGTATGGTGAATGCATGCGATGTAAAAGTTCTTTCATTTTTGAACAACTGAATCAACTTGAACATACAGCGTGAGGTTGGTTTCTCACCTGCCTAGCAGCTCCTCGCTGTTTGCAGTGCCTTCCGGCACCTGGAGTAGTCGAGATCGTCAGTCAGGGCCACCTGTCCTTGGGTGCTTCATCCCCTAACCCTGGTACACCCTCTAGGTGGGGGGACGGCAGAGTGGACGTCTCCTGGTCTGCCTCTCAGATACTCTCCTCTGGGCTACGCTGGCTGTTCCAGGTCTTCTCGGTCCGCTTAATCCAAAGCTAAAAGCTGCACTTTTCTACCTCTTCTGCTACTTTCTTTGCCAGGTGACTCTGGTTGGTGGCAAGATTTCTACATATGGCCATAAAAGATCTTCCAACAAATCCATAATGCAGCCTATCTCGATGGGGTATAGATCTCCACCCTCTCTCTGCATTGCAGGACTAAATCCTGGTACTTGAGCTTCTTTCTTTCAAAAGCGAGCAGGATGTTTCCTTCCCACGAGATTGTAAGCTCTACTGTTTTGAGTTCTGCCGACCACAGTACCATGTCTTGGCGTAAAGGTGGTTTCGCAGATGGCGGTTGGGAAGGTTAGTCGAGAGTCTAAATCAACCGCCAACTCCGATAAACCTCTTCTCAATAGGCCTTCCGGTGCTTTCCTGGTGGAACTGGTATGTTGTTTGGTTCCTTCGCCTTCCATAGCAAACGGTATGAAGGTGTGGTTCTGAGAAAACTGTTCCCTGCATCTCTTCTCTTGTCTTAGAGGGCTGACGCTAGTACTCTCAGAGCTTTGTTATGTCACCACGTGTACCTGCCTTGTTGCAGGGAGAGGCTGCAGGTGGACGACACAAAACATTTTTTACACCAGTTTTATCATTTCAGCCAACACGTGTCCTCATCCAGTAGACCTGGTCTTCCTCATAGACAGCTCGGAGAGTTTCAGGACAAGCGGTTTCGAGGATGCAAAGACGTTTGTCCAGAACGTAGTCAACTATTTTACACTCGGAGAAGACGACACAAGGGTCGGTGTTGTTACGTACAGCAACCAGGACGAGCAGGTTACTCGGGTTAAGCTCAACGAAAAGTACGGCAGAGTTGAGCTCTTAAATGAGATTCGCGCCATTCCCTACGACAGAGGCCATACCTTCACAGGACTTGGTCTCGATCACGTGCGCAACAATTCCTTCCTCGCTGTAAACGGCCGGCGGAGTACTACTCCGGACTTTTTGATCGTGCTAACTGACGATGAATCCGAGGACTCCGTCAGCGGTCCTGCACAGCTGATACGTGACATGGGCATCACAGTGTTTGTTGTGGGCGTTGGCCAGGAAAGCGACATTTCACAAGCTACTCTGGAGACTATTGCTGGCGATCCGAACAGGGTGTTCAGACTGACAGACCATGATTTCCTTGAGCAGGACGCGCGCGCTGCACCGATAAGGGAGAACATTTGTAACGGTGAGTACTACGCCTATACCAGTTCCTGTGTCCTGACAAATATACATGTCATTCCAAATCACAAACATAACCCCATCCGACTAAATAGTCACGCATAGCCCCCAGAACACGAGCCGAACCATGGTTAGGAATACATGTAGGTCGGGAGCAAGGCCGGCTGAGATTGGCTGGTATTCGTCCAGGTCGGCTACTGTTCGGCTGCGCCAGCCGAATGTTTCAAAAATGTTTCAAACGTGCTGTCGGGTGTTGACGGGAGATTCGGCCATGGTTGGCTGGTTTTCGTAGGTTTGGGCGTAGTTGGTCGTGAAATTTGACTCAAATTTAACTGAAATTCGATTCTATTCGTATTGAAAGGTAGGCGTGGCCTAAATCTGGTCAGACTGCTCCCGAACTTCAGCCAACCAAGGTTAGCTGAAGCTCGGGACAGTCTGAACGGTTCTGAATGTGTCACAGGGGTTATACATGTACACCATGTACATGTAGGTGTTGCACGAATTTGAGCCTGAAAGGAGCTGGTCTAGACGTCTAGAATTAATCACACTTTCAATGGTACCAGTAAGTTTGGCGTCGGAAGCGTGGTCTCCTTTGAAAGTGCCCTATCCTCCAGAGAGCACATACATGTAACTTCCATGAGTAGCAAAGTTTGAAGAAAGACAAAGACCTTTCATACCTCATGTCGGTGACCAACTGTTCTACCTACATGTAGATGTAGAGACAATGGATAAAACAAACCGTTTGGCAATACCAGTACTGCATGATCAAACTGACAGAAGCTAGAATGCAACTGTGCCGACGTGCACTAGCATGACTGAATGAATGAATGAATGACCTTTCTTGTACACTTATACTCTTACAGGCGAAGTACAGGTCATAAGGATAACATCTATGTACAATAACAATTAAGTCTGGTATCTTACTTCATCTATAGTATACTTATTTCAGTGAATAATTTCACCAGGTTGGTAGAATATAGGGTCATAGGAATTTTCTTCTTACGAAATGTATTTACTAAGCAGGTGAGGAACTTACTGGTTGTGTAAGAATAAAATTCCTATACCCAGTATACTTATATGTACTAAAGGAGAGTTTAGAGAGTTCTGTCTACCAATATTGATTTATGACCTAGATGTACAAGTCCTACTTTGAAGAAGGAATACATGTTGATTTGATGTCCAAATTTAACAAAATGTTTCTTCTTCTACTTTCCGTTACAGCGATCCAATGTCCTGCTCTGACGGCCCCAGCTAACGGAGCGCTCAGTACCACAGACACCGCCATAGGGACTGTGGTCGGGTACACCTGTAACACGGGATACACACGGAATGGCGCTGCCGATACGACTTGCCAAGCTGGCGGAACATGGAGTAATCCTGTTCCAACGTGTACAGGTAGGATGACTTTTAATTCAACAATTAATTCAACAAAAATACAATCAATTAGTTTCCACACGCCTACACTATATGGTGGTAAGAGCATGGGGGAGGGAGGCCACTATGAATGTTCAAACGTTGGCAAACATTTTTTACTTCACTGCCCTATTTACACTCAACATCGTGTACGCCTTCTCGACAGACAATTGAACATTCCATTCCTAGATATTAATAACTTATCTGATAGTGATACTGTATATCTATCATCACCTTTACTTTCATCTAAAGTCAACTCCCAAATACTCACTCTTACACAGTCATACCTTTCTGAAACTAAGCGATTTAATGATTGATTTATAGTTCTGTATTATTTTATAATATTTTAGGCATATATAAGATAAGCCTTGGCAGTTCAATCTCAGCAGACTACATTTGTATCTGCGCACCTCTGGAGTTCTGTGGTGACGTCGGATGTGGCTGAGAGTCCAGCCCTAGATTTGCACACCCTGTTTCACACACTGCATGTGTGCTGTACATGTGTGGTTAGGGGTGCATCTGGTGCTACAGTCTTTCGCTGTCTCCGTTTCTCTGTTGCAGTTTCTCCCCTTCTCTTGTCTGCATCCATAACAACACCATATATAAGACATAGGGATTTTATATCCAGGCTTAACATAGAATGATTATTCCTTTACTTCCATTGCAGCGGTCCAATGTCCGGCTCGGACGGCCCCAGCTAACGGAGCGGTGACTCCTACCGGAGCGGTCTCCTACCCGAACGGGGTCACCTTCAGCTGTGACTCGGGATACACACTGAGCGGAACTGCTACTCAGCCCTGCCCAGCCAGCGGAACATGGATTGACCCTGTCCCAACATGCTCACGTAAGATGACTTCTAACTAATCCATATTTACAACAAAACGTAACCCATACACTTAGTTATAAATATCTAAAGATAGAAAATTCAGATTTAAAATAACAACTTGTAGAGAAAAGGAAAGGACGTTACTGGTCCGACGTGCCAATCTGGCGGAACATGGAGCCTACCTCTGTTCCGACATGCACACGTAAGATAAGATTGACGCTAATATACATTTACACAAGCAACGTCTAGCGAAATGCAAAGTTTTTACACGCCTACACTATAGTTACTATGGGAAGGGAGGCCCTTTCAACATTCAAACGTTAACAGAGCAGACGTCCAAACTAACGACCGTCGTTCTAAATATTTTACTATACAGTAACTAAAATGTCGATCCCTCACCTATATGTAAATATCCTTCTCTGCAAAAGGTATATATGAGATATAATGGTTTTATATATAGGCTTAAAACAGAATACTTCATTTTTTCAATGTCCATTGCAGCAATCCAATGTCCGGCTCTGACGGCCCCAACTAACGGAGCGCTCAGTACCACAGCGAGAACCTACAATACCATGGTCACCTTCACCTGTAACTCGGGATACACACGGAACGGCGCTACTAGTGCGACATGCCGAGCTGACGGAACATGGAGTGATCCTGTTCCAACATGCACACGTAAGACGACCGCCGTTCTATAGCTATTTTTTTTCTATCCAGTACCTAACTGGCCTGCTGTGCAGGTTTCTGTAACCTATAGATGTGCATACTATCCTCTGCAGAAGGCACGCGGTTAGGCGAAACGCGTTCGAATTATTCTATGAAAGCCATGGAAGCCCGGTTCGTACCGTAAAGTACAGACCGGTCCGAAACACCATTATCGAACGTTATCGCCGCCCGGGTATGATATAAAACATATTATGATTTTATATCCAGGCTTGACAAGTACTGTTTTTCACTTTCCACTTCAGCTGTCCAATGTCCGGCTCGGACGGCCCCAGCTAACGGAGCGGTGAGTCCTACCACAGCGGTCTCCTACCCGAACGGGGTCACCTTCACCTGTGACTCGGGATACACACTGAACGGCGCTGCTACTCAGCCCTGCCCAGCCAGCGGAACATGGACTGATCCTGTTCCAACATGCAGACGTAAGAATACTTTCAAGTTGAAATTTATATGTATGCTATAGCGTTGAACATCGAATTGTAGTTTAGACACTTTTACCACAAGTAATTCGCAGCATTCAAAAGATGGTAAACAGATATACTTGTACATAATGTTTATTAAATGATCGTTGTGTTAAACACACTATTTACACAGCTATAGGGACCTGTCCTTGGTGCTGAACACAGCCTTCACACTGCTGAAGGATCTAGTCCCTGGTGTCGAATACACCATACACATACACATACACATACACATACACATACACATACACATACACATACACATACACATACACATACACATACATGTAGTTTAAGGGTCCTGTCCCTGGTGCTGAACACACTTCTTAGGCATCTTCAGTTCAAAAATTGATCCATTAATAAAATACTATTGACCATTTCAGTCGTACAATGTCCGGCTCGGACGGCCCCAGCTAACGGAGTGGTGACTCCTACTGGAGTGGTGTCCCCCACGAACTCGGTCACCTTCACCTGTAACTCGGGATACACACTGAACGGCGTTGCAACTCAGACCTGCCCAGCCAGCGGAACATGGAGTGATCCTGATCCAACATGCTCACGTAAGACGACTTTCAAGTTGATATGCTAACATTGAAGTTTATGGCCCTGTCACACATTCAGAACCTTCCCCCGACATTACCCTCGAACTGCTATTCGAGAGCATTCTGGCCAGATGTAGGCCACGCCTACCTTTGTTTACGAAGCGAATCCAATTTGCGATAAATTTGAGTCAAATTTGACCTCCTAACATGCCAAGAACACTGCTGACTTCCTTCTGAATGGTTGGCTGGTGTTCTGCTGACTTACAGTCAAACACCAGACAACCATGGCCGAACCTTCCGACCACCGCCTTGAACACTTTGAAACATTCGCCTGGCGCAGCTGAACGCCAGCCGACCCAGCCGACTTTGCGCCGACTTACTCCTCACCATGGTTAGGGGCGTTCGGCTAGTGTTCGGGAGGCCAAATTCGTGAATGTGTGACAGTTGCTGAAGACACATTCACCATACAGTAAAAAGAGTATTAGAAGGTAAATATACTTGTTATTGGGCAATATTTAAAAGATGCTAGACAGATATACAGAATGTTCACTGCACGAAAAGTTGAATTTACCAATGATAGTAAATGCCATTAAAGTAGGGTGATGTTTACTTTGTAACCAGTACCGGACTTAACAACGGTAGTAAAGGAAACTACCGGAATTGGCTTTTATTTACCACCATTGTTAAGTTCGGTACTGTTTACAAAGTAAACCTTACCCGACTTTACTGGCATTTACCACCATTGGTAAACCCAACTTATCGTGCATGCAGTAGTGGTCTGTTAAGGACAAAAATCCCTGAATAAAGGATATTGGCCATTTTAGGCACACAATGTCCGGCTCGGACGGCCCCAGCTAACGGAGCGGTCACCCCTACCGGAGCGGTCTCCAACCCGAACGGGGTCACCTTCACCTGTGACTCGGGATACGTACTGAACGGCCAAGCTACTCCGACATGCCAAGCTGACGGACAATGGAGTCATCCTGATCCAACATGCACACGTAAGATGCCCTTTAACTAATCAATATATACAACTAAATGTAAAATATACAACTAAACATAAACATAAATATATAAGATCACTAAACTTAAGTCAAATACTAGCAACTAGAAATCCATTTCTTGATATCCTAGAGGTACTGTACGTATATGTAGGCGTTTTATCGCACCATGCAACATCACTCATTCACTGCGTACAAATGTAGATTCCTAAAGGCTCCTTCGCGCTGACTTCGAATCAGCCGGAGTCAAGCAGAACCAGGCCAAATGAAGATTTGGCACAATTTCGCCGCATTCGAGAAACCCTAGTTATATCCCCTTCGCACTGGAGGCGGAATGAGCCGGAATGACATCTGAATGAATTTTCTTTGCATATTCCTAGCTATCCAAAATTTCTTTTTTTTTTCAACTTCGTGGTGTATTTCAAATACTCAGGCCCAATTTGGTACCCGTTCTCCCTCGGATGCGACCAGAGTGTTGGAATGATTGGGTTTGAATGCCATGCGATATTTTTTTCCACTTTGAAAAATAAACATCACCCAACTTTAACCTGGAAAGGTTTGAGCATGACCAAACAACATTCAGGCCGGCCACAAGAATGGACACAAATATTTTGAATGTAGTGAGAATTTATAGAATGCACATCAAACGTCCAGGAATATTCTAAGCATATTCATTCAAATGCCATTCCGGTTCATTCCGCCTTTCGTGCGAAGGTTTTTTTTAAACTAAGACCATTTAATTTTTTCAGCCATACAATGTCCGGCGTTGACGGCCCCAGCGTTCGGAGTCCTTCGTCCTACAGGAGCGACCTCCTACCAGGACGTGGTCAACTTTGTCTGTAACACGGGCTACACACAGACCGGCGCTGCTGATGCGACGTGCCAAGCTGACGGAACATGGAGTAATCCTGTTCCAACATGCACACGTAAGATAACTTTGATCTGATTGATATTTCTAGTCAAATGTAATTAATTTAACTACATTGGGGAGAAAAAAATTATCAAAAACTTTGTTAGGTCCTTCATCCTTTTTTGTTACTTTCAATTTTCGCTGTACAAAATGTATTTTTATTTATTAGAAAGCCTTTAAAAAACAACCAATTTGTAGTAAATTACCCCCCTGTTCCACTAGGGTGGCGCTCTCTCTGCGATCTAAGATTTTTACAGAGCGCTCAACGAATTTCATAGATTAAAAAACGAATCTTTTTACGCTTTGCTTGTTTTGTTGTTTTTTCAGTCATACTTTTACACTTTACATAATATTCAAATTATGAAATGAAGGGCTACGCAAATTCAATTCAAGTCGCAGCGAGAGCGCCGTCCTAGTGGAACAGGGGGGTTATATAGAATGAATGTGCAGGAGAGCCCAGAAACCTACATGTTTATCGAAGGGTTCCTCTTAATTACAGTTAATTTTATAATTACTTAGTACTTATGATTAATTGGTTAGTTACATATCACACATGCAATGTCAATAAAAATGAAACAAAATGTAAAAAGTAAATCAATATAGATATAGATATTAGTTGCTATTGAGTATTGACCCATTTGCTAATCCGCAAGAAAAAACAGCAACAGACCTTGCCAATTTAACACTTCTGCATTGTTAAAATCAATAGGAAAAGTTTTATTTATTGAAGAGGGGTGGAAAAAGCGCTCCCCAAACCAGCATGACGCCATATTACACATAAGAAAAAAATGCTCAAGAGGTGCCGCACCTTCACATTTTTTCTTATGTGTAATATGGCGTCAATCCACTACAACAGCAAACCGCATAACGAATTCGAATGCCTGACACGTAATTTTACACCGCTTTCTCCATATGCTACTTTATCCTTTGACTGTGCATGCATATTGTTTTCAAAGTTCAAATCGTCAAATGATAAGTTTATTTTTTTTTTTAAATGGAGGTTCTTTTTCAATACTAAGTTGTCGTTGCCATGCGTTTTCCGTGCATCATTAATATTTAAGTCAAGGTTCTTGCATGTTTCACTATTACAGCGGTTCAATGTCCGGCTCGGACGGCCCCAGCTAACGGAGCGGTGACTCCTACCGGAGCGGTCTCCTACCCGAACTCGGTCACCTTCACCTGTGACTCGGGATACACACTGACCGGAACTGCTACTCAGCCCTGCCCAGCCAGCGGAACATGGAGTGATCCTGTTCCAACATGCTCACGTAAGATGGGTTTAATACTGATAGAAACGGAGTTGTCTTTTTCCGCGCTTACACTATAGTGGTAAGAACATACGAAGTTTTGCTTCTTTTGGCAATTTGTCAAGCTAACTGCGGGAGGTGCAGTGATACTGTTTCAACATGCAATTTTAAATCGACTTTAAAAGCTATAAAAGTAGCGTAATCTGCAAAACGTTCTATCCTTATTTTGTGAACAGACTTCGGCTAACAGACATTGTTTTATGCGTATTTTTCCCGGTCAGTTACATCGTGCGATCGTCGTGCAATCGCAAGCTGAGGGGCATTCTATTGATAGTTATGCATGTGTCCGGCAAAATTCAGCTGTCTTGTCGTAGATCCTTGTTGGCGATTGTCTTTGTCACAGCCTGCTTGAACATTCAACAGCATCAAAATCGTACGACGGCCTACAACCATATAAAGAAAAATAAATAAACAAGAGTTCCACGACCTCATACCTTCGCCAAATGATGTTAACCCTACTGGTGGACGAATTACTAGTATACATTTTTAGTCATTGATTTCGCAAATAAGAGCCTCATTTGCATGAATCATATCAGTTGATCATATTCTCCACCCAACGACCGTCTTATCTTAAGAAAGAACACTAATCTAACATCTCATAAATTATGCAAATAAGGTCATGACTTGAATAAATTATGTTAAATGATGTTCACCAATGCGGCATGTATTAATTTCCCAGCAGTTAAAACCACTGTGATGCTATGGAAAATTCCCACTAATTATGCAAATTAGGTGCTCATTTACATAATCAATATCTGCTAATGATCCCCTTGTTCTCAATTACATGTCACAACTGTTTCATAGCCCTATTATCGAACAAAGCAGATCTACAGAATTTCCTCATTAATTATGCAAATTAGATCCTGATTTGCATAATTGTTAATTAGTCATGTCAAGCATCACATTTGCTACCTACATACCAAAAATCAAGACAATCCGTCGACTGGTTCTTGAGTTATCCTCCTTAGAAGATTTTTCAACAAATGATCCTGCAGTTCCAGGACAAGCCGCTAGGGGGCCCATACTCATGTCACTTCTTCCCTAGCCCAAGAGCTATCTAACATACAAAATTCGTGACCCTAGCATGCGCATGTCCAGATCATGAGATATCAAAACAGGAAGTTCAGCTGCAGTACCAAGAAAAGCCGCCAGGGGGCCCAAAATCTAATCATTTCTAGCTCTCATCAAGACCTACCCACCTACCAAGTTTCATGACAATCCATCAAAAGCTTCTTGAGTTATGGTGTATACAAACAGACAGACAAACAGACAAACGGACAAACGCTACTGAAAACATAACCTTCTTGGCGAAGGTAATAAATGTGATCGGGGCGTTATTAGAATTTTTAGCAAATAGATCCAGATACGTTTCTTGACCAAGACCATTTCACCATTTCAGCTGTACAATGCCCGTTGTTGTCTCCTCCAACTAACGGAGCGCTGAGTCCTACCGGAGCGAGGGACTACCAGGACGTGGTTATGTTCACTTGTAACACGGGATATGAACTGGTCGGCTCAACTAGCACGACGTGCCAAGCTGGCGGAACATGGAGTAATCCTGTTCCAACGTGCAGACGTAAGATAACCTTAAAGCTGTTATTTGTGTTACAACAACTTGTGCATCCTTAGTAGTAGTAAACGCACCTTAAGCTTGCGATAGTTGATGTAGATACTATCAACCATTTCACAATAATCAACTTTTTCTGCTTGCTAGTTATACCAGTCACTACACTGCACGAAAAGTTTGGTTTACCAATGGTGGTAAATGCCAGTAAAGTCGGGTAATGTTTACTTTGTAAACAGTACCTGACTTCACAATGGTAGTAAATAAAAGTCAATTCCGGTAGATTCATTTACTACCATTTGTTAAGTCCGGTACTGGTTACAAAGTAAACATTACCCGACTTTACTGGCATTTACTATCATTGGTAAATCCAACTTTTCTTGCAGTGCTAGTCGCTATATAGTAACTAGTTTGCTGCATAGTGTGCTTGATGCCATTGACCGCATAGACCGAAGCTCGTTTCTCTAGCTGTGCAGTGCAGGGTTTTGGTGGCTCCCGTAAATGGGGCGTTGAGTCCTACCGGAAGGAACTCCTACCAGGACGTGGTTACGTTCACCTGTAACCAGGGCTTCGATCTGATCGGTGCCACCAGTATTACGTGCCAGGCAAGCCGCGCGTGGAGCAACCCTGAACCGACATGCAGACGTAAGATGGTATAATATAGCTGGTGCATGATGGTTGGCTCAAGGGCGTCGGTTGGTTGGTTCATTTAAGGTACTGTGTGCATGATGCTTGAGGGTTATAGGTACGTATACGGTCAATAAGGCCCTATTCATACTAAGCCTTGCAAATCGGATTCAGGTAATCGCATACTCCATACCTGATCCACGCGACGCGCGAGTCGTCGAAATCGTGTCCAACTGAAAGCCGGTGCAAGCTGCAATCCTTGTAGTTTAATCAAAAGACGCAAGCTGGCAGTCGTGCTAATGTTCGAAGTCAATGGGATCCACGTTTTTGCGTAGCCTTTCTTGGCTGACTTCGTGGACACCTCGACGTAAACGTTCTTGTTTCTACGTTCCCCCGTGACCCATGACCGGGTCAACATATACAAAGTACATGTAAATCGTCTGATTTAAATCCTTTTGCAAGGCTCAGTATGAACAGGGGTAAGTTTCCAATCCTGATTGACACGAAAAAGAATGGAGTCGGTGCGAGAGTCACTGGCTTTCGTACCTCAATACGTTTTTTTCCCTAACGTGACTGTAACCTAAGTATTATCCACCATGTTGGATTGATTAACCTACATGGAAGTTGCCAAGTGAATTTAAATTTTGTGTAGCAACGTCATTATGAGCATGACGTCACGTGCAGACAAAATAACCACATGAAAAGTTATAGATTTGACTCAATCTTTTATTCAATCAACTATCATGGCGGATGTGGCACAGATTGAAAATCACTCTATCGTACCCAGAACCATGCCTATCTAGTTCTATGCCTGAATGGGTTAGGGTTAGGATCAGGCACGGTTCTGGATAGTTTCCGCATATCCAAGAACGTAGATATGCCCTATGTCTGTATACACGTGGACTATCCAGAACCGCGCCTGAGCATGGTTCTGGATAAAGCGCGGTTCTGGATACACCACACTCTATATTGAACGATTTTATCAAATGAAAACATAACAGCAACAACCGCACCTGTTCCATCATAGCTGAGAGCTGTGACCGACTCGATCGTGACGGTTGGGACATCGTCTTCCTCATGGACTCCACTAGCAGCGTGGAGTTCAGCAGAGTTAAGAACTTAACTCGGGATATCGCCGACCGTCTCCTCACTGACGGAAGTAACACTCGCATGAGTGTGGTCCAGTTTAGCGACAGCCCGTCAACGGCCTTTGACCTGAATACGCACAACACAAAGTCTGCCGTCATAGCAGCGATCACTAGGGCTGCCAGACGTGGCGGCGGCACCTTTGCCGGGAGTGCACTTACTTACGTAAAAGAGGTACGTACGTATCCCATTACCTTTTCAAGCGAAGTGATGTTGACAGTCAATGTTGTTACTCCGTGAAAGAGGTCAATGACCTCCGGCGAAGTATTGCAATCAGTTGTGTTTTATGTGTTCGCAACTGTAACTCACGATCCGTTGACTGCGTTGATATGTAGTTTGGTATGTCGTCTGCTAGTATGCGCGAGATGATGCACGTTGTTTTTTTAACACCGTAGCAGTTTTTGTAGGTAATGTTATTAATTTAGAAAACACTTGTAGAACAAGGGACTTGTAGAAGAAGGGGCTTGTAGAACATGTCATTAATCTCCAGATAGATACCGATTTGGAATTAAGAACCATCATTGGTGCAAAGTTCATTACAGATTCTTTTGAATAACACCCTTATCATATCCATCCATTTTCAGGTTAGCTTCGCTACAGCAAGTGGCGGCCGCGCAGATCGACCAGATGCTCTCATCGTGGTGACGGATGGCATGACGTTTGATGACGTCAGCTACGCATCCCAGGCAGTGCGTGAGGCGGGTATCACCACCTTTGCCGTCGGTGCGGGCGACGCAGTAGACAGCCAGGCTCTCAGGGTTATGGCCGTCGATCCCTACAAGGTTCGAACAGTTGCGAATGACACCGAGCACGTGGCAACGGTCGAAGCCATCTGGAGATGGTTTTGCTTTGGTAAAATAGCCAAGCCTTTTTTTATCCTGTTTTATTTCTTTCAAAATTTTCATCCTTTCTTCGTAGAGATATTCTCCCTCCAACTGACATCAAGCAAAAACGTTGTAAGCCTAAACATGCTATTCAATCAACTGGCGTTATGGTAGTTCTATCCAGCTGATTTTGATCACATTGCATGTACATGTACATGTACATCAGAAACTCGCGTTGACAATTAACACCACAAAGAACAAGCCCCTGGCACACATTCAGGACCTAGCCAGACATTGCCCCCGAAGACCAGCCGACCAAGATTGGCTGATCTGAAGTTCGGGAGCAGTCTCAGGTCAGATTTAGGCCACGCCTACCTCTGTATACGAATTGAAACGTGTTTTTTTTATTATGTTAAATCTGAGTCACATTTGACCCCCTAACACACCCCGAACATTGTTGACGTTCTCCCGAATGGTTAGCTGGTGTTGTGCTGACTTACAGCGGAACACCAGCCAACCATGGTCGAACCTCCCGACCAAGCCCCGGATATTTTAGACATTTTGAAAAATTCAGCTGGCGCAGCCCAATTTTAGCTGTTTTTGCCGAACACCAGCCGACCCAGCCGACTTTGCTCCGACCTACTACTGACCATGGTTGGCGGGAGCTCGGCAGGTGTTCGGGAGGCCATATTCGTGAATGTGTGACAGGGGCTTCTAGAACACATCAGAGAACAGTACACTAGACCTATTCTCAGTGACATTTTGTGTTTTCATGGCTGATCTCCGTTTGCTCACATTGCAGCTGACGTATGCCCGATACCGGGAACTCCTACAAACGGCATACGACGTGGTACGATCTACCAGGGAGAGAGAATGTACTTCAGCTGCGACGACAACTTCGTTCTGGACGGAACAAACCCGCTCACCTGTAACGGCAACTTCGGGAGTTCCACCGGCACGTGGAGTAATCCTGTTCCAACCTGCAGACGTAAGTAACCTTCTTCAATGGACCTTTCCTGACTGTCCATCACAATTATCAGTTCGACCAATGATGACATGACAATCATCGGTTCAACCAATGAGGGAATGACTGCATGTCGGTCACATATTTGCATTTTTATGTTTGGACCGTGGTAGGCGGGGCTACAGGAAAGGGCCATTTAAAGCCCTTGCTGTTACAAACTGACCGCAAACAAATGGACCTTTCCTATAGCCCCACCTACATCGGTCAAAACATACAAATATTTGACCGACATGCAGCCACTCTCTCATTGGTCGAACCGATAATTGCCATGTTATCATTGGTTAAACCGATGATTGTGATGGGCAGTCAGGAAAGGTCTCTTGTGTCTGCCAATGTTGTTGCAAACACACCAATCGCATCTTTCTATTTAAACGAGTAGGGCTACTGATAAATCAAACTTGATTGTGAGTTTCCGAGCTTGGTCACTTCATCTGAGACATCGCAATCTGATTTATAAGTACACAACAGCAAATGCCTTTTGTAGGTAGGATTTTACCTTTGTGAGTGTGTGGCTGCTGTGCTTTTTTTTTACTGATGTCGTTGTACGTTTACAAAAATGACTTGTTTATAGTGAGTTTTATATTTTTTCAGCGGCGTGCACTCCCAATCCCTGTATGAATGGAGGAGTGTGCTCTCCGACCGCGAATGGATACCAATGTCAGTGTCCGTCAGGATTTGCTGGAGTCAACTGTGGTACGTTTATCAGCTGCATTTTGGTAGTTCTCTTGTCAAAAAGGGTGGCAGGGTGATCTTGTGGTCAGGGTTGTTGACTCAGAATCCGAAGCCGGTTCTGAGTTCGAATCCCTGGCAGGCCCCATTGCTGTGTCCTTGGAAAAGGCTATTCACACCTATGTTCTCACTTGACTAAGGTGAAAATGACTACCTAGCTTCGGTTAGGGATGTCCTCTCAGATAGGACGAAAAGCCTGAGGTCCCGTGTTTAAGGAGAACCACACCTTGAGTACGTTAATGATCCTACCACACATGTCGAAAAGAGCAGGGGTCCTTGCCTGTGTGAGTGGCTCAAACCTTTCAGTCTAATCTCAGGTTTGACATCTTGAAAAGGTGATAGTCACCTGTTATGTCAATCCTTTCACGAATGTCTTGAATCTTCATAAATCAAAGAAAAACAATATAAAGTAATAGAATTCTGCATAACATAAATGTTACCAAACAAAACGTTTCGAACAATAATGGCAGGGGTGCTCTAGAGTCCTTTGAATTGCATTGTGCCCCTTTCCTTCGGCTGTGCTTTCATCAAAAGTACCTTCATAAGATTCATACCATGAAACATTTGTTACACATGTACATTACACTACCTGGCCTGGGTATACATGTGACTTTTAAGTTATAATTACATATTAAAGACCGGTACCTTTAAGTCCAAGTTCCCTGCACAGCGTATAGACGGGTGATATATGTTCTGTACAAATAGAATACTACATGATGTATTCTGTATCACCCCAGGTGCCAGCCGACTGCGGGTCTAATCAGGGATCGAGGGTGATGCGGAATACACTGTGTTGAATTTGATGTATGTCATACCAACTGCGAAATGTGCCAAAATTTGGTGTCTCGAAAAAAATGATTGTAACAGCATCAATTCCAACGTTCGAATCTGATATTGGAATTTTCGAAATTGGTGCACTCGGCGCACGCGAAACGCGTTCGAATCATTCTATGGCACATTTGGAAGTCCGTGTGATAACAAAATAGAACCAGTGTGATACCGTTCGTTATCACACGGGCTGGAACACCCGTATCGAACGTTATCGCGGCCCGGGTATGACATAAAAGGACTATAATGAATTGTAAGTATATGAACCAAGTCTATGGTTTTATTTTTACCTGAAGAGTTTGACCAGACATGTTTTCTTTTTTTATACAGCGTCCCGTGCGACAACTGCAATCCCAGGGATGAAAACTACACAGTCAGGTACGTGATGTTGCCCATCTGACAGGGATTGTTCATTTCGTTTTGTTAGAATCAACTTAAAGCATCATTTTTGACGTTTGTTGTTTAAAGATAAAAATAAATTAGAATGTGCATATTTTAAAGATAATTAGAGATGATGTTCAATTTCATATTGACTACCAATTTATCACAATATTGTAATTACGTTATTTGCTGCACAAACAGTATTATTGTCCAGGCTATTGCTATGCCCTAGCTAGAATGCAAATGCGTCGATGAAGGTTAGACATCCAGGTAATGAGATACTCAAGAAAACAGTTACTCAAGCAACTGGATAGATTTTGCTTGAATAACGGTTTCCTTGAGTAGAATGCAAATGGTTTTCTTTAGTCACAATATACCATACTCATAGTGTAAAGACTTGTTCTCAAACATCATACAAATGTAGTTTTTCCTAACTTTTCCTAACTAAAATAAATTGGAACTGGCTTGTTTTGTATTCATGTTTCGCCAAGCCTTAGCAAGGCAAAAATTCTGCCTGAAACGTTACCTTAGACCTTAGCTCCTCCCGCAACTTTGTTACATAGGTTGACTTGGCGGCGAACTTTCTCCCCTTAAACGTAAATTGCGATTTTGTGCCGCTACTGCTACTTCCTCAAGTGAAAACTGAAAACTGAAAATTATGATCTTATTAAGCAAGAATTCGGAGACCTTAAGCCTCCATGAAGAATTTAGATCTTATGTGATGGTGACTGTGTCCTCCTTTCATTCACCATCATGATGGTGTTTTCTTACTCGTGTAAAGGAAACAACACCAGTTGTCAGCGAGGTCATGTAACGAAGACATCTGTAAAACAGCGAGCAGCTACCAAACATGATTAATGACTTTTTCCTGGCCGGGGACAGACGTCGACTGAACCCAACCATATCCATTACAACCTGACCTATGGGCCATGCGGAAACACAGACACACACACGGACACACACACACGGACACACATACCAAAAACAATATCTCCATTTTTGATGGAGGTAACTATTTCGCTGTTTATGTAGGTTCCGGGCAGGGCGGGCTGAACCTCGACAGTCTGAACGGACCTGGCTGGGAACACAGACACACACACGGACACACACACATACCAAAACAATATCTCCATTTTTCATGGGGGTAACTATTTCGCTGTTTATGTAGGTTCCGGGCAGGGCGGGCTGAACCTCGACAGGTTGAACAGACCTGGCTGGGAACACAGACACACACACGGACACACACACATACCAAAAACAATATCTCCATTTTTCATGGAGGTATTTCGCTGTTCATGTAGGTTCCGGGCAGGGCGGGCAGGGTACCGGTGGCCTGAACCTCGACAGGCTGAACGGACCTGGCTGGGACCTGGTGTTCCTGCTGGACAGCTCGGGCAGCGTGGGGACGTCAGGCTTCACGGAAGTTAAAAATGTCGCCCAGAAACTGGTCGAGAGGCTGCCACTACGTAACAACGAGACGCACATCGGTCTGGCGCAGTACAGCGACCAAGCTGAACAAGAGCAATTCCTAAAAGACTACCGAGGCAAGAACGCGACCCTTGAGAAAATTGCGGACATCACTCCATTGGGTGGAGGCACTGAGCTGGGAAATGCGATTACCGATGTTCGAACGGTATGTCATGCTTGATATACATATCACTTGAATTATTGAAATTGTACGTGTTGACCCGCAAACCAATCAATACTTATTGACAGGAATTTCATTGTATTTTGTTATGTTTTTAAGACATGTTATTGCGAACTCATACCACGGTTAGGCGGGAGTATTTCGGGCGTAAGGTCGGCTGTCGTTGGCTGGCGTTCGGCGAGGTCGGCTAATGTTAAATGGCGGGAGTATTTCGGGCGTAAGGTCGGCTGTCGTTGGCTGGCGTTCGGCGAGGTCGGCTAATGTTTGGCTGCGCCAGCCGAATGTCTCAAAATGTTTAAAACATTCGGAAGTGGACGGGAGGTTGGTCCATGGTTGGGGACTGGCTGGCTGGTGGTTGGGTCGAGTAGGTCAGCAGTGGTCGGGGCGTGGTTGGCACACAAATCGAGAGGCAGATGTGGCCTAAATCCGGTCATACTGCTCCCAAACTTAGTTGCTTGATTTTCGGGGTTCAGGGGCTTGAGAATATACAATGTGCCAGATGACACATGAAATCCATGTCTCAGGTCTCAGTATATTTTTTCTGAAATCTGCTTCTAGGAAAGTTTCACTGAAGCAAATGGAAATCGCCCGAACATACCGGATGCCCTTGTCGTGATAACAGACGGCAACTTCCGAGATGACGTCGTGAGTGCTTCAGAGGCAGCTCGAAAAGATGGCATCCACGTGTTCGCCGTTGGAGT
Organism: Branchiostoma floridae x Branchiostoma japonicum; assembly: GCA_013266295.2. NCBI lineage: Eukaryota > Metazoa > Chordata > Leptocardii > Amphioxiformes > Branchiostomatidae > Branchiostoma > Branchiostoma floridae x Branchiostoma japonicum. The sequence continues at coordinate 30,096,481 of CM023823.1, read as the reverse complement.
CGGGGACAATGTGGACAGGAACAAGCTGATACAGATTTCCGGAAGAGAAGACAGAACCTTCCTTGCTCCTACAACCCCCCTGGCTATCACTTCTGGCGACAATGTGGCGAACTGGTTTAACACAGGTGAATGTCTGGGATCGTCCTTGTTTGTTGTACAAGTTTTTTTACCAGGCTGAGTAAGGTGGAAGAAAACCAAGTGGGTGGGTGTGTGTGTGTGTGTTTGTGTGTGTGTGTGTTTGTGTGTGTGTGTGTGTGTGTGTGTGTGTTTGTGTGTGTGTGTGTGTGTCTGTGTGTGTGTATGTGTGTGTGTGTGTTTGTGTGTGTGTGTGTGTGTGTTTGTGTGTGTGTGTGTGTGTTTGTGTGTGTGTGTGTTTGTGTGTGTGTGTGTGTGTGTGTGTGTTTGTGTGTGTGTGTGTGTGTGTGTTTGTGTGTGTGTGTGTGTGTGTCCGGTGTTTGCGTGTGTATGTGTGTCAGTTAGTGTGTGTGTTTGTGTGTGTATGTGTGTGTGTGTCTGTTTATCTGTATATTATATATAAATGTGGGTGGGTGTTTGTGTGTTTGTGTGTGTGTGTATGTGTGAATGTGTAACTCTATTCCTATGCTATGTCGAAATGCATTCCATCTAAGATACGCATCCAAAACTTTAATAAAAGTTACTTCTAATCACCGTAGCCTCATTTCGTGGGTAGCTCTAATTAACTCGGCCATTCAAACGTACGTGTTTTGTTTTTTTAAGCGCCGGATTGTGGAGATCCCGGGACGCCACAGAACGGAAATAGGCAGGGGACCACTTTTGTGACTGGTCAGGTGGACTTCGGCTGTGACGACGGCTTCACGCTGTTTGGTCCAAGCTCCATCACGTGTAATCGAAATGGTCCAAATGGTACATGGTCGGGCTCTTTGCCTGTCTGCAGAGGTAAGACTCATGATAATCTATGATCGACTATCGTAGGCTGGTTTAGATTATTGTTTCGTATTGTTTCGTATCGAAGGTTGGTTCTAGCTATTTATTGGCGATACCAAAAAATAAAGGAACTCCTCACGTAGCTTGTTTTGGGGCTATTGTAAACGCTACTAGTATGAAACAATGACAAAAATGTGCTACTAAATTGCATTAAAAACTAATGTCAAATATCAATGTCAATATCAGACGAGTTCCTCGTGCGGAATTTTTTTGTTTTGTTTTGCCGCTATGGAATTGCATTAGATGCCTTTAACTAGCATGCCATATTTCTGTTCTTTAATATTTCACGACAGGACTTCTTCTTACAGATAGATTAATGATTATGCATCATTAAGGGATTTTGTAGTAAATGAGTTGGTTCCCAAAGGTACAGATCAGCACAGGCCTGTGTAGTCATCCTAGTCATACACAAACTCATGCACAGTGTGCAATTCTCAGAAATCTAAGGCCACACTGATTTAATTTTATGAATGACATCTGCGCCGCGCGCATTGATTTTCGCTTGTTCAAGCCTGGGGTCCATGGTAGCTAGCGACAATAGGTAGCCGGCGGTAACTACGGGGGATGGCACCCAGGCTACCGAGGCTCCACAGAACTCCAGAACTCAGTACAGTGCCGACCCATTAATATAAATGCTGCAAAAGGCCAGCATGTGCCGGCTTGTAGTAAAAGTCGTTATGTTATACCGCAAATTTACAATACCAGCTTTGTATTCCTAGATTTTTTCGCTCTCTCGCATTAGCTTGGGGTCTCAGGGGATGTCATCCATAAGATTAAGTCAGTGTGGCCTATTTACACAAATGGAATACTACATTACATTCACAGACTAAAACTAAAATGATATATAATGATATGATCTTCTCGTGTTGGTTCATAAAGGTAGATTGGAATTAGTTCAATACTGTTAGCATATAAGAAATGCATAGAAGTTTGTAATAAAATATCGATGTTGCTTAAATTGTTTTACATGTTTTCTTTATAGTGGGTACCCCATGCGATCCAAACCCGTGCTCGAGCGGTTTTACATGTACACCAATACTTGTTGGCAACCAAACCAGCTTTCGATGTGTAGGTGAGTACCGTCGTAACATCTCATATACCGCGAATTCATCAGACTGAGTATAATTCAAACAGTTCTAACCGTACGTAGGATTCGATAAGACAATCGAGTGGAACCACTATGCACTTATTCGTTGATGACGTATGACGGGACAATTAAAGAAAAGTTTGTTTTTAAAACATCAGAGTGAGCGCAGTTCTTTTACATACATGCAGTGCACCAATAATAGCAGCAAGTATGAAGCCCCTGTCACACATTCAGAACCTTCCCCCGAACACGAACTAAGGTTTGCCTAAAGTTCGAGAGCAGTCTGACCAGATTTAGGCCACGCCTCCCTTTCTATTTAAATTGAACCAAATTTGAGATAAATTAGAGTCAAATCTGACTGCCAACCACGCCCCGACCGCTGCTGACTTACTCTCAACCACCAGCCAATCAGTACCCAACCTCTCGCCCACACCTGAATGTTTTAACATTTTGAAACAGTCGGCAGGCGCAGCCGAAAAATACATGTAGCCGACCTCGCCGAACACCAGCCAACCACAGCCTCCTTGCTCCTACATGTAACCTACTTCTAACCATGGTTGGAGGGAGTTCGGCGTGTTCGAGGGGCAAATTTGGCTACATGTATGTGTGACGAGGCCCAGAATTATAACCGTCATGATCTGTAATGTTTTGTTACAGAGGTAAAATAGTTGCGCTGTCTCTATCTCATATGCTTCCTTTTCATCTATGATAAGATAAGAGGGATACTAGGGACCTTAGGTACCTATGGCTGTTGTAAAGTAAAGTAAACATCATTCCCTAGCCTAGCCAAGCTAAAAATAACATCACAGTAAGACACCCACTGAAATACAAGATAACATCTCAGGGTACCTTGGGTGATCTAATCTATAAGATAAGAGGGATATATGACCTTACTCAATGTATTTCATGATGTGTTTGCTGTAATGCAGAGAACTGTCCCGGCCTGAACGTGCGTGGTTGGGATCTGCTTCTCTTGGTGGACGGTTCCCGTGAAGCGGCGTTCTCCCAGAACAAGGCCTTCGCGCGAGACCTGGTCGACAGGCTACCGATCACCAATCAACGGACCAACATCGGGCTGGTGCAGTTCAGCGACACCAACCGCCAGGAGTTCCACCTGAACCGGTACTCCAGCAAGCAGAGCGTTCTGGACGCAATCGACAACATCAGGCAAACTAGCGGAGGCAGCTTCGTAGGGAGTGCCATTGATTTTGCCAGACTGGTATGTTTTATCTATTTATTCGACTTTACATATAGAATACAACACGGTGTATTCCGTATTGCCCGAGGTATCGGCCCGACCGCGAGTCGGATCGCCCGACGGCCAAATGTTGTGTACGCTCGGTCGTACAGTAAAATACAACACGGTCGGGAGCACTGTATCGCAGCCCGGGTATGATATAAAGAATAAAATATTCTGACTGGAAACGGCAACAAGAACAGTATGCTCCTCTGCCAGACCGACTCCCCTAGCATCACAGAAACATAATTGAAAATAAAGTACGGAAATAATTACAACTAAAACCAATTATAAATAATGATTAATTAAAAGTAATATCCATAATCATTAATTAAACAAGTAAAGTAAAGTAAAATAAAGAACATCAAGTACAAAAAGAAAAATAAAACAAACATAAATCACTAGGTAGCCATGCAGTTTGTGCAACGACAGGTGGTTGTCCAAGTTCATAAGTTGTCCGATATGTTAAAACATATCCTAGTGATTTATGATAATCTTTCATTTTCAAAATCATGCCCGAAGGCTAATTTTATGTACAGTGTCAAAAAATGTAAAGCAATAGGGAACATACACCTGGATTAGGTACAGGTCAAAACAAAATAAAAAAAAGTTTACAGTTACATCTATACAATATTCTCAAGCTAGCACTGTAGTCTCTTAATGTAAGTGAATTCGCTTCTTTGTGATGGTAGAAATGTAAAAAAACACATAACGTGTTATGTATGAAGTATTAAGAAATAGATTGCATTAGTCTAGGAAAAATGGACTATGCATAAAAAATTAAATATAGCATCGTTTTACTGCTTTTTTTAACTTCCATAAATTTTTATCGAAAACTTCTTGATTCAGACCCAAACAATTTCTTTATATTTTACAGATCAGTTTTACCGCAGAGAACGGAAACCGTGCAAACGTGCCTGATGGCATGGTCGTCGTAACGGACGGTCGGACAGACGACGCGGTGGACTTTTCCTCCACGGGGGCACGGCACCAGGGCATCACGACGTTTGCCGTCGGGATAGGAGACATGGTCAACCGACAAACACTGGACACCATCACCAGGGACCCGGATAAGGTCCTACTGGCAACTGATGCGGCGTCAAAAACAGCTGCTATGAACAGGCTTACATCATGGCTGTGTAGAGGTACGTTGAGGTTTAACAGTAAAATTGATGTTGACATTGAATTAATTTTGACCAATTATCGTATCTTTTCATGTAGAAAAAAGGAAACAAGAGTTCCACGACCTCATACCTACGCCAAATGATGTTAGCGTTTGTGTTATAGAGATTTTTCATTGATTACGAGTATAGTGCTAAACCACAAACATCGTTACACCGTATACAAACAAACGCTACGTGTACCAAAAGCATGACCATCTTGGCGAAGGTAACAACATTCCTAAGGATGACCTACACGGGTTTTCAAATGAAAAAAGGCAAAGAATACATATCACAAGATTCTAATATTGATTAAGTCATACTTAGCCTCTTGGAAGTCCAACATTCAGCTTGACAAGTGACGAAAGAAAGGGAATCAACGTCATGCCATGTCGTGTCACTGTTTTGGATTAGCCACAAATGGTGTTTAGGTGACACTACTGGTGCTTTTATATGAATGTTGAAGTTGGGAATAGGAATGGTCAAATTCAACATCCAACACATCAAAGACGGTCAAGCTTTTTTGTATTTTTACCTTCGCAGAAGGAAAACATATTGTTTTTGCTGTTTCTTCTTCCTCTTCTTCTTCCTTTCCAAACAAATAAAGTCAATGACCTCACCCAGACGGCTGTCACCATGGTAACTAGTGCTGTAGCAGACACCCTGTGGTGTTGGTTTACATTATGTAGCAGAACTGCAAAATTATGGAACTCTCTTCCAAACACATGCTTCCCGTCCGACTACAATCCACAAAGCTTCAAAACAAAGGTCCACCACCATTTCCAGACTCAACCTCATTACACTCGTAATGTACCTCTATACATACGTACCTCTAGCTCTATGCCTAGAAGTGGCCAAAAATAATTGGCCTTGCACTGAGCGACACCATTTAAAAAAAAAGAAAAAAAAAGAACAGAGCTGGAGAGGTTGGTCACCATATATGTGAATGTGTTTGGGTAATTTTAATCATTAAAATAAGAATAAACTGAGCAGTAGCTTTTTAGGCAAGACCAATAAACATTATGCATTTGCTTTACAAAGGTTACCTTTCTAGTTAATCTATTAAATTCTTGTGCCCAGGCGTCTTCTGTAAGGATCCAGGTGCACCGAGGAATGGATCTAGGCGGGGCAATTTCTTCCAGGGCGGCTACGTGGACTTCTTCTGTGACGATGGCTTTATCCTGAACGGCGACACCCCCACCAGGTGCCAAACCAACGGTAACTGGACAGAGCCGGTTCCAACGTGTGGACTTACTAGTGCTGCTCAGGGTGAGATTGTCATTTTATGTTCACCAATGACTGGTCATTCAGAGTAGGCAGACCTAGCTTGCCTGGTAACCATACCATCGGGAGCTCCTCGGTATCTCTACGGTGCTAGAGAATGGTCACCAGGCTAAGACTTATTCTGGATGCCAGACTGCTTCCCGGGTCTACACTGGCCAGCTCCACGGCTCCAGGGCCAACATGCCCAAAGGAAATTTTGTGACATCTTGTTTAACAGCATTTCAGTCGTGATGTTTTCTGTACTGTTCACGAAACTGTAATACATTTACACTTGTATTTCTTGTACAGGTAGATTGTTGTAATTGATTTAGACCAACCTGTCTTGTTTTCGTTGCTTTCGTCAACCATCTTGTATTTTCTATGTATTACTGTTCTTGTATTCTCAGCTTTCAATTCAATATATTATTTTTACATTCAAATTTGTTTATGCTATGTTCTTGAGGAGAGGGCTTTTATAAGCACCTTTGCTTTTTTTCCAATCAAGTTTTTGAAAAAAAATGTGAATAAATGAATTATGTTTCGTCTATTTCAGACGCCGGTGGACTTCCTCCCTGGGCTATTCCCCTTATTGCCAGTCTGGTGGGGTTGGCTGCCCTCGCTCTTCTGGCCTTCCTGCTCTTAAACTTCTGTGGAGGAGCGTAAGTAATCTTAATTTAACTCTGCATCTTAACAAGTTGATGTACTTGATTGAAAAAAAAAAATTAAACAGTTTTCCAATTTCAAAAAATGGCTTCATCGGAATTCTCGACTGAATCGCTCAGACCTCTTCAGCTATATATGACCCAATCGCTCAGGATATGTGACTTTGTGCAAATGTGACGTCAGCAATGGGGTCAACGTTGTTCGAAGTCGATATCGCCCCCTGTTCTGGGTGACTGGGTCAGACAGCTGAGGCAGCTGAAGAGGACTAAGTGATTCAGTCGAAAATCTCGGTGTGTCCAACTTTCTGAATTGAAGAACAGTTTACAAACATGAGTATTTACAATTTTTCTTTTGATTTTCAATGGCTAAATTGTAAAATTGTCATTTTTGAGATGTAATTACTTGTATTTATTGTAAAAAAAATTGTGTCCACGGTTACACCAGATGTTTAGGTCCGGACCTGTCATTAAATAATTTTACAAGTATGTTACAAGACTTTCAAGTAGTGTCCGCAAGAAAACTTTTATTAAAGGGAAATCAATAAGGTTTTTACCCATGTTTGCTTTTATAAAAAAAGAACTTTAATAGAGACCAGTTCTACAAAACGTGGGAATGGAATCAAGTGAAATAACAGTCATTATCGGTCTCCAAGTGTGTATACTCATTTTAGGTTTACTTCACTCACGTGAATTATCATTATTATTATTATTATATATTATTATTATTATTATTTTACACAGAGGTGCAGCCGCTGCGGCACCACCCCCTGCTCTGCTCGCAGCCGCTCCGGTAAGATAATGAATGAATGAATGAATGAATGAATGAATGAATAAAATGAAATGAATGAATGAATGAATGAATGAATGAATGAATGAATGAATGAATGAAGACCTCTATTGTACATTGTACTCTAGGCTCGACGCATACGCAAGAGGACTGAGTGAGTGAGTTGTACATTTTTGCCCCACTGGGCTAAGCATAGGTCACATGTTAACAAATACCTAAAATACCTAAAATGGGAAAATGTACTTTACACATAAGCGAAAAAAATGCTTCTTTCGCTATCATACAAATGAAGATATACAGTAAAAAGTACCTCGTCTTCTACTTTACATAAACTACAAAATTGGCAGATCTTTGCTCTAGAGGAGTGCGGTCATGTCTTCCTGATTCGATTCGCAATTTGTGACAACTGATTCTTAGTTTTGTAATGGAGGATATGTGACGTACATTTGCAATCTTAAGATAATCTTTTTCGTTAAATGAATGCTTTAATAATCTGTACATTCAAAGAATGATCATGAGTGACGACCTTTATTGCACATTGTTACCGCACTGGGCTAGGTACAGGTCACAACAAAACATGTTGAACAGATACAGTTAACAGATACAAAATGAAGGTATTATTAGATCAATTCAACTTCTCCTAGCTTTTCAGTTATAGTAGAGATAAAACAGCAGATATGTTTTTCGATGGAAGGCTTGTCTAGCTGCATTAGGAATTATAAATTTAAGAAATAGGTTTTGTTTTATGTTAACTTAAATGTACATGTAAACAAATTCACATGAAGAACGAACAAAAGTGCTAACTACCATGTCTTTGTCTTGTTTTTCCCTCCACACAACTCCCTTGCGACGTTTCCTGCCAACCTGTATCGGCGGCCATGACGTGCACAGGTCGAGAAAGAATCCCAGGTGGCCATCGTCGACTTCGTACCGGACAAAGGAACAGAGGTCCAAACTGCCACAGCCCGCATGTATTAAACCTGCGGCAGAAATTAGCATTAGCAGTGAGCGAAGTAATCTCCAAGTAGATCACTTCGTGGGCAAGTCACTATAGGGGCCAACTGGATACGACCTAGTCAACATAGTGTCATGCCTTCGAAGTGATCTGTTTGGAGATTAGAGCGAATATCTTTACTTTGCCACAAATCATAACAAATCTCATGACCACTTTATATGATTTTTATTTGTTTTGCTTATCATTGTATAGCAATTGGCATTTGAAAATACATTGCCCAAATTCCAAATTTTATAACTTAGTTACGGAGCATAAGTGCAATGCCTTGCACACCAGTTAAAAGTGCTTCCTTGTGTGTTTGCTATTCGAAGGTATTTACCGCTCTATCTACATAGTACATATTGTACCCTTAAAATTGTTCCACTAAGGACAAACGTTGATAGAATGTTAAGTACTGTTTCTTGTTAACAATCAGCGATTGGCAATTCGCCAGACATCAATGTCTTATTAACTATGGAAGGTATGTCCAAAACCATAATCCTCGAAGGTGAAAACAGAGCGAAAGTGTATTAACAACATTGATAAATTAACAAGAGAACAAAAGATAAAACGCAACAAAAGAAAAGATTCATTTAACTATTCTTTAGCATTACTTTCATTTACCATTTCTGTTAGGTACCGTTATCTTCAACATCATAGTGTATTACCATAGCAATAGATATCAAATTTGAGTTGACATTATCGTGGTGGCTCGTTTATGGTGGTAATGCTAGTATTGTTGTCAATATAGTCTTAGTTAATGGAACTCCAACAGTACACAAAAAAGTTTATGAATAGTACCAATAACAACATGTCTACTTTATAGCAAAAGAAGGAGAATATGCCAATGTCTTTTCATCTTAAGAGATATTATGTATTTCAGTCAGCTTATTTTAGATTTTAGCACGTTCTTTTTTAATTACATTATACTAGGCTAAGTAGTCTATATCTGATGATAACTAGGTAGTTTTACACAGTAAAAACTTTTTTGTCCTTTCTAATGTGATTACAATTCTATTACCTTCTATTACTGTAACAATAGTTTTATTTGGTGGTTCATCAGATAGGTAATGGAAGGCTTTAACCGCTCGCTCAGTAAAGTCTGTTTGCTGTTTTTCGCTATAAAGTTGTATTTTTAAATTTTCTTCGTTTTCTAATGTGACAGAACACGTTTATGTAACAGTACATGCAATCTTACTGCCAATGTACGTATATGAACTGGTGTTTCGTGAATTTTGAGAGTACCTTTATGAGTAATAGTCACACAAATATGCCAATAAAACTTTAACTTAAATAAAACATCGCCCTAAAGACCACATGACACCAATAACACTGAAATACAACAGTTTCGGAAAATATGAGATTCAATAAATTGGATTAACTGGCTGCAGAAATCAAGAACTGAAAGGATGATTTGCTATATTCCACGTTACCTAACATCAGAAGAGTGTATTTTTTGTCCCTGGATCTTTGTTTACGAAAATTCCTATCAGGTTTGACTATTTTTATTTGTTTTATTTTAATGCAATTGGTGTCATATACATATGGTCTTTAACGTTATTCATTGTGAACATCAAGGTGAAATGTTGATACCATCACGAAAGCCTCTAAATTTTCAAACCACCAGACGTATATCTTTAATAAATTTTTTTCATCATGCTGTCATTGTTTTCTGTGTCATATTTTTGTAAATGCTTGTCCACTTTGCTATGTTTTAACCCAAACAATTCGTTAACAAGTAGTAAGAGACTTCAGACTTCCGGGAAGTGTTACGGTAACGTTTCGTGAACATATTGGAACTGTAAAGAAGATTGCATTGTGTAAGGTAATCGGTATTACAGATACGTCCTGAATTCTTGCACAATTATCACACACTGACATGTGATGGGTTACCTTCAACCATGACCTTTCTATAAATCAACAGCCCCTTATCCCCTTATGGTATAAAATTGGATAAATAACACCCCTACTATCCCGTTAATTCACCTTAAAGAGATTAATGAAATCCCCTTATGTAATGAAATCGGATAACACCCCTACTATCCCATATGCATTGATTCACCAGGATAACACACATATTATCCGTTAATTCACCAGAAAAAGATCCATGAAATCTCCTTATGGCAAAAAAAAGTTATGAAACGAATGAGGTGTTTATGGTATTGTGTGGCAATGCATACTTGTGCGTCTTTCAATAATAAGATCTCCAAGAAGCTTACTACATGTAACAGTTATAGTATTAGCATTACAACACTCCGACTCTCCGGTTGAAGTCGGTGTGTTTGAAATACATTTCCAAAGTTTCGCAAGCTCTTTTTAAAGACGATCTGGTACCCAGGACTATCATCCAAGCGTTTTGAATATCCCCGTTAAAGCAAAATATTTGAGTGAAAAAATGTAATTTTCTTCAAATTTGATATATGCAATTGTTTTTGCCACATTATGAAGGTGTGACGTTGAGAATTGACGATTCTTTGAATGAGAATAGCGTTCTACAAAAAGATAGATTCTATCTTAAGTACATGTTTGGATTTCATTTGCACAAGTAGTAAACCGCCAAATGTCGTAAACGAAAACCAACACTTTACAGGAGACGTTTCTATGGTAGCTGATTGGTCTCGTATACTCACGGTGCGATTGGCGACCTGCTTTCTGATAGCTCAGGAAGATGTACCCTATCATTGCAGCGCAGTGGTATCGTCCGTTACAAAGCCTGATGGGAAATAAACTAGACTGAAATATTAGCGGTCGCTAATATGGACAGGTTTGCGTTGTAGTTGTTGTAGTGTAAGTTAAAATTTTTTGTTGTGTGTGGTTAACCTGTTGCAGGGTTCCTTCCCTTTGTTTTCTAATACTCAATTATCTAGTTTTTTTTTAGCAAAATACTAACAGAAGAACAAATACACCCCAAAGTAACATTTTACTTCTTTAGGACGTGTTATATGCACCATGACCTTCGACCTTTTCAATTTGATTGATTTGTAGGTGGCATATGGTGTATGATGTATATGTAAATATCAGGATAAACATGAATAACGAGACAATAATGTAAGTTACAATATGTTTTTTTTGTGTGTGTGCTTACCGTTACCTTTTGCAGGGTTTCTTCTCATCCTTTTTCTAATCACCTTGTAAATAAGCCTCTTAGTCTTATCAAAATACCAACAAAAGAACAAACACACCCCAAAACAAAATTTCACTTTAAACGTTGATGAAAGCTCCTTGCTCTAAATAAGTGGTCCCATCTTTAGAACCTGACACATTCAAGAAAATACTGTTTTCTGAATTTAAAGGAAAAAAAAAAACTTATTAGAAGAAAAAATTATTAATCTGCACAACATTTTGATTGCTTTCTACCCATGGTTTCTATTCATTTGTTTGCTTAAAATCGATAATGTGATTGTATCAATTTTAAACTACCTAAAATTAGCTAGCTAAAACGGCTATTTAAGCTGATTGCGCAACTGACGTGCCCCATGACCTTCGACCTTTTGTGGTCATGCAAGCGTCAACAGCACCCCCCCCACACACACACACACACGCCTTGCCCGTCCGTTTTCGTGGGCAAATTTCTGCTTTTTTAGAGGTTTTGGGACCTAACAACTCACACCAGGGGAGAAATAAACCACATGTTGTTTTCATGGAAATATCGCTAAAATGGACCAGGCATTTTTCTGTCGCGTTGACGGATTTTGAGTTCGTAAACGTATCGGCTTTTAAACTTATTTTCGTGGTCGAGGGTTTTCGTTTACCAACAAATCAATCAGATAATTAGCGTTGTTTACACGACTTCAAAACGCTTTTGGGGCGCCCAATGTTCCACCAATGACAAGCCTGGTCGAATTCCCAGTTGGCCAACAGTCTCAAGGCTTTTTGGACATTCCCACGTGGGGTATGTACGTCTAATCTCCAAGCAGATCCCTCTCTGTGGCAAAAAGACAGTATCAAATTGGCCAGACAGTATCCATTAGCCACCGACGGGTGGGGGTACGGACAAGAAAAAGGGCCATATATAAAAGGCTAACGATCATTCCCCCACAACCTCTGCTTGATGAGTTACTTCCAGGGTACAAAAAAAATAATTTCCACGCTAACATACAGAACAACATAAAACAAAATACTAGTACATTATAACAACCGGAGGTAAATCTTCGATTTTCCTTGTTTTATTTAAGATTTAGTACAAAATATTTGATTATATAATCTTAACACTGAGAAGGACATCGGAGCAGTTCAACTAAAGTACAAGGTCACCCATCATCCAAGGACACACGTTGTACGCCTTCTGAGGTTACCTGAGGTAAACACAACTAAATATGGTCATAGTCCCTTTTTCCAGGCTACTTGACACAGATTTAGGGACAATATCAAGTTCAGTAATAAGAGGTTCATTCATTCAACGATACGGATACTTGGAAGCCCCGGGGATGAAAGTTAGTAATTAGCATGCCGGCGCCAGTCCTCGCGTCAGTCTGACTTCAATCTGCCAGGGGTAAGGACACGCATGAAATTGGCTCCAGAATTTTCTCGGTCAACGTAGTTATCCAGCCTCACAAGACCGGCTAGGCTGTGAAGGCCTCGGTCGACAAGCAGGATTCCTCTCCGACAGCACTACTTAACCATGGCGGCGGAGCTTAGTAACAGAAGAAGACCATCATAGGGGCCGGGCTCCAGCGAGAGGTGCAGGCGCTAGAACTGAAGTTGCAACAACTGCACTCGCCTCGTCCCATCCCCCTTCCTCCAAAAGAGCTGTCGATACGTGTGGAATGAAGGGGAATCCAAGGATCTAGGACACTATCCTTGGGACATGGAAGCCCAACCTGACGCTGCACAGCTTAAAGGCAGACAAGGAGCTGGCAGAAGGTATGTGGGTAAGTTAGCAAGTTGCTATAGATGAGTTGATCAGTCTCTTTCAGCGATTGTTGTCTTCAGGTTGTTCTGATGTATCGTGTTTTCGTTCCATCAGTTTCTAGCGATCATCTTTAAAAACAATGGACCTTTGGATTAAGACAAGAAACGACGACTTGTTTTTTTTTTCATCGGTGCCATTCTGCGAACAAAAGTTGAATTCCCTATGCGTAATTTTGGCCCCTATCTTGTAAACAGAATCATAATCGTTGGTCGCAGCTGACCTGTTGCTTCCCATCATTCCGAAAAGCATAGTTCTTCAGAAAGGTTAAGGATTACATCCCATGTTCGTAGGCTAAAACTTTTTCCTTTTTCTTCCAAAGCGCCACATTTCCATCCATATTTATAAATTATTTATTATTTTTATCTGTATCAGTGTACATGTACATGTGTATATGTCCGTTTTAGTACGAGGGTCGTTTTGTTTGAAGCCGTTTTGTTCTGAATAACGTTCGCCTGAAAACTGAATCTCTCCCTGATTGACTAGTATTCCCTAAAATCTTTTTGTTTTTGTCACTTGGATGTTTTTAAGATGCTTTTTCGATGTCATCCCACATTAGTCGGTCTTGTGGCGTGGTTTTATTTGAATGGTGCAGTGCAATTTCGTTGTCTCCGCTTTGATACATTTCATAAATTGTCATTCTGGTACGTTGGGCGAAGGTCGTAGGGGGGAAACTACGCCTGCGGTTTTAACCGGTTAACCCCCCGTTCACTTCTAGTCGTATCAGTCTTTTGTTGTGAAATGTCTGTCTTTTATGTCATTATTTTATTTTGTTGTGTCAAGTTGGCAGAAGTGGGTTGGCGGGAGCACTTGGATAGTAACCTGTCGTGGGTAGCTTGGCACATCTTTTTTCTATCCCCTTTCCTTTGTTTATGTCTCAGTAACGTCGAAAAGTTTAAAAAAAAATAGTTAAGGAACCTCCTGTCTCTCTTGTCTAGTTTTCCCTCTTTTTTTATTTTGTTATACCCCAATTTAAAACGAGTTCTCTATGGTCGTACATTCCCTCTCTTTTTTAGACTCTCGATTCTTGTATTTCCTTGCAAAATAATGTGCTTGTTGTAACGTTAATTATCTTACGAATACGAGTTTCCAATAAACTTTGCAATTTATAAGTATCCATTGAGTCTGTCCAGCTCAGGTGAGAACGGAGATAGGGTCATGATAGGTGTTACCCGTGCCCATGATAGAGAACTGTGTGTACATGTGTTGTGTTTTTTGTAAACTTAAAATTGTACTGCCAAATTATTCTCCCTTTTTGGCTAAATTTTACTTGTTAGTCTTGTGGAGACTGTGCATGTGGGGCTGTGTCGCCAGTCTCACGTGTATAGTGTTACACGTTTCAGCAGCTAGCTGCCACCTGCACCTGCACGGTGCAGTGACAGCTGAGTGACAGCTAAGTTCATACGTTCAAAAAACTGACACCTAGAACCAGTTTTTCTGACCTGTAGGGTTAATTGCTTGACTTAAAGAATTCGTGACAAATTGGAGATGACCTGACATGCCAGACGGGTAATTAATCTTCAGTTGTTTTAGCCTGTTACGGGCGGGCTGATTCAAGTCAAGTATGAAATGTCCATTGCACAACGATTGCAAAAGGTACATTATATGTCAAGTTTCAAGTTTATTTATTTAACCAGGGCATACCTCAGATCCATTGATCTGATTTTCAGGTATCCCTGGGCAGCACACACATTAAAAACATTACATTCATAAAAATTACAAACAGAATACAACAATATACAAATAACGTTACAGACAAGTACATGTACAAAGCAGTCACTGAATATAGGCACATTTAGTTCATTCAATTATCTAGGTCCAGTCCTACAGTCTGCTTTTAAATGCTGATGTAGATGTCAGTTGTCGTTGGTCTGCAGCAAGACTGTTCCACAGTACAGGCCCTTGGTACTGCAGGCTCCCCTTGAAGGACTCCACATGTGCTTTTGGAGTGTCCAGCATGTGAGGATCGTAGCTGTAAAGCTGTTTCGTCGCAGTGCGAGTGCGAACTCTGAGCACTGGGGGTGACAGCCATTTGAACATTTTTGTCATGTAGCCAAATAACATGAGTTAGATATAGACATGCGATGTAATCTTAGCCAATGATTCGTCATTCATAATCATCTGAGAGACTATCATTAAATTGCACGTTCCCGACAAACATCCTCGTATTTCTTCTGCAGGTTGTAATCTTCCCCGCCAACCTCTGCTTGGAGAACACAGATCGTTCACGTCAAGCCGCCGGCGCCGAACGCACCCTCATCCGCCGAGACAACCGATGTCTACATCCCCGGTCCTGAGACATCCGTTCCCGGTCCCGGTAGAGCTGTAGGCAGGGGCCAGAAAGTGAGCCTGCGCAGTGTGCCTGGTTTGTACACCGTTATTTTATTGAAACCGATAATTTTTCTGTAATTTTCTTTATAGAAAATGATTATTTTTCTGTTATTATTTCATATAAAACGATTATTTTTCTGTTATTATTTTATATAGAAATTGACTAGAACACTTTGTATTAGCCTAGTAGTTGTATGTATGTATGTATGTATGTATGTATTTATGTCTAAGTCAAGTAGTGCATCTTTTGTCTCCAATTTTCTACATACGTCTGTAATGTGTCTGTTAAGTCTTGACCTGTACCTAGCCCGTCGTGGCATGAATGTACAATAAAGGTATTTCTGATTTCAGATTGTTTTTGTAATTATTTTATACAAAACGATTATTTTTGTTATTATTTTTAGAGAAAAAGATCATTTTAAAAATATTTTTTAGAGAAAACGATTATTTTTCTGTTATTATTTTAGACAAAACGACCCCTGACTTTTTTAATGTTCTGGGTCAATGTCGACGTCGCCAGTGGTTGCATTTGGTTGTGAGGTTGAACTGTTCAAGGGGCACATGTCTTCTTCTTTTTCAGTGTACATGCAGCAACCCTCGGCCAAGAATGGTCATAACGGGGCACACGACGGCCAACGGGCACCGTCTCTTCCGTTCCTGATCCGGGGAAGCTGACCACTGATGGACCTGACACGTCAGCCACCCATCCATCTGGCCCGGGATGTACTTCCCCGGGCACTTTCTCTTCTTCCCTTGCATTAGGGAGCAGACCGTCCACGTCAAGCCACCGCCGGACACACCCTCATCCCCCGAAACAACCAACGTCTGCATCCCCGACCCTGAGACATCCATTCCCGGTCCTGGGAGAGCTGTGAGGCCAGTCACACCGCCTGAGACCGACGTGATGGCAATTCCTGGCACAGCCGATGTGACGAAGCCAATGTGAACGTGCTCTTCGATGTCCAGTATAAGGACGCAAAAGACAATAGAGTCCGCATGATCTATACAAAATGTCATAATGTCTGAAGACATTAGCCAGAGAACCACCCCTTGACCAAATTGTTTGATTGTCTGGATCCATCATATGTCCTAGTACAAGGACAGTGACAACAAAACATTTGAGCATAAAGAACGACAGTCATTGTATTAAACAACAACTTGTTCAATTGTATTGTCACTTATTTTATTACATTGGGCTTCTCCAGTAGCCAGGCTTTGAGACTGGAGAATGATAGACAGTCTATATTGTAATCGAAAGTGATTGCTGTTATTCGGTACATCCAGTTATCAAACTAACGAGTACAACGGCCATATAAGATTTGTTCAATGATTCACTGCTATACAATAATCGGGAGGCTTGTGTGGTATTTATAGCAGGACATCTGCATAGTTTTTGTACAGTATCCAATGACCATGTGCAACAGGAGTTCCCTGGCTGTACAGCTGTAATAGGTGACCTAGTACAGGTGTCTCCCACTGTAAGGTCAGAGGTCAAGTCTAAAAGTCTTGACCAAAGCAAGTGTCTGTGTCATTCCTCAGTTTGTCACTTCCTAGAGTTAGGTCCTAGGTTAGACAAAAAGGACTATTCTGTTATGAATGTTAGCCAGGACAGGTTTCAGGATGCTTAATACTCAGATGGACAAAATCACATCCCCCAACTTCATCTCATCAATTGAACCCAGTACTTCATGCCATTATCCCACCTACTAACCCTGTACTTGAGGACAATCTGTCGTCCCTAGCCTCGGCCTCCGACAAGATCCGCAAGACCACCCTACTAATACCAAAACTTCATGCCATTTATCCCACCTAATACCAAAACTTCATGCCATTTATCCCACCTACTGACCCTGTACTTGAGGACAATCTGTCGTCCCTAGCTTCGGCCTCCGACAAGATCCGCAAGACCACCCTACTAATACCAAAACTTCATGCCATTTATCCCACCTAATACCAAAACTTCATTCCATTTATCCCACCTACTGACCATGTACTTGAGGACAATCTGTCGTCCCTAGCCTCGGCCTCCGACAAGATCCGCAAGACCACCCTACTAATACCAAAACTTCATGCCATTTATCCCACCTAATACCAAAACTTCATTCCATTTATCCCACCTACTGACCATGTACTTGAGGACAATCTGTCGTCCCTAGCCTCGGCCTCCGACAAGATCCGCAAGACCACCCTACTAATACCAAAACTTCATGCCATTTATCCCACCTACTGACCCTGTACTTGAGGACAATCTGTCGTCCCTAGCTTCGGCCTCCGACAAGATCCACAAGACCACCCTACTAATACCAAAACTTCATGCCATTTAACCCACCTACTGACCCTGTACTTGAGGACAATCTGTCGTCCCTAGCCTCGGCCTCCGACAAGATCCACAAGACCACCCTACTAATACCAAAACTTCATGCCATTTATCCCACCTAATACCAAAACTTCATGCCATTTATCCCACCTACTGACCCTGTACTTGAGGACAATCTGTCGTCCCTAGCCTCGGCCTCCGACAAGATCCACAAGACCACCCTACTAATACCAAACCCTCAAAATCATCTCATCATTAAAAAAAACCCCTTATAGTTCTGCCGCATTAGGTCCGCCATGTTTCCTTACCGTCATGCTAAGAAAATTACGTCAAATGTTAAATACAATCACAAACACAAACACACTATATTCCATCAAAGCCAACGCCTCTACACACTCCTGCCAAAATGAACACACAACCAGGTAAGCTTTCAGGTCATGCTCTTTCCAAACATACCGCTAGGTGTCGTCCTTACACTGTGACCCGTTGACAGTTCCCACAATGCAACTCACTCTCAAACTTTGACCTGCCCCATTGCATGACGGGAAAACATGGCGGCGCCCACAAAATCGACCTAACGTAAAACAGGTTTCGCTATCGCAAACCTGTAATTCCCGGAAATACATCGATTCACAGAATTCGGCCGTGATTACGTACTCAGTATACGTAACGTCCCAGGCCGCAACATGGCAATCATACGGCGCTGTCTCTGCTGGAACAACACTCGAAGTGGATCCGTGGCCTGTGGGGTTTACACATTGGTAAGTTTAGAACGGTTACGAAGCGAATATGTATGTTACACCGATGTCTAATTTGCACCGTTAATTCCAGGAAGGCACCGCATCATAATACCAAGCTACCTCCATGCTTTGATAAGATCCCGTATACACATGTAGTCATGTACATAATTTTGTGGAGATACTGTATTTTGTTGTGTGTATATCGTACCAGCAGAAGAAGTTGAACGGGCCATCCTACATTTGTAAGTTAAGTTAAATACCTTGGTAATACTCATAGCCTCAGTCAATGGATAGATCCATCACAACCATGAGTTGGCATGACAACAGTTACGATCAGTCTTGTGTAAATAAATTAATAATGAGTAATACTATTGATGTGCCAGTGTTGCATACTTACATATAATATAGCGAGCTATATTTGTCAAAAAGACATATGGACATGATACTACAAAAAAAAGACATTTAGTATATATACAAGTTTTTTCACTATTGACAGGCAGTTTTTTCCCCATTGACAGGTAGACCATGCTTGACAATAAGAAGTTGTTTTTTTTCTTATTATTGACAATAAGAATTTTTCTCACTATTGACATGATGTTCCTGTGAATACTGTGGCACCTTACCCAAACCCTAATGTAAATACTACGTAGTAACCCTGCCCTAAAATACTTTACTGAGCAAGAATATCAAATATGGAATGAATATTTATTTTTAAATTTTCACAGGGACTGCTGACTGAGCTACCAGAATAGTTTAGAGTTAGAAAACTTTAATGAGCATAAATATCAAATATTGAATGAATATTTTAAAAAAAATTTCCACAGGGACTGCTGACTGAGCTACCAGAATAGTTTACAAAATGGATGGATACTGATTTAAAGCATTTTAATGTTGCATCAGGTCCTGTCCCTGATCTGTGTGGTTGTGGATGCCTGGGACATAGCTGTGGTGCAGCATCTGGAGAAAAAATTCAAAGGTTTGGTATTCGCTTCTGTATCTGTATAGCTAATATAACCACTTTTCATCGTAACACACCAGCTTCTGTATCTGTATAAACCCAGTATACTAGGACCCTTCGGCCTGACACATCAGCTTCTGTACTAGTACAGTAGTACTGTATAGCCGGTATAGCTGCCCTTCAGCATAAGACTTCAGCTTCTGTACCTGTAAAGCCGGTATAACCGTCCTTCAGCATAACACACCAGCTTCTGTATCTGTATAAACCCAGTATACTAGGACCCTTCAGCCTGACACATCAGCTTCTGTACTAGTATCTGTATAGCCGGTATAACCTTCCTTTAGGCCACACCAATTTAATTTGTTGGTTCTCGGATTTTTTCAGAAAAAATATGAAGCGACAGGGCGAAAAAAATAAAAAATAAAAACAGGCCTGGGCATCCTATTATAGCCCCAAATGCTAGAATTGGTGCCATGAAGTCAACACAAAAGACTGGGTTAAAATTTGAATAATGAATTTTGAACTTTTAATCAAACCAGTGCATTGGTAGATGTAATAACTGTAACAACTAGGAGTAACAGGTCTTTCTTGAACTGTTGGAGGCAAAATATGAGCATTTCTGAGTTGATTCAGAACCAGAATTTTTTTTTTTTTTTTTTGCAAATCAGAAAAAAAGGAAGAGGCGAATCCCAGAACCAACAAATTAAATTGGTGTGGCCTTAGCATAAGATTTCAGCTTCTGTACTGTATAGCCGGTATAACCGCCCTTCAGCATACACAGCAGCTTCTGTACTAGTATCTGTATAGCTAGAATAACCACCCCTTAATGTAACACCGTCTGGTCCAGCTTTGCAGCTATGCAGCATGGCGGCAGCTGATTTTATTATTATACAAAAGACCTGTCACAGCTACATGTAAGCTTTGTAATTAGATGTACAAAACTTACTTGTAGGCAGGTGTAACTGCAAGTGTTGTTTTGTGAAGATGCCCTCCTGCACTTGGTGACAGGGAGTTACAATATACAATTGTCCTAGGAAAAAACAAGTTTGTTTTATAATGATTATCTAGCCTGGTTACCAAACCTATTTTGTAGCTCCCGAGTCCTACATCCTCTCCG
The DNA here is from genome assembly GCA_013266295.2 of Branchiostoma floridae x Branchiostoma japonicum. Classification (NCBI taxonomy): domain Eukaryota; kingdom Metazoa; phylum Chordata; class Leptocardii; order Amphioxiformes; family Branchiostomatidae; genus Branchiostoma; species Branchiostoma floridae x Branchiostoma japonicum. Next base: position 30,075,953 of record CM023823.1, on the reverse strand, counting down.
CAAAAAAATAGCTCTTTTTATTTATATTATATCATTTTTATTGTTAGCTATTTTTTTGCGGAGAGGATGTAGGACTCGGGAGCTACAAAATAGGTTTGGTAACCAGGCTAATGATTATCATGACCACCTCAATCCTTAGTTGATAAATCTAGATATAACACCTCCTGTACACTGGATCAGTCTCTACCAGTGTAGATTTTGCAGATTGCTGGAAAAGTTAGCTTGGATACCACCCTGGTTAGTTTAGTTTACTTATAATTAGAATAATCCAATAGTTGCTAGTGACCCACCAATCCAATGTGCTGGTTGGTAGTGACTATCGGAGCAGATGTAAACTAGTTACTTACTCTCAACTGCCGAATAAACATACCCCCCGGAATAAACGTACCCCCCAGACAAATCTTCAAAATCTAATAAACATACCCCCCGGAATAAACGTACCCCCCGGAAAATGACCAAAATTGACCGGGTAACCTACATGTGTATTATACTAAAATGCGCCCTTACTCATATATGCGCAAATCTTTAACTGTTATTTGCAATTATGAATTTAAATAGACAACAAAGAGAGCATTTCTGGTACAAATGTACACATGTTGTTGTGAAATACATATAATCATTGTTACAAAAAAGGCAGCTGCCTATTAGTACAGCGGTGCTTCCACAGTTCAACAAGTGAAAAATGTCATGATACAAACTGTACATGCATTTTCTACCCAGGAACTTGGAGCAAGTATTCCAAAGGTGTTACTGATATTAATATATTAAAACTAAACCTAAGCTAGTACCTACCCAATCATATTTCACCACTTCCCAAACAAAATCACATATCAACACAGCTGAACAAATAAAAATGTGATTATGTCTAAAAAAATAACTAAAAATTAGAATCAAAATTAAATTGAAATTGAAATTAAAATTCACATGTTACAGCTTACCAAAAACGCTGCCAACAATTTCTAATCTTGTACAAAATGAAGTAACATCGCGATATTCAATGAATCAATGTTTAATCTTGCACCCAGAAACAAAATTCTACCTTGGCCACCTAGCGAAATATGATCATACTGCAGTTCTTCAGATATCGTGGAAAAACAAGATGGCCGCCTTGCGTGCCGAGCGCTACAGATTTTCTTTTTGAAGGCCGAAAAATGTGCCCCAAACTCGTAAAAATGGATTGAATATAAGGTCAGTAGAACGAAAAAATGTTGTTCTCTCGATGTTTAACTTGTTGGAGCACTGATGCTTCATTCAAAGGGAAAATTTGCGTGAGTTATTTTTCTCCATGTTGCCGATTTGAAAGTAACAGCTGTGTTAGCGGCCGGCCGGCGGCGAAAACAGGCCCGAAAATGACAAGTTTCCCGCTACAATACGCGTTCGTAAACGTCTTCACGTCGAAGATTTGTCGATTTTTTTAACGCGTATTCGGAAAAAAATACTGATTTTCCAAAAATTAATAAACGTACCGTGCAAAATAAGAACGTACCGGTACGTTTATTCGGCAGTTGAGAGTACTAGTAACAGGATGGTATGGAAAAGTAGTAGAAGTTGGCCAGAGGAGTTAGTCAGCAGAGGAGTTAGTCAGCCATAGAATTACATAATTGGCCTTCTGATAAAATATCATTTATGTTGGCCAATTTCTCCAGTATTCTTTTCAGACTGCCAACAGGTCTGAAATAGGGGCTAACACTAAAGAAGAAAGTTTCTTCCATGTGCACACTTTTATATATAGTCTGTACTAGTACTAAAACATAGTTTGTCATTCCATTACCAATGTGGATAACAGAAAACTTTATTGCATGACAAATGTACAACATCTTAGGTACTACTACTAGTACAACATATGCAGCGTGCAAAATGCTATAGGTTGCCCAGTTCCACCGTGCAACCATATTTTGCTTGGTGCAACCTATTTCTACATCCAGGTAGCTCAGTGCACTATAGCTACCAGTGTACGAAATACTTTTTTGAGCCAGGTTGCCCCAAATTTAAACTCTTCTACGTTATGATTAACTTTGTTAGAATGCAATGTGCATTTATACATTTCTGACACAGAGTTGTTTCCCCTTACCTAAAGTGATGAGCTCTTCCATAGGAACTTCTCAATAAACAGTTCCCAATGGGAGAAAGGGGCATCCTTACTACAAAATTTAGGTAGTGTACTGGGCTACCTGGGTGTAGAAATAGGTTGCACCAAGCAAAATATGGTTGCACGGTGCAACCGGGCAACCTAGTATTTCGCACGCTGAGTCTACCTAAATTTTGTGGTAAGGATGCCCCTTTCTTCCATTGGAAACTGTTTATTGAGAAGTTCCCATGGAAGAGCTCATCACTTCAGGTAAGGGAGAACAAGTCAGTGTCAGAAATGTATAAATGCACATTGCATTCTAACAAAGTTAATCATAATGTAGAAGAGTTTAAATTTGGGGCAACCTGGAATTTTGATGGGCAACCTAGCTTTCATTCTAGGTTGCGTCACTGGGCAACCTGGCTCAAAAAAGTATTTCATACACTGCATATGGCATCTTCAGACCGAGTAACGTAACGTAAGGGCTTGAAATACTGGGTGCATATGCAGGTTAGTGCAGGTTAGTGCAGGTAAAATTGGAGCTGTGCAGTAACAAACTTGCAGGTATTTCTGATGTCTGCATCTAACCCTGCACAGGGCCATGTACTGGGTTTGCACAGAGATGTAGACTAGGTGTATGTTTATTTTTATGTATTGACTGTCATTACGTACTAGTAAAAGAAGTAATGGCAATGGTTTCTGAACAGCTTTTAGTATGATCCATACTTCCAAAATTTTGAGTGTTGTGGGTAAAATGAAAATCATTATGATGGAATTTTTTAATCTCCAAGCTGATACCTGGCCACCAATATACAGTCCCCTTACAGAGTATATTGGCTGCCAATATACTCTTCTTGCCCCTGAAGGTATGTGCTTTGAGATTAGGAATTTTTACATTGCTATCTGTGCCCCCCTCCCCCTTTACAGGACTGCAGATTGTGTTCTTCCTACAGATTTCAGTGTACCTGCTGGTGGCCATCTTGTCTATTGTACTGATTGTGGGGGTCAGCAAGGTCAGACATTTGCTCAATTACATGTACCAACTACATGTAGTTAAAGGAACGCAACACAAAATTACAAATTCATTATTTTCCAGTAGTTTACACATTAAAATGTTGATATATTTCAATTTTTACATCAGTCCGCCAAATAATTACCCTGTGCACGCGTTTGAACTTCGCGCTCTCCTAGCTCGCCCGCCGTGATGGCAATGATTAATGCTTTGTTCTGACGTCTTAGTTCCGAACCCGCTTTAATTGCATATTGGCAGTGCCACTGGGAGATCACTGGATTGTGGTATGCAAATAAGCGGCTTCAGAATGAAGACGTCAAAGCAAAGCATTAATCATTGCCATCGCGGCGGGCGAGTAGGAGAGCGCGAAGTTCAAACGCGTGCACAGGGTAATAATTTGACGGACTAATGTAAAAATTGAAATATATCAACTTTTTAATGTGTAGACTGCTGGAAAATAAAGAATTTGAAATTTTGTGATGCGTTTCTAAAGCTCTATTAGGTTACTAGTAAGCACGTTGGCAGAATGTACTGCGCCTGTGCAAAATTCAAATTTTTTAAATTTCTGTTGGCTGCGCGTTTGATAAATTTTGCCTGTTGCAGACAATATCTTTTCTGACACAACATTTGTTGGAAACTGTACACGGGATGGCATCCTTAAAAACGTGAATTAATAATGACCCTAAACCAGACTTGACATTGTAACCAGACCTCATAATTCAGCCTAATTTAATCTAGGCTGCCAGCAGGTTTTGGAATCCATTTATTTACTTAATGAACCAGCCTTATTATTTCTGACACATTCAACATTTGGAAACTGTAGACGGGATGTCACAAATATGCATTCTAATCTTAAAATTTATCTATATTAGACTTCAGATGCAATACTGTTTTTTGTATGCATGATATGCGCATGAGTATACCAGTAGATCTGTGACATTGAAATGCACATTAAATTTTGTAATTTGCACATTGCAGAATAGAATATGTGAAATTACAGGAAAAAATATCAAAGATTTCAGACTCCATGAAGTGTTCTGGGTTTTCACAAATTTGGACCTACATGTATGGAGGGAATTGTATGATGTAATTTACTCGAAGTCTTACTTGCGTTAACGTTACACCACTTCTTGAATTCCTCATATACTGCCCACTCTGGCACTACTTGGGCATGAAACAATAATTGTCATGTATATATATCACAAGTAAGCCAAAGAAAAACAAATGCTTCCGAACCTGAAAGTAACACTTTGCATTGAACTTTGACAGCCTTCCTTTTTCCCATTATAGGAATACAAATTTGTTTTCACCCTCTTCTTTTTTTCTAAGGCCACACCAATTTAATTTGTTGCTTCTCAGATTCGCCTCTTCATTTTTTTTCTGATTTGCAAAAAAAAAAAGTCTGGTTCTGAATCAACTAAAAAATGCTCATATTTTGCCTCCAACAGTTGAAGAAAGTCCTTTTCTTCCTAGTTGTTACAGTTGTTATATCTACCAATGCAGTGGTTTGATTAAAATTTAAAATTCATTGTTTAAACTTTAACCCAGTCTTTTGTGTTGACTTCATGGCACCTAGTCTAGCATTTGGGGCTATAAGAGGATGCCCAGGTCTGTTTTTTTTTTTTTTTTTAATTTGCCCTGTCGCTTCATATTTTTTTCTGGAAAAATCCGAGAAACAACAAATAAAATTGGTGCGGCCTAATTTGAAGAAAAAAAATTCAACTTCTACATCAACTCCAAAATACTGATATTTTGGTCATAACAGTCCTTGTCTTCCTAAGTTGTTGCAGTTTTTCCATCTATCAATGCAGTGGTTTGATTAAGAGTTTAAAATTCATTGTTTGAGTTACATACCACCCTGGTATATGTTGACATGGATGCCTAAGCCTGTTTTTTTTTTGCATTGTGGGTTCAGAATCCTTCAAAAAAAAATCTGAGAACCAACAAACCAAATTGGTGTGGCCTTATCTTGACACTGTCATTCAAGGGGGGTTCCAGCTTATAATTATTAGCGTACATTTTATAAGATCTGACAGGTACAGGAACAGTGCTATTCGGTACCTGTCAAAACTCCTAAACAGTGTGTTGTAAATTATACCCTATTGTGTAATCACTAGACTACTGTTTGTACAAATTCTTGTTATCCAGTTTGGTTAGGTTTGTAAATACTGATGATATTTTGTACAATTGTGTATTCCCTGAAACTGCGTAATTCAGCCTTTTTTACATTGTATTATTAGGCTGCAATGTTGTTTTAGCTTTGTGTGAATTTGCTAATAAACCATTTACTCCCCAACCCCCCCCCCCCCCCCCCCCCAACTGCAGGACAAACCACTTCTTCTGTTACCATGGATTGGTGGCTTTATCCTCTTCATGTGGTTTGAGCTGGCAACTGTGATCTATGTCCTGGTCTTTGCTGTAAGGATGATTCTTCATAATGAGTCATATGCTGATGATTTAGATATAGTGAAACATTGTACAAGTATGTGTGTGTGTGCAGGGTGCAAAATACTAGGTTGCCCAGTTGCACCGTGCAACCATATTTTGCTTGGTGCAACCTATTTTACACCCAGGTAGCCCAGTGCACAACCTAAATTTTATTGTAAGGATGCCCCTTCCTTCCATTGGGAATTGTTTATTGAGAAGTTCCCATGGAAGAGCTCATCACTTCAGGTAAGGGGAAACAACCCTAACAAAGTTAACCATAATGTAGAAGAGTTAAAATTTGGGGCAACCTAGCTTTCATCCTAGGTTGCGACTGGGCAACCTGGCTCAAAAAGGTATTTCGTACACTGGTGTGTGTGCGTGTTTGTTGGGTGTTGGATGAGGAGGGATGATGATGCATGCAAATATTGTAACTTATATTTATTCATTTATAAAGATTTACCACATTTGTGGGAGAATTGACATAACAGGTGACTATCACCTCTTCAAAGACCAGACTGTAAGGTTTGAACCACTCACACCGGGAAGAAACCCTAATCTTTTCGATAAGTGTGGTAGGATCATTAACATGCTCAAGGTGTGGCTCTCCTTAGACACTGAACCTCTGGCTTCATGTCCTATCCAATAGCATGTCCCTAAGTGAAGCTAGATACTCATTTTCACCTGAGTCAAGTGAGGAAATAGGTGTTACATGTATGTGCCTTTCCCTAAGACACAACAATGGAGCCTGCCAGGGATTCCAACCCTAACCACAAGACCAGCTTAAGTCCAGCTTGCCAACTTTATATAGGTCATAGTGCATGAAACAATAATATTCAAATTTATGTTCACTTATGATTTAGATGTAGTAAAACACTGTATGTGCGTGTGGTAGGGGATGCATGCAAATATTGTAATTTAAAAAGAATAGAGGATGAATTTTATTGCCTTGATGCAGGCCATTGTTGTGTTGTTTGTACAATCCCAAATTATGATAAATTAAGGCAAATGGGGTGAGTTTTATTAAAATTGATAACATGAAGATTTTATTATCCAGATTTTTGAATGAATGAATGCATTGATTCTATAATACAGGTCACAACTAGGAATAGCTTATACATGTATATACATGCGTACACATACACATGATAAAACTTGCACTAGCACTACAGTAAGTAATGGTGAAAAGGTAAGAACAGACATGTTTTAGGATCAGAGGTTTGTCTAAGCTCATTTGAAATGTGAATTTGTCTGTATTACATGTTGTACTTACTACATGTAGTATGTAGGTGTATGAAGTAAGTAATATTGCTGTTATCATTCTATAAAATTCGACTCTCTCATTGTAGTACGAACTACATTTTACTACAAAATGATGCAGAATGTTTTCATCAGTTTTGCCCTGATTCTACACCTTTCAGTACCTTTACAAATGTTGTACCTGTCTCTCTCCCTACAGGGCATGAGTGCCTTTAACATCTTCACCATTGTCTTCTACATCTTACGGAGCTTGTTAAACGTGAGTAGTCCTCATGTTCTTCATGCTTTTTTTTTTGTAAGCTTTTTTGGAGGTTCCAAATAATTATGCAGGTTAGTGCTGGTAATGTTGGAGGTATTTCTGATGTCTACTTGCACTGGGTCTACAACTAGTACAAGTGAATGGATTTTTGTTCACTTCATTGTTCATTCTTGTTTTAGCATTTCACACCTCATTTCCTCTTTCATTCACTCATCAACTTGCTCAATTCATTCCTTCACTTCTTCATTACACAATTGTCAGGGTAGAGACTCCGATCTGGTAGAATTGGCAATTCTGCCAGGAGAGATCCCAATTGGAGTCCTTGTTAACAGAAACTACTTTACTGTACGACCGGGTTTACGACCAGGCTTCAATAGAACGATTCGAACGCCTTTTGCCCTAACCGCGTGCGCCGCTTTCGAAAATTCGAATACAAGATTCGGACTTTGGCACTGATGTTATTGCATTTTTTGGTTTAGGGACACCAAATTTTCGCTCATTTGACATTGAAAGGCACGTTTTCTCGGGTGGGTATTACATAAGTCTGATCGCGGTCGGGCCGATACCTCGGGCGATACGGAATACACCGTGTTGTAGTCTACATGTATATATACAGCATTAATTATATTTAGATTTTATGGCAAGCACAGACTACTTAAATGACATCAGTAGCTACCAATAATGTGAATGTTTAACTTGATATGTTGGGCAATGTTAATTATAGCAATAGACCTCATCATCTCTTCCAGACTGGAATCAGCAAATCTACTGGCAGAGATCCCCATCGCAGTTTCTACTGGTGCAATCTGCAAGTCATGTGCAGTATCATACATGTACAGCATTAAAAGATATCAGTACCAAACAGTAATGTGATTGAATGTTTGACTGTTAGTAGAAACTCCTATCGTGATGTCTGCTGGTAGCAGAGATAACAATCAGAGTTTCTGTTGACAGAGACTAACATCGGGATCTCTACCAGTAGTATGGCCGATTCTACCAGATCAGAGTCATTGACTATACCTGTATTTCCCTGTTTCCCCAGGTGTACTGTGTGCTGTGCGTGATCTCCCAGTACCAGGAGCTGCGTGCAGGGCGTGGCAGGCTGCAGGATGTACAGCAGCAGGTGGCACAGCAGCAGCAGCAGCAGCAGCAGCAGAGGGAACGTCGCCAGCCCCCGATCATCATCGTGGAGGTCGGCCCGACGACCAGACCCGTCACGCGCACCTCCGCTTCCAGGCAGCCCAGCAGTGTGGCACTACCTCCGCAGGCTGCAGCAGCCGCCTACCCGCCTCTCCCCCCTCCCCCCTACAAGGCAGGACCCCCCGGCCCCGCACCCCCTCCCTACTCCTACCTGTACCCTGCACCCACCCCCGACGGGGACAAGAAGGAAGAGGGGCCGCCCCCCTACACGGAGAACGGCCCAGATAAAGACCCCCCTAAATCATAAGAAGCACATACTGTATGGATGTAAGTGTGTTGGCTTCCACAAAACATTACTATATTAGCATTACACATAAGTATAACAATAAAAACATTAGTATAAAATATTAATAATTGGTTGGATATTGATATTAGATTGTAACAATAAGATTATGATACTTTCTGTTGAGGTTTTTACATAAATACAATGTATAAGTCTACATGTACTCCTTGTTAGAAATATTGTAGATGGTGGTCTGTATACATGTACATGTATATCTGTGTAGATACAAGCAGTTTGACATATATATGTACATGTAGGTTCTAGAAAACATGTATAGTATAGTATTACATGATACAAGCACTCACTAACTTACTGGACCACAGCTAGATAAAGTTGGTAAGAAAACTATTACACAACTAGAAAGGTATCATTCACAAAGCAAATGCATAATGTTTACCTTCACATGGTCTGGCCTATTAAGCTACAGCTCTATTTGTTCTTACTCAAACACATTCATATACTAGTATATAGTTGCAGACCAGCCCCTCCAGCTCTGTCCTGCTACATAATGTAACCCAACACCACAGGGTGTTTGCTACATCACCAGTTACCATGGTGACAGATGTCTGGTCCAGGTCATTGACCTTATGTGTTTGGAGAAGAAGAAGAAGTCTTAGAGCAAAAACATTTTCCTTCTGCAAGGGTAAACATAAAAAGAAGCCATAGTAGCTAGCTTTATTTAGTTTACATTTTTAAATTTTGCCTTGAATATTTTTGTAAGATGTCACAGAGAGTACAATGTACGTCCATACCACAAATGTACATAATATATGTATATATATATCTTTACAAGCACAAAAGAAAAGTGTGTAATTTCCCAGTATGTGCACTAACTTTACAAAGTCCTAGGAGCTTCCTGTATTAATTTACGTCTACACAGGAATGGCTTTTTAAGTTCTTATCCTGACATTTATTACAAGCAGTTAGAAATAGATTCATTCTTTGCAGACGTACATGACAGAATATTTCATTTGTTTATCAAAGAAGCATTTATTTATCTTTATTTATTTATTTAACAAAAACAGAAATAATATTTGGCATAGGAAACTCATGCTATAGTTAGTTTTAGAAACCCATGCAAAGTAACAGACAATGCATGTAGCTCAGTCTTTGTTTGAACTTAAATATCATGATTCTAATTCAATGCTCATCTTTTATTATGAATTTAAATATTGAATTGCTTTTGCCTTGAAGAAAATCGTTTTAAGTTGTTTGTTTGGAACCAATATTGGCAGAAAATTATGTTTGTCTTTAAGCCAAATTGACTATTTTACTCAGTGTATATGCCATTGATATTGAGAGAACATTGTCGCAAATTACACAGTAAATTTTCAGCGATGATTTGTAAAAAGGGAGCACAGTTTCCAAGGGACATACGTGTGTATGTAGCTCACGTTCCCTGTAACCATGGTGATGATCAAACATTGTACCCAGACATTGGGATGTTCTGGAAATGTTTATGCTGTGCCCTACATTCAAATGTACATGTATAAAAAGGGGCATTCACAACTGCTCGGATGTCTTCCATGTGATGCCAGACAATATACTACAGTAGCCTGTGTTGAAGCGACGCCTGTCAAGTTAATGTCAAACTGCAGTACGATACTTGAAATGCCTTAGAACGCGCCTTGTACAATGTTTCACTTCAACATTACATACATTGTAGATACTTGATTGGATGTACGGAGAATATAAAAGATGTTTCTATACTTTATCAAAAAAAACAATGAATTTGAGGTCCTCGTGGAAGACTATGGATGAACATCATCTCAATGAAGACACGGCACTACTATATAGAAGGGTACCTTATACATGTAACATAGTAAAAACACATTCGAGCATGTTGGCAGGTACATGTATATACGTGTAATGTACTGTAAAGCATTAAGATATCGACTTAATAAAACACCCACAATCACAGATTGTTCCTTCTTGTGTGCTGATGAATGTGACTGTTATACAAAATATGTCACATTGTCACATGGACAAGCGGGTTTCCGAGAAAGTGTTTTTATGTAGAGATCACCAGTTGGCAGCAAGTCGTCACATCCACTAGTCGGGGACGAACCTGTATGAGGTAGACAAACTTAGTAAATATACAACCACCCAGCGATGCAGTGTTGGAATCGGCGACTCTACCAGTAGAGATCCCGATCGGAGTCTCTGTCAGCAGAAACTCTGATCGGGATCTCTGTCAACAGCAATTCTGTTCGGGAATATCTGTTTTTAGAATTGCTGATTCTACTGACAGAGATCTTTGGAGTCTGTAAATTTTTAGAATATACACTAATTAAAAATGACAGTCAGGACTTTTCAACTTGGATTCATGTCACTTTAGATCAATGGATTGACCTGAAATTTAGGATTTGTAAATGGGAAACCACCCTAACACATTCGAAGAACATCCCGCGATCGAAGTCTCTGTCGACAAAGCCTCCGATCGGGATCTCTACCGGCCGGCGAGTCTACCAGATCGGGGGGGTTAGTCAAACAGACACCCGCCATAACATCCCCTCTTACTGATATATTAACCTTCAAACCACCGTATGGGGTCAAAACTGACCCCAGACGTATGTAAATATGTGCCATTTTTACATTTCTTGTCGAAAACGAAATTCCTCCTATGAGTTTGTATATATGTCTTGTAACTTCTTAGGCCACACCAAGTAAATTTTATGGATGACGTCCGCGCGCGCATTGATTTTGGCCTGTTCCTAGAAAAAAAACACAAGAAATTCCGCTTCCTGTAACTATGAACAAAGAGTCATGACAGTGCCGCAAATTGTCAGATTGACGTGAAACCCGTAACGCAAAACAGGACAGGACGCAACTGCTGTTCCACCTGATTTATTGCTGTTTTGATGATGAATAAAAGACTTCTCGCTTGTTACACTGTGTCACCTCATTCAATTTGTGTCCTAACATGTGTCGTCTCTTAGTATATTTCTAATCTAGGCATCTTGTTTTTTAGGGCCCTTCTTGTTTTTTTTTCGCCCTCTCGCATTAGAATTAGGGTCTCCAAAGGACGTTATCCATACAATTTACTTGGTGTGGCCTTATACGGTTTTACTGAGATTGGCTCATTGTTGATTGAGTTATCCTAGAAAGTTTATGCCTTGTCCAGTGGGGTCAAAATTGACCCCAGAAAAATGTTATGCATTTTTTAACACATTTACGTCTTTTTTTGTCCCCGAAATTTCTTCCAGATGATATGTTTGCTTGTGCTTTATGCTGTCATTACCTCATGCTTTGAATGAACGCAATATTGAATCAGAAAACTCAATAGTTGTGACTCTTGACTAAGTTGCCTTTGGAATTGGGGTCAAAGGTCATCAACATTGCTGCCTGTGGACCTCTTGTGAAATTAAATTATATTATGATAATGAGCAGAAATTATTCACACCTAATGATGTCAAACTATCCCTCATAGATTAATGAAACTGTACATACATACAAATCGCAAAAAGAGTCACACTAAAAAACCGTATTCGTGCAAAACATTATGGGGTCAATTTTGACCCCATACGGTAAGATTCGTCGCAAAAAATCTACGGTGGTTTGAGGGTTAAAGTGTAGTAGCTTTTTTTTAAGTGTGCGAGGTGTACACTCTTTATAGACGGGACCTCCGACTTGATACCCATTCTGAAGAAATGTACAGTATTTCTTACTTGTAAGACGCCGTTGCTGTCTTTGTAGATTTCCAGTGCGGGGAACTGGGAGCGCTTGTCCCGACACTCCCCCTGGCAGTTTGCTGTGGGAGTGTTCTCCACACACTTCACGGCGTAGAAGCGCTGGAACACACTTCTCCCTACCTGCATGCAGTCGTGGAGGAGGCATTAAAGGTTTGTTTGATGATAAAAACTTATATAACATGTTGTTAATGTTAACAAGCATGTGTAATTTAACATAAGAACCTAAAAACTTTATTGTTTAAACCGAAGTTCCTGAATTTTGCAAAAAATGCCTGTCAGAAAACGAGATACTATGAACTTAACTCTGCTCTGTTTATTCTTAGTAAAACATATTCATATATGGTGACAGACGCATGGTCCAGGTCATTGACCTTATGTGTTTGGAGAAGACAAAAAAACTGAGCAAAAACAATATGTTTTCCTTCTGCGTAGGTAAACATAATCACATCTATCCTCCATGTATAGAATAGTTGGTCTGGTAGAGACTATAGGAGTACAAAGTCACCCGCCTGGAAGGAGGGTGTGGTGGAGACATAGAAATACAAATTCTATATGGAGGGTTCGCAAACACACAATCTTACCTGTAGACTGTAGAGCTCTATGTCTGTCCACGCGCCGTTCAGTAACACACGGGACGGCGTCACCAGCGTGCCCTGACTGCGGCACACGTCCATCCACGCCACCTGGCGTGCGTGCCTGGAACGGCCGGCATGGCTCTGGTCTGGCCCGAGCCCAGCAATCCCCGCCCCTCCTCTATGATAGCCCCAACCTCCTGCAACGCCCGAATGTTGTCCACCATCCCCGGTGACATAGAAACTACGCCCGTCCTCTCGTCCTTCATGTACGTCCCCTCCGTTGTAAGGTGCATTTTGTGACGAACTTTCTACCTCTGGTGCGTTTATAACTGTTACTCTTTCTTCCATATTTCCCGCCACTCTTTCTACTTGTGGATTTCCTTCAACAAACGTAGAGAAAACCGGCGTTGAAACTACCCTCCCCCCTGAAATAACCCTTCTTCCCGACCCCCCTCCAGCAGTAACCCGTCCTCCTGACCCCCCTCCTGTAAGTACTCTCCCTCCTAAAACCCCTCCTGTAATAACCTTTCCTCCTGACCCCCCTACAGTAACAACTCTTCCATCTGACCCCCCTCCGGTGATAACAGATCCTCCTGACCCCCCTCCAGTAATAACCCGTCCTCCTGACCCCCCTCCTGTAAGTACTCTCCCTCCTGACCCCCCTCCAGTAAGTACCCTTCCTCCTGACCCCCCTCCGATAAGCCCTCCTGATCCCCCTCCTGTAAGTACCCTTCCTTCCGACCCCCCTCCTGTAATAACTCTCCCTCCTGACCCCCCTCCAGGAATAACCCTTCTTCCTGACCCCCCTCCAGTAAGTCCTCCTGACCCCCCTCCAGTAATAACCCTCCCTCCCGACCCCGCTCCCGTAAGAACCACCCCCTGTGACCCCCCTCCTGTAATAACAACACTGGACGATCCCCCACCCGCGTTGGCAGTCACTTCTTCCAAAGTTCCTCCATTTGCAGTGGGCCTCCCTCCTTGCGTATTGGCGCCCGTGAAGACGGTTGAAGTTGAGTCCCCGCCTCCTGGTTGGTTAAAATTTCCAGATACGATACCCGCCTGTCCCTCTCGACCAACTGTCGTCGTTGTTCTTTCCCGTTCAGAGTACTCATTTTCGACAGCTTCTTCTTCATTCGAGGGTCCACCCCGGATGAAAGCCCACTGGTTGTCCTGAAAAATCCGAATGGCTCTCTCGGGGTCGCGCCTGGCGAGTTCACACGAGAGCGCAGTCGGATTCCGTCGGCAGTATTCGGTCGCTTCCGAAGATGACGTCGCTCCGATAGTGGATGGGGAACAGTCGGGACAGAACGTACGGCAGATTTTCTGCACCGTGCCCCGGCGTCTCTCCCCCAGGGTGATCTGACCTCTGACACAGCCAATCATGGCCAGGATGAGAACGAGATTGACCTTCATTGGCCCAGAGTTCTGCAAATCAACCAATCACTGTCAACAACGCCTAAACAAGTTTATTAAATTTATGAAGCCCCTTTATGGGACGAATCATCCAGGGCTCCTTAAACAATACAAATACATAACAGACAAGACATACAGATAAATACAGATTTACATACAAGTACAATTAAGAATTGAGAATTAAGGTCAGAGGTTGGAGAGAACTAGTTATGACTAGAATAATTTACAATCAACAAATTATCAGTTAGTGAAGGCATAAACCTTAGGAGTTACTAAAATTTCTAAACTATTACAATCAGGATACACAAAGAAAACTTGAAGACCATATTTTCTACAACTGTCATACCTAAAACAAATAACCGGCGAAAGCATACATTACATATAGTAATAATAAACATAGAAATACACGGAACTAAAACAACACAGAGTATATGGTTTTAACATACTGTATGTTCGGGAAATAGAACTTAGACATTCGATTTGATCAAAGGACACGGCATGGTAAAAATACAGCTATTATTTAAACCAACCCATTGAACCAGTTGCCGCATCACATTTTAAGAGAAGCATCTAATGCAATTTCAGGGCAGCAAAACAAAACCTTTTCTAGATGAGGAAATCTGCCTATTATTGACTATTATTTGCTTTCATTTCTTGGAACATTTTCGTCTTCACTTCACACTTGAATCGTTTGAAATAGCTCCCAAAACAAGCTACGTGAGGAGTCCCGTTATTTTTTGGTACCACCAATAAATAGCTAGAACCAGCCTACGATACGAAACAAGCAACCGTTTTCCGTCAGTGACATCGCATTTTTGCCTCACAGATATCAGTATGCTATGGAATAAGGTTGATTAAACTTACTACATAAAAAAGGACCAGAAAATTGACTTTGAAAATCACGTTTTGCTGCCCTGAAATTGCTTTGGGTGCCTTTAAGTTCTAGAGCGGAGCAGTAGGGACTTCGCTACTACAGTTTGCCCTGTACTGCCAGTTATTCCTTATACAGAACGCCATATAAAAGACACCTTACCTGATCGGCAGCGATATCAGCACCAGAATTAAAGCTGTTTTCCTATGCGATCAAAAGCTTTCCACTGCTTGGCACAACGCCGCAAGTCACGGGCTGTTATTTCTCAAATTCGTCCTACGAGCCCTTATGACCAATTAGCTTGCCCGCTATCATTTGTTTATCTGGTTTCCTAGCAACGGGTTAAGGAAAATATCGCGATGCTGATCTCAGGAGCACATTTTTGCCTTCTGGCCATTTTTCATTCGATCCATCTCTGGAGGTTGGCATGAGAAGCCATCTGATCCTCGCTAGGAATGTCGTGTGGATTCTTGTTTCGCTGTGTCAGGTTATTCGGTGTTATCTAACATGGGTGCTTGGAATGCTTTGTGATGACTTCTTGCTTGATTAGTATAAAGGCTCGAATCAGCAGGAGTCAAGCAGAATTACGAGTTGGCAAAATTGCTTCACATTCGATTCGGGAAACCCTAGTTACATATATATCCCCTTCACACTAGAGACTCACTAGAAGTTGAATGAGCCCGAAGGCCGTCTGAATGGAAAATTCTTGTATACTCCTGGCTATTCGAGGTACATTCCGGTTCTCCCTTGAATGTTTCGAACGCTGTTGGAATGCTTTAGGAATATTCAGAATGTCTTCATAAGGCAGTTAGAATACACCTTGAATGTCCTTCGATATTTTTCCGCTCCAAATTCACCTGGAAAGTTTTAAGCATGCTCGGGCCTGCCACGAGAATAGGTGCAAATGTTTGGAATGTGGTGAGAATTTTTAAAATGCACTTCAAATATCCAGGAATATAAAAAGAATTCTCATACAGACGGCATTCTGGTTCATTCCGCCTCTCGTGTGAAGGGCCATATACCATCGTGAGCTCCCCGGTATCTCCACGGTGCTAGGAGCGTTAACCACCCGCCCAGGTTGGTTAGCAAGAACCGGGGAATTTTCACGGTGATGGTTTAAATAATAAACGCTATTGTACAACTACTATTGTAGAAGTACAATGTATATATGGTATCTACTGCTATATAACAACAAACTGAAACTTATGTGCCTTACAAAGACTACATGTATGTAGTATGGGATGAGAATGCACGACAGAGGAACGGCAGTAGTCATAAAGCTAGAAAGAAAGACTGTTACTAGTTAGAAAAAGGCCTATGCTTATACATTTGTATATAGTAGGACTGTGGCCAGTAAAACACCCCTAAGCCGACCCCTTCAAACCTGGTTACCAGGCTAGTCAGTTAAAATGCTACGGTGCAGTTGGCTTTGGTTACTGCAGACATCATGGCAGTTTTCCCATCCCGTTAAAGATATCCGTAAGGCCATGTTCATTTGATTATATGGATGTATTTTCGTCCGTTTCCAAAAATAAAAGTTTTCGACCATAATGTAAATCGTACAAAGCAGCTGCAAAATGTATGCCGTAAATTCCAAAAAAAATATTGGAAAATCATACTAATGTCGTAGACTGACAAAATCAATTCCAGAGGAAAAGAAAATGTGAAGAAATGAAAATGAAGAGTGTATTATTCACCATACCACACTCTGTGTGTTTAGTCATTTGTTCAACCCTCATGACCACGTAGATTTCATAATGAAGGCAATATTTTTTTGCCAAACGTTTTTATACGCACGCTCGCATAAGTTGGGGTTCCCAGAGGATACCATCCATATAATCAAATCAATACGGCCCAAGTTATCTTACAGGTCAGGAGCCATAAGTTTTAGAATTCCCAAACTGCAGCCTGCGGAAGGAACATGGCCTTTAGCTTAAGCCCCTGTCACACATCCACGAAATTGGCCACCCGATGAACGCTAGCCGAACGCCCGCCAACCATGGTTAGGAGTGAGTCGGCTGGCGTTCGGCTGGGTTGGCTGGCGTTCGGCTGGGTTGGCTACGGTTCGGCAGCACCAGCCGAATGTTTCAAAATGTTTCGAGCATAGTTGGCTGGTTTTCGACCGTAAGTCAGCAAAACACCAGCCAACCTTACGGGAAAGTCAGCCAAGTTCGAGGCGTGCTCAGCGATCAAATTTGACTCCAATTTAACTCAAATTTGTTTCGATCAGTATAGCAAGGCAGGCGTGGCCTAAATCTGGTCAGAGTGCTCCTGAACGTCAGCCGAACCTGGTCGGCTGGTGTTCGGGAACAGATTCGGGGAAAGGTCGTGGATGTGTGACAGGGGCTTTAGAGACTGCAGTTACTGTACCACAGTGTAGATCAGAATGGGCGAACTCTTGTCAGGGGGCCTGCATGCCATTTTTCGTGAGGCGTAATCAGGCCTTTTTAGTCTTCGTAATCCATAGGCAGCCGCTCCAAAAATCAACGTAATTCGCAATCGTAATAGTACATTAGCTGCAAAGCGTTAAGTCGTAATCAGCTCTTAGAATTTAACGTAACTCGTAATCGGCGACGAAAATTTTGCGTAATTCGTAATCACTCCCCCCCCCCCCCCATGTACGCCCTCTTGCCAGGACTGAGATGAAGATGTAACTGAGTTCAAATCAGTCCTAGGGGCACGTAGAAAGTTCAGTTAACATTTCTTGAATTCCAGTGGTTTTCTGGCACCGGGACAGCGGTGTTCCTGTCTGTCACATCTCTGGTAACAAAATCCTGCCACTGTCCTCAATCTGACACTGTCTCCAGTGAGGTTTTTTTGTAATCTCCAAGCAGATCTTTTGGTGTCTGCCAAGACAGTATCAAATTGGCCAGGCAGTATCCAGTTACCATTTGGCACCCGTAAAAAAGACATCAGTACAAAAAAGAGAGCCCGATAAAAACGCCTAAAACACGTCAAAAATAAGCCGAAGCCTAAACCTCTGCTTGGAGATTAGTTTTTTGATGCCTGACGGCATTTTCCGATAAGCCACATTCAATGTCATCCTCAAGTACCGCCTTTTTAGCGGCACGCCGTCATGTCGAGAATGACTTGCAGTCTAGGTGGTTGATTCAAAACAGTTCCGGATGCGATTAGAAGCGTGAGATTCATCAGAATAATGGAATCGACCATAGTGTCCACTAGTGTCCAGAACTTCTAGAAGTTCTACTACTGAAATAGTTATGACAGTGCCGAATCGTATTCAAACAATACACTACACTGTGACTACAGTAAACTTTTTATTTTCATTCATTCATTCATTCATTCATTCACTCATATTTTCATTCACTCATATTTTCATTTATTCTTTTTTTTTATTTATTCATTCATATGCATTCATTTATTCATTCATTGTATGAACGATCACAAGTACACATTTTTGGCGGAAGTGATAGCCTGGATTCCAGACCTTTCCCAGGGCCAATACACAGGCCAGTCCCCAGTTAGACCCTGACAAGCTTTCACAGGGTCTAACTGAGGGGTCTGTGGTAAAATTTCTTTGGGGACATGTTGGCCCTGGAACCGAGGAGCTAGCCTGCATACTAGCCCTGGCAGCAGTCTGGCACCCAGGCTACGGACGTGGGAACACAAGCGCTAGCTCCAGTCCCGGACTTCGTCAGGACTGTCTGGAGGAGACACCGCTGATTATAACACCTGATAACACCTGCACCACGCAGACAGACATCCGGTACACTTGGGGCCCGACCTGCCGCCTCACATGTCTGAGTCTGACTTAGCTACAGTCAAAACTACTCAAGAAACCAGTCAGGGGACTGATAGAATCTCGTCTATGTGGACAGGTGTTCACTGGGTGCAGGATTCTCAATGCTTGTGTGAAATTGTGTCAATGAGAACAATTATGTAAGGGACCAACAAAAAGTGGCTACATTAGCCAGGCTATTCTTAAGTTAAGGTGGTTTGGCTGTATTTCAAACTACTTGTAACCTTCAATTCATTGTTGCATTCCGAAATGTGATAGCCTGGATGCCAGACTGTAATCCCATGGCCAATACACAGGCCAGGCCCCTAGCTCAGGGTCTAACCGAGGGGTCTGTGGTAAAATTTCTTTTGGGACATGTTGGCCCTGAAGCCGAGGAGCTAGCCTGTATACTGGCCCTGGCTACAGTCTGTCACCCTAAACCACTAAAAACGTGGTCCATCGGTAATGCCGGGAATGATACAGTAGTTCCTTGATTTGACACAACGTCTGGCCATTTCGACCATGGTACAAGGGCAGGGAATTATTATAGGATTGTTTCTTTTCATTTTTGATGAAACACCCGGGTCTTCTTTCCAATACATAATTGTTTCTGCCGGGCGCTTTGTGCAAATTCAGGCAATGGAGACAGTTTGTCCATGAAAAAATGGAGGTATTGTTTTTTTTGTGTGTTTGTGTGTTTGTGTGTGTGTGAGTGTGTGTGTGCGTGTGTTTCCGCAAATTTCTGGCCAGCATAACTTGTTAGAACGCCTTTATGGATTACGGTCTTAGAAAGACAAAGGACAAGGTGAAATCTGGGCCTCCTGGTGGCTGACCTTGGTGTTGCAACTAGCAGAACTTCCGGTTTTTGTATCTTCTGTCCTGAAGATGCTATGGTCTTGATATTTTGGTGGTAGATAGCTTTTCCTGTCAGGAATAAGTGGGTGGGTTTGGTCTCCTAGCAGCTTGTGCTGGAACGACAGGGGGGTTTCTGGCGAAATCTTTCAGAGCAGAAAGGAACAACGTATCTTTATGATTTTTAGCATCTAGGTAGCTTAGACAGGGATGTACATAATTAGGTGCAAATTATGCAAATGAGGACTTAATTTGCATAATTAATGAGGAAATTCTCTCATTCCAGTGTTTACATCATTGGACTTTGATACATGTAATATATATAATCTATGGCAGATGGAATATCAACAAATAACAATTATGCAAATACTGACCTAATTTGCATAATTAATTTGAAAATTCTATGACTTCTTAGTGGTAAATGATGGGAATTTCATACTTGTGACATGTGTAAGTTAAAAGTTAACATCACCATGCATATATTATGTTAATGTAGAGGTCATTTGCATAATCAAAATGATGAAGTACATTTACATAATCAGCCCATATTTCTTGGAGGTATGAGGTTTCGGAACTCTCGTTCAATATGGATTTATTCTCAAATCGGACGTACGGATACTGTGAAACACCTGTCGTATTGATAATTTGCTTAAAGGACAAGTAAAGTAATTTCAGTTCTTGCGCCTTTAACCCAAAATCCTGTTTGCAAAAGGTGATCCATTGGTTTATACCCGTCCCGTACACATTGGGGTGATATTTGACCAAAATCCATGTTCACGTTTGATGCCTGGCTGGTGGAATAGGCACCGATCCACTTAATCTAATTTACTCTATAGTATATGTATGTCTTTCGGAGAAGATATGAAGAATGTCGTGATTGTAGAAGGACTGACATGCAGACAACAGCCTACCAAATTCTCTCTCAGCTGATTATTCATCCTTTGGCTTCTCTTTATCTTTTTCGTTTCGTGGAGATGTTCTTTGATGTACTAACGTTAACAGAGTAGTGATTTTATGGCCAGTTAATTAGATTAAGTGTACCCATGACGTCACGGCAGCCTCTTGGTGGAATAGGCAGTCATCAAACGTGAACATGGATTTGGGTCAAATATCATCCCTATGTGTGCGGGAACGGTAGAATCACCTTTTGCAAATACGATTTTGGGTTAAACGGCACCAAAACTGAAATTAGTTTTTATGTCCTTTAAGGGACATGTCAATGCTAATAACCAATGATATGAGGGGATACATTATATGGTATATTTTTTTACATATACGGGATGATGGCCGTTGGCTGCATAATTTCTACTGTATGTCTAGAAATCCTCTCTGGGTTTATATTACTTATCATATGATAATTATTTTCCTGGAATGAAGTTGTGACGTGGGCAGAGCTAAGAGGGGATGACCAACTCGCAGCAAGTCGGGACCTCCACCAGCCGAGGGCGTACCTAGGGGAACATAGAGGAAACAGCCTGTTACCCGTAGCCTTAGTGTATTCAAGACCATGTGTAAGACCCACCTGCTCACACAGCAGAAGCACCAGTTGACCCGGAGAAGTGGCCCCAGACACGAGAACATTCTGGCGGCTAGGAACCGCATGAACTGTACCAAGTACTAGTAAATGGACTGATAGATATTTTGGTTGATATATTCTAATCTATGCTGATTTTAGATTGTAATTTTTATGTACTTACACTGTTTAAGACTAAATGTATGTTCAGTTTGTGTGTATATAATTTTGTCTTGTGTGTGGGCCACAACACCAGCCCCCGCTGCCTGTGGCCCACGAGTATTGTATTGTTTGCAATCCTAGTAAATCAAATCAAATCAAATCAAATCAAACATTGAACGGACGGAAACAATTTATTGCAAAACAAGACCAAGAGCTTGAATCGCAAATCTCTTTATTCATAGCCTCCTTTGCAGGCGTTTCTGGAGCGGTCGGCGTCGTCTGATTTTTTTCCCGGTGCGGTCGCCTTTTTGGGGGGGGGAAGAGTTCTAAGCGTGTGCGATCTACGTATGAGCAGAAAACTTGCCCCCCTCCCCCCCGCCCCCCCCCCCCCCAAAAAAGGCAACCGCACAGGGAAAAATCAGACGACGCCAACCAGCCCCCGAACGCCTGCAAAGGAGGCTATTTATTCACAACCACAGTGGTTGTGAATAAAGAACTTTGAGATCCAACCATTCACCAAGCTGATGAAAATATTTACGCATGAAAGATTAAGCTCTGTCTACCTAAATCACGAACATATACATGTCCAGATCACGAGATATTAAAACAAGACGTCCTGCTGTAGTACCTTAGAAAGTCGCTAGCCCCCCCCCATAATCTAACTGCATCTTTATTTTGCCAACACCTACCTCCGTACAAAATGTCATGACGGTCCACCCACGATTTCTGGAGTTATTCTGCTCATAACCAGACACACAGAGACACATAGACCCCCCAAAAAAATATCCTAAATGTTAAACATTCAAAAACATTACTGGCAGCTACTGATATCATTTAAAAAGCCTGTGCTTGTCATAAAACATTTAAGTTACAAAATATCTTTTAATGCAGTACGTGTATGATACTGAATATAAATCGTAAATTGTACCAACACACTCCGATCGGGATCTCTACCGGCAGAGACTCCAATCGGAGTTTCTGTTGACAAAGACTCCGATCAGGATCTCTACCGGTAGAATCGCCGATCCTAGTACCAGACCGGAGCCCCTTGCTCTACCCTGACATATACAAAGAAGTGTCAAAGACTAAATGATTGAAAGGCTAAAAAGAGCTAATACACATATTGGAAGATAAAAGATGGAATAATATGACGCTTACCTTGATGTCATCGTTGTCGTCCTTGTAGATCTCCAAGGCGGCGAACTGTGAGAATTTGTTCTGACAGAAGCCTCCGCAGTCACAGTGGGTCACCGGCTTCCTGTCCACACACGACACGGCATAGAACCGCTGGAACACGCTCCGGCCGACCTGGCAGGCAACACAGGCACGACGGAGAGAAAAGTGCAGTCAGACCTGGTCTAAATAAGCCCCTGTCCACGGTGCCCTGTCACACATAGCCCAATGTCAGACCTCCAGAGCACTGACAAAAGCATGTCCTACGCCAAAAACAGTTACTCAAGCAACTGGATATGATTTTGGAAACGGTCAGACGTTTCAGGTAGCATCCACTACCTTTCGTCAGGGACACTAAAGGACTGCGGGAGAATTGCTGGTTTATAAGCACAAACCATTGATTGATATGCAAATAAGTAAAGACAATTTTGTGCTTATAAACCAGCAATTCTCCTGCAGTCCTTTAGTGTCACTGACGAAAGGTAGTGGATGCTACCTGAAACGTCTGACCGTTTCCAAAATCATATCCAGTTGCTTGAGTAACTGTTTTTGGCGTATCTTATCACCTGGCTGTCTAACCTTCACCGACGTATCAAATAGCATGTCTTGTTTATAGAAATGTGGTGGTTAGGACGATACTGATACTGTTGATAATGTAAGTACTAAGTACTAACCATGGTGACAGTAAAGGGGTCTCTATGTGCGCGTGTGTAGACGAAGATGACAGTTCATTGCCGTTGTATTCGGTGCCAGTGTGTCAAATCAGATCATCTCAACGTATAATTTGAATACCAAGTTAGGCCCCTGTCACACATGGCTGGCCGAATATGGCCTCCCGAACGCTGCCGAACCCCCCCCCCCCCAACCATAGTTAGGAGTAGGTTGTGAGCAAGGTCGGTTGTGGTTGGCTGATGTTCGGCGAGGTCTGCTACTGTTCGCCTGCACCAGCCGAATATGTTTCAAAATGTTTAAAACAGTCGGGAGTGGACGGCAGGTTGGGCCATGGTTGGGGACTGGTTGGCTTGTGGTTGGGAGTAGGGCGCCATTGGTCGGGGTGTGGTTGGCAGTCAACATTGACTCAAATCTAACTCAAATTTGATTTGATTCGTATCGAAAGGTAGGCGTGACCTAAGTCTGGTCAGGCTGCTCCCAACCTACCGCCAGCCTTGGTTGGTTGGTGGTCGGGGAAAGGTTCTGAATGTGTGACAGGGCCTTCAGGGGACTGAGGAAAGGGTTGGTTCAATACCGGATGATTAGTGCATGTGTATTATGGTCATAGACTTATGCAAGTGCATCACAGAATAAAAGAGCACACAGAGAATAACATTAAAAGAGCGCATTGTATTCTATTCATCATGCACAATATACACCTTAATTATCAAGAAACATACAAGAGATGCCCACAGTTTAGAAAGTTTTGGGGTAGCCAGAAAGATTAAAAATCGTCTCTCCTGGGTTTTGCTTGGAAATGAACTACATGTACATCTACGACAGAAGAGTATTGAAAATTGAAACAACGGCACCAAGCCCAAGGGAAGGGTTTTCTTAACAGCTTCCACTTACCAATATTTCAAGCTGCCTACAAGTCTTAAAATTCCAAGACCAGCCCTCCACACTCCTTCCTGACACTCAGACCTTTTTCCTAATCTCCAAGCAGATCTATTGATGTCAGCAAGTCACAGTATTAAATTACAAGACAGAATCAAATACGCAAGACAGTATCCAATTTGCCACTAGCTCGAAATTTGGATCGCGAAAAAAAAGATACCAGTAAAAAAAAAAAGGAAAGCCCGATAAAAACGTTTAAAAACACCCTAAAATACGCCGAAACCTAAACCTCTGCTTGGAGAGTACCTTTTTCCCACACTAGCCTTCTCCAGTCCTTAGTTAGTGTAATTATAATTACTAGCTAGTAGATTCCTACCCTGGGACCCAGACTGCTATCGGGCCGTCAGCCGAGTTCCTTCGGCGGCCCAAGGCAGTACAGGTACGTCCGCCGATCTAAATTAGCGCTACGGGGGAGTTGTAATCGGCGGGCGTACTGCCTTGGGCCGCAGTAGGGACTCAGCTGCTCCCATTGTAGTAGATTCCCCGCATTCCTTCTCACCTGGAAACTGTAGAGTTCAAAGTCCTGCCACTTCCCGTCGATCCTGACCCTGCGGGGCGTGGTGACCTTCCCCTGGCTCCTGCAGGCTCCTGCCGTGACCGCCGCCTGACGGGTCTGCCTCCGCCGCACCTCCCTGCGCCGCCACACTGTCTCCCCGTTCCGCTGGACCGTCTCCCCGCCGCCCGGCTGCACCTCACCCTGCTCCCGTCGGTGGGTCCGGAACGACGACCGCATGACCTGGCCCCGGCGCCGCACGTTCATGTTCATCTTCACCGTCACGGGGCGGAACTGTCCACGGATCACCGCACCTTCCAGAACAGCAAGAACAAGAAAGCTTTTAAAACTAGAGGTCAACGATCTCATGCCTTCGTCAAAGGATGTTATCTTAAGAGAAGAGAAAAGGGTAGAAATGATATATTAGTTTCCCTAAATATGGAAGTTGGATTGTGAAAACTACCCCGGCCGATGCATTGGGCAATCGTGCATTGGGCAAGGGAAAACAGCTGTGCAGGACATGGACTGCTTAATGACTATTCCCTCTGGGACTTTCTCCCTCTGGGACAGCCTGTAGCCCACGTGTCACAATGTACTATAGTCCTATCATGGAAAGTAACTGAATTATAGAATTCTTTCATTAATTATTCAAATTAGATCATAATTTGCAAAATTGTCATCTAATCATGTCAAGCATCACTTAAGCTACCTACACACCAAATATCAGGACGATCCGTCGACCGGTTATTGAGTTATCCTACTTTAAACATTTTCATACAAATGCTCCTGCAGTTCCAGAGCAAGACGCTAGGGGGCCCAAACTTATGTCACTTCTTCCCGAGCACAAGAGCTATCTACCATCTAAAAATCATGACCCTAGCTTGTCCAGATCACCATATATCAAAACCGGAAGTTCCGCTGCAGTACCATAACGAGCCATATTCCTATCACTTCTAGGTCTCACCAAGACCTACCCACCTACCAAATATGAAGACAATCCATTTAAGCCTTCTCGAGTTATACTGTTTACAGACGCACACACAAACGCACGCCCCCGAAAACATACCCTTCTTGACGAAGGCAAAAAAGCTGGCCCGGGCGCATTTGTGGGTGCACTAGCCGCGGCGACTGTTGTAGGGCTTCTCTTTCTTGCAGTCTTTTTTTAAGTTTTAGTTTTACATTAGCCCTAACAACAGTCCCAGAGTGGTGCATTGGGCCAAATGAACAAACATGCGATCCTCCGTGCCGTAACACTTTGAATCCGAACTCTGCAGGTACCTAGATTCCTAACAACCTTACCTAGCGTGCCGGGGTGTTTTGCGCGTCAGCCGGCCCCTGCGCGACCCGTACCGCTACTACTTGCATATAAAGGGCTTCTGAAAGGGCTGCAATGTACAAACGAACGAACCAAAACCAGTCCATCTAAAGCGGGCACAAGGCCCTGAGATTCAATCCTCCGCGGGAAGTATCTAGAGTTTGTGAATTTATTCATTTTGTTGGCACAACCAAAGTTTAGTGTTAAATTCATCATTGTGAATGTCTCGCTGTTTCTGTGTAAAATCCACCGCCCGTCTCTTATTCCCAGCCTATAAAGGGGAGACCATTTTGACCTCCAATTCAACCTCACGTCCACTCAGCCTGCGGGGAGACCGCCAATTTGACCTTCCTGTCATTCTGCGTTTACACTATTCTCCGCTCAATTCCTGTGACTCTACCGTATTCAAATGACTACCAACACACAAGCAAACAGACAGACAAACACACCCAAAAACCACAACAATACATATACCCCCCAAAAAAAAATTATTTTCACCAGACAGATCAGAGTGAAAATGTTGTACGAACATAATAGCAAGGTGATAAAATAAGGACACGCATTTGAGGCACCCAAAACGATTTCAGGGCAGTAAAACGGGATTTTTCAAAGTCAATTTTCTGGTCATTCTTTCAATGTAGTAAGTTGAATCCACCCTATCCCATAGCATACCGATATCTGTGAGGCAAAAATGTGATGTCGATAACGGAAAATTGTTCCTTGTTCTAGCAATTTATTGGTAGTACAAAAAAAAAATAAAGGGACTGCACACAAAGCTTGTTTTGGGGCGCTATTTAAAACGCTTCAAGTATAAAATGATGACGAAATGAAATGGCAGTACATATGTTAATATCAGACAGATTTCCTCAGCCAAAATATTTGTTTTTGTTTTTTGTCGCGCCCTAAAATTGCATTGAATGCCTTTAATGTCTAAGAATGCCAGCACCGTCGGTATAACGTACTGCGCCTGCGCAAAGCCATGATTTTTCACGTTTTTCGTTGGACGACGTTGCATCAAAATTTTGCCTGTTGCAGACGATATCTTTTCCTATACAACATCTGAAAACTACAGACAGGCTGTCAACCTTATATACTAGTACTCTAATACAACCTTATATGAGACGTTCTGCCAAAGTGCTATGCACAATACATCACGGGTTTCGAGCAGGTGCAGTACGTTCTGCCGACGTGCTAAGAATGCCTACCTTCGCCGACGATGGCATCCGGACGAGCTGTGACAATTGATCGGGACGACGACCAACTTGAGTAGCGTCGGTGTCCGTACGTCACTTCCGGTTGAGAAATACCCCCTTCACTCCCCTCGCTGTCCTGGTCGCTCCCCCACACTTGTTTCCATTCCCGGATCTTTTTCCTGGCGCCGGCTCGATCTTCTTCGTCCCGCGCTTGCGCTTGCTCTTGCTCTTGCTCTTGTTCTTCGGAGACTACGACGTCTTGGTCGGTAGGGGTGTCCTCCTCCTTGTGCCTGGTACCCTCCCGGAGGAAGGCCCATTGATTCTCCTTGTAAAATCGGATGGCGAGTTCGGGATCCTTGGCGACGAGCTGACACGCCAGCGTCTTCGGGTTCTGTCGGCAGAAGTCGGTAGGTTCCGGAGGGATGGGCGGTGTGGGCTCGGGAGGGGAGGTAGGGCAGGGGGTCGCCTCGTCCCGCGGGCACAGAGCGCTGCAGATGCCGTCGAGGTGAGGCTGCCAGAGCCGCTTCCACACCCACGAGCCTGACTCGGGCTCCGCGCAGGTGGAGAACAGGAGGCCGAGGAACACAACCAGACGGACGCCCATGTCGCCGGACTCTGTTAAAAACAATGTGGCCGAGTCAGCATTCAATTGCAGATTATGAGTATTAATGTTCCAACTTGGAATACTTATCCATGGCTCACAATAAAACTAGACGTTTCCTTGAATATTTAGTGTCATGACGCCCCTCTCTATATCGTTAGCCTGCTAATAATCATATTCATATTAATTGCCGGAATCTGTTAACCAATAATAATTTCAGACGGCTAAGGGCATAACGTGTTTTGTAAATAGAAGGGAAAGCTTGAAAAATTTGGAGGTACGTGTTTTGTTACTTTTTCAAAAGTTACTGATCAAATAATTTTCTATTAGCTGTAAGGGGAAAGCTCATACTACATGTCCACACCTCCCGGGCTATTTTAAGTTCCGGTAAGATCGTAAGATGGACGTAGATTTTTTTGTGACGATCATGCCGTAACTTGAGAAGAAACGGGTGCAACAGTTTAAGAATCGAACTACATGTACATGTATTATACCCGACGTATCTACGACGTACCGCATCGTACGACATGTATGTGACCGGGGCTTTAGCTTCATCACAAGTCCCAACATGTACTGAAGTTAAATCTGATCCCCTTGTGCAACCTCACGAGTTTAACCAGACAACCTAGAACGACTCAGGAAGCCGGCGGGGTTCTCTCTTTGCATCTCAAATATTTGCTCTACCCAGATTTAGAGACATCTCTCCCTGGACATGCATTTTATTTTGTCTAGCTGTGTTCTAAGACTAAGAAAAGAATTTTTCATCGACATCCCCAACAACTTTAGTCACAAAACTGGCCTTTGTGCATTGTCAACAAGATAACACTGATCAAAG
This sequence comes from Branchiostoma floridae x Branchiostoma japonicum, assembly GCA_013266295.2. Classification (NCBI taxonomy): domain Eukaryota; kingdom Metazoa; phylum Chordata; class Leptocardii; order Amphioxiformes; family Branchiostomatidae; genus Branchiostoma; species Branchiostoma floridae x Branchiostoma japonicum. The sequence continues at coordinate 30,047,412 of CM023823.1, read as the reverse complement.
GACACTTTTCAAGTGGCTAACTGTAACGGATACGATAAGGTAGGTTTGTAAGGTTTGAAGTTACTTTTCCAGAAAAATCCGAACATACAAATTCTCTCAGAGCGATATAAGAGGAATGAAACTCCTCCCATGGAGTCCATGTTCTGGAATTCTGAAATGTTTGAAGCACACAACATATGTTTTTTACGATCTAGTCTCTGTGACCGAGGCATATTGACCGAGTCAACAAGCGAACAATTGTTGATCCGTCACAGCTACGTGAGAAAAATAACGTGCAGCCGTTGCACATTCTCTAAACACAGGCACATGTAACATGCACTAAAACCGTCAGTAAATAACGAAGCTTTAAAAGTTCTGTACCTTTAGTTACTGTACTTCAGCTAGCAGCCGGGTGAACTGGGTCAACTGTAATGTAACGCCTGGCGGAGAGCTTAGGGCGAGATTAGGACAACATACCCCGTGAACCTCGCCTGACAGGATGTGCACTTTGATCGCACAAATCTTCGCACTTAGTCAGGAGTCTGGCTGGGCACGAGGCGCTCCGAAATCCGGTCGTTGTTGCACGGCAAACGGCAAAGCTAACACAAGCGACGATATATATCACGTAGGAAAACTTGACTTCGGCATAGTGGCATGATACCAATACTAACTTCATATAAGGCGCATAATATCTATACCTCTCTCTCTCTCTCTCTCTCTCTCTCTCTCTCTCTCTCTCTCTCTCTCTCTCTCTCTCTCTCTCTCTATCTCTCTCTCTCTCTCTCTCTCTCTCTCTCTCTCAAAGATCCAGTCGTTGTTGCACGGCAAACGGCAAAGCTAACACAAGCGACGATATATCACGTAGGAAAACTTTACTCTGGCATAGTGGCATAATTCACAAGGGGCTTCTTCACTAGATAGTTTTAAACAATGTCTAGAGTTAGACGTTCAAAGGCTAGGTGTAACAGGTCGTTCGGTGTAATGTAGCCAGCTGCCGCCGCGCCGCGTGCCTGTGAAGCTGGTGTGTTACGCCGAAGGGCGGTTATACTGGGTATACAGATACAGATACCAATACTAACTTCATATAAGGCGCATAATATCTACATACCCCCCCCTCTCTCTCTCAAAGATCCGGTCGTTGTTGCACATATATCTGACCCAAGACAAAGATTAAAAGGCCATGATACCATGTAGAAAAACGGTGTTCTTTAAGGCATCCAATGCAATTTCAGGCCAGTAAAATAAAATAAAAAACCTGAATGAGGATATCTGTGTGATATTGACATTAACTGCCGTTTCTTAGCACATTTTCGTCATCATTTCATACGTGAAGCCTTTAAAATAGCCCCAAAAGAAGCTATGTGAGGAGTCCCTTTATTTTTTGGTACCACCAATAAACAGCTAGAACCAGCCTGCGATGCGAAACAAGCAACCGTTTTCCGTCAGCGACATCCCATTTTTGCCCACAGATATCAGTATGCTATGGGATAGGGTTGATTCTACTTACTACATTAAAAGAGTGACCAGAAAATTGACTTTGAAAATCCAGTTTTACTGCCCTGACTCGCCTTGGGTGCCTTTTAAATACTTCAGCACAATTTGGCATAATGCCACAATACAAACGTAATATGCACATATCTATATGTAACTATATACATGTATCTATATTTATCTCTTTCTCTATGTATCTCTTTCTCTCTATATATCTATATACTTATCTCTATAAGTATTTCTTTCCCTCCCTCTCTCTCTCTCTCTCTCTCTCTCTCTCTCTCTATATATATATATATATATATATATATATATATATATATATAATTATAAAATATAGTTAGACAGATGAATAGATAGATAGATACATGTAGATAGATAGATAGATAGATAGAAGCCGTACATATAGAACAGTTCATTTGTTGGATGACATGTAAAACTGACGAAGACCAGTTGAGTTACGCTTCCGGCCTTGGGTTGACAACTCTGGTCAAGGGTCAATGACCATGACCTGTGATCGTACGATGCTCCTTTCACGGACCTCTGTTATATACAACAACAATATACACATCAACATAACACCCGTCTTTCCAAGGCCGGAGGCTTTAGACTACCAAAACCCAGAACTAATCCGTTGCCACCAGGACATTTCTGTACAGGTGCATAAAATCCCCCTCTCATACAACACCCTCCCACAACACATCAAATCATCTGAACTTTCAGCGTTCAAAAAACACATCAAGGACAGGCTAAAAACACACACGTACACAAACCGACCCCTGCAATATTGGTGGTAGCATGATGACTATGTATCATACATGTATATAAATCTAAATCATGATGATTCTGACCTCTCATCCGTATCTCATTTATTTCTATTTTAGTCTTCCTGTTTTTTTAATTTCACTGATTATGTTGGATTGGTTATGCTTTGTCTAATAAGTTATAAGTTTATGTTGTGTTGGTTACTGTATGTTGTAAGTTTTATTCGACTCAAGGAAGACTAGTGTAGTATTTTATTGTACTCGCTAATGGAGATCCTTGAAATAAACAAATAAACAACAACAAGGCTTGGACGTTTTTCTGCATACCTCCACTGGTACATGGTACAACCAACATTTGAAATTACCTGTACCAGACAAATTTTACCTGCACCACTGAGAGTTTAGGAAACATGGATCACACTAAAAACTTTTTTTTCAGAAACCATTGACATTATTTCTTTTATACTTTGTAGGTCGTAACAGTCAATGTACCAAATAAAAATACACAAACACCTACGTGTATATGTAAACCCAGTACATGGCCCACTGCAGGTTAGGTACAGGTAGACATCAGAAGAAATACCTGCACAGCTCCAGTTTACCTGCACTAAGCTGCATATGCAGATAGTATTTCGAGCCCTGATCCGTAGTACAGCCTATGATATGTTTGGTCGTGAGATTTTGGCGGATTGCTATGTTTGACAGGAGGATTTACAAGTTGAGTTGTAAGGTGCAGATATCATATATGTGAGCGTTATTACTTTCATTTGGCACCTGTTCCAGTTGACGAGTTTTCTGTCTTAGAGACTGTCGAACGACGTGTGAGAAAGGGGCTTTAATATAACACGGCATAACTAAAGGTGTGACAGACTCATTTGATACCACGTTCATTCATTGACGCTGAGTGACCCTGAGACATTAAATAAGCTTCATACAAATCTCGTTGCCGCTGACTTCATATCATGCGGACTGTAGCAGTCTCCAATCAGACCTACCCAAAAAGTAATCTCCAAGCAGATTCGGTGGGGCAAGGGGACTTTATATTGGCCGCCTGTATCTATTTGCCGACACTATCCAACGTTCCGTGGGGCCAACGTTGGATAGTGTCGGCAAATAGATACAGGCGGCCAATATAAAGTCCCCTTGCCCCACCGAATCTGCTTGGAGATTACCCAAAAAGGCCATTCAGGGGACCGAGGTAAAGTGGACAGCTGGCCTTCTTGGACAGTTGGCCTTTTAGGGTAGTTCGTTTAATGCTTGCCCCTATGGAAAAAAAACAAAACGGGATCGGTTGTTATGGCCAGGTGGTCGGCTTGAAGAGGTGTCCGGATGTGTATGTTTGACTGTGCTAACATTTTTAAGGATAAATAGCTTACGTATCGTAATGCAGACGTGGACTACATAGCAACGTTGCACAGTACTTACCATCGCGCAAGGGTGTATGCAGTATGTGGATCTTTACCATAACAGATCTGGAAGTACGTAACGTATAAGATACATGTATTCACAACGTCACTATTATGAAAAAAAAAATCAGCCAGCACAGGACATGAAATATGTCAAATGCCAAAGATTTTAATATCATTGCATTTGATACACATCATTTATGAACGGTACAAATATAGATATGATTTGAGGATTTCGTAGATTTCGATACAAATAACTATACGATAAACTGTACAAGTCAGTACAAGATGAAAGTTATTTGGTTAATATAGACTCTCATATCTGCTTTGGTATATCAAATCTCACCAACTGCACATATATTTCCAACAACAGAACATAACAATAAACCAGAACAGAACAATTATCATGAACAGATGGCAAAGCACATGGCAATGGTTTTCTTCAATGCAAGGTCTTGCCCCTAGCCTAGGCCATGTGCCAGTATCTTGCCTACCATGGCGCTGGTACCTAGTGTTCTATCGCCTTCGATTTCAATAAGTATTTTAACCGAGGCGAATTTTACCTTTTACCTAAAACGATTCTGTAGAAAGTAACATCTGCAAAACTTAAAGACATTCCAAAAATTTCTGTATAGCCCCAAAAAAAATCTGGAGGCAGCACTTGAGCGCGCTACCCACTGTGGCGTCATGGCGACCCTTTGGCGCCAATTTCAAAGTCTTTTCACTGCAGCAATGCATATGTGTAATAGTGCTTACTTGAGAAAGCATAATTTAGTTTTAAGGTTCCAGCCGCTTTAAAATCGTATCAAAACGTATCGAAAGTACAACCATTGTTTTCATACTATCACTTACCCAGAACTTTATTACCTCATCAGAACGTTTCTAAAGGTCGTTTTTTCCTTTGATAATTGTAATAGTGTCCTATCTTTGTTATCATTTAATCATTGGGTGGGAAACCGGACTTGCGCTTTCGAAAACCTTTATTTGTACATACTTTCAAGTGTTTGTCTATTTTCTTTTTGTATGTTATTTATGTAGAGGTGGTATCGAAGTAAGTTCTTAACTTGAGTGTACCACCACTAGGTCCTGTATTTTGTTTTGTGTGTATGATAAAAAAAATTGTTTATCTGGCAACCTTATTATGAAAAATACAACCTGACATGCCCTTAGCGTTTACCAGCTGAAGCACTGGTTTTGGCCGGTCCTAGACGCCTGTTCCCACTAAGATGAAATTGTCCGGATCGGGCCGAATAGATTAGCTTCGATCCGGAACGAAGTCGGGTCGAAACGGATCTATTCGGCTTGGTCCGGACAATTTTATCCTAGTGGAAAAAGGGCCCTAGTAAATGAACTCTTTGTTCAAAGCCGACATTCGTGGCCGGCCATGAACACTCCATGTTGTATCACTCTACTTTACCTCTTCTGTTTAAAGCACACTACAAGACACGTTACGGGTGTTGTTGTTCATATCTTCGCACATGTTACCAGCGCTCTGTACAAAACTGGTGTTGTGGTCAGGATCACTGCAGCTGGTGTCCTCTGCACTTATCTTGCTGGCACTTCTGTCACGATGTTCCGGGCTGGATAAGCCGCCTGCGCAGGCCGGGTTGTTGACAGCGTTGTTGTTACCGTGTCTGCGGGGAGGCTTGTGGAAGACCACTCTGTGAACATCTACCAGCACCTTGTCGACCACTCTGTGAACATCTACCAGCACCTTGTCAGGGCTGCGGAAGCCACACCTCTTGCACCTGGCGGGTTAGAACAAACAAGAAAGCTTTTAAAAAAAGCTGGCCATAGGCCAAAATGGGAATAGCTGGTTGGGTGGCATGGGTGTGCACTATTAATGACTTGCTCACCTTGCTCGAATTGTAGCAATGCTAAAAAGAGTGAATTTAGATGCACTTTGCATATAACCTTAGCTTGGTATTGCGTAACGTGCGGTTAGACATCGCGCAACTTCTTGCAACCCATCCACCATGGATATCCACCATGGTGATTCCGGGCACAATACAATGGCGGCCTTTGGTAAAAATTCCTCTTCTAGCCTTAAAACACCTGTCGCACGTTCAGAACCTTCCCCCGACAACCAACTAAACAAGGTTGGCTGAAGTTCGGGAGCAGTGTGACCAGATTTAGGCCATGCCTACCTTCTCTACGAATGGAATCGAATTTGAGTTACATTCAAGTCAAATTTAACCCCGAACACGCCACGAACAATACTGACATACCCTCAATTAAAAACACCAGACAACCATGTTTTAAACATTTTGAAACATTCGTAGCCGAACTCGTCGAACACTACCAACCACAGCCAACCTTGCTTCCGACCTACTCCTAACCATGGTTCGGCAGTGTTCGGGAGCCCATATTCGGCTATGTGTGACAATGGCTTTACTCGATGGAAATGCGTTCTCTCACAAACTCTGTAACTTGATTATACAACAATCAATTAGACCCAAACATATCCAACAATTCATCAAAACAAGCAATAGGTAACCTGAATTTCCTTATATACCTACCAAATAGACCGATCCTGACTGTCCATCACAATTACCAGTTTGACCAATGATAGCGTGGCAATCAACGGTTCAACCAATGAGAGAGTGGCTGCATGTCCGTCAAATATTTACATTTTCATGCTTCTAAATATTATGCATTTCTACGTAGGCGGAGCTTTAGGATCGGTCTATTGTGTACATCTTACTCATTACATATTACATATCTATTCATTGGTTCGGATGCGGCAGCGTAGATTTTAGCTGTGTATATTTCAGCTCTGTTCTTGCCAACTATTTCGATCTCGTTCAAGACACCAACCAATAAGAAATCTGGTAAATTATTAAACCACTATCCAATCCCATGCCTTGTAACAAACTCATACCTGTAGTATCTCATGGGCTTGTTGTGAGACCTCCAGTGATAGGCCAGTCCCCGCATGGTGCGGAATTCCTTGTCGCAGTCGTCCTCGCCACATCGGAAACTTTTCCCGGGAAACCACATCAGACCCTCTGCTGGCGGCTGGGAAAACGCCGGGGCCCGGGAACCTCTTCGTGCTCTCGGGCCCGTCTGTGACTTCCTCACGGTCTATGATTAAAGACAAATAAAAGCACCTGTGGTACATCGCTTTTTAAAAACACTCTAAAGTAAAGATCAATATTCCCAATGGACCTTTCCTATAGTCCCGCATACCTCGGTCAAAACATAAAAATGCGAATATTTGACCAACATGCAGCCACTCTCTCATTAGTCAAACCGATAATTGTCATGCTATCATTGGTTAAACTAGCATGTCGGCAGAACGTACTGCGCCTGCGCGAAACCCGTAATGTATAATTGTGCATAGCACCTTGGCAGAACGTCTCATACATAGTTGTATTAGAGCATATAAGGTTGACAGCCTGTTTGTAGTTTTCAGATGTTGTATAGGAAAAGATATCGTCTGCAACAGGCAAAATTTTAATGCAACGTTGACCAAACATCCAGCGAAAAACGTGAAAAAATCAGGGTTTTGCGCAGGCGCAGTACGTTCTGCCAACGTGCTTACGTAACGTAGTATAGTATTGGTGGTACGAGTCACGTGATACCTCTCTACTTGTACAAGAAGCTAAATATTATGTATCATGGTAATTGACCTCTGACCTCCAAAAAGCGATCTTGAAATGTTGCATGTTGCTCTGTAGTTTTATGCGAGTTGAAGTCTTGTGAATGTACGTGTTGTGTTATGTGTTTTTGTAATCACATTTATGTACACTGTCTGATCTAATCAATAAAACATCAAATATCAAACTCTCCCCAGTTCTGCTCTAGAACACATGTACATTTACGTCTGAAACATCAGTGTCCGCGACATCTACTGAGCTCTGCTTGTAAGAGAACAGTGCACAGCTCTGCTTGTAAGAGAGCTAGCACTGAGTTCGTAGATTCGTCTGTGACTGACAGCAGCATTAACAAAAATAAACGTTACAGTCAATACATGTTAAAATGTCTATCCTGGAAGACATACCTCTGCCGAAGATGCTCTCTGGGGTCTAGAGATCCACCTTGCAGACGACCTGAAGGTCCTGTCAGCCAAGAAACGATAGTTCATGACTTCAGACTAGTCTGTATACTCTGTCACGAATTCAGTCAGAAACTTCGCGGGCTTCAGTTTGTCAATAGACCGCATCCACATGTTTAAATAATGCCGTTTTAGTGCCAAATCGTTAACAAAAACAGTAAATGTTGTTATAGTTTATTTGCATTAGTGACATGTCAAAAAGTGTTTTATAGAAAATTAATGTAAAATGATATGATTTTGAATTTTTTTTCATTTCAATGTCTATTTTGGCCAGGTCAAAAGCGTTTGGCTGCCTTGATGAATGAAAGCACTGACCTCTTCGTCTTTTCCCAATTATCCAGATAATGTCGCATACTTTGCGCGGGTAGGGTAAGTGACCAACAACCACATATTGAAGAAAAACAAACAACTCTTTGGATTTGATCGCAACGAACTTGACTTTATTTTTGTACCAGAGTCGTGTGCGATGTATAGTAAATGATAAAAAAGATATCTAGAACGGCAGTTATTTGTTGTACATGTACGGAACTTATTGTATTTGTAGGAACCTTCCATTGAGAACAGGACCGAATTGGCACAAAGAGGTAGATTTAAATAAAAAATGTTAGAATCACTAACTTTAATAAGGAATGCTACCTCGGAACATCCCTATGTAACACAGGCAAAGCTGATTGTCCTTTCATTCGCAACTCTTGAAGAGCTTAATTAAAAACAGTTCTAAAACAACGCGTTTACACTACATCTATTCACAACAAACGATTAAATAACATAAATAATGAATACATAAGACACAGTGCGTTGTGTTGTAATAATACAAAACCGTGACTATATAAGGAAAACAATTTCTTTTCAAAGAAGTAGTATTAACAAAGTCTTCCCTCCCGACTGCTCCAGTCAGGATGACACCAATCTCTTATACAACTTTAGCTGCAATCTTGCGTATCGTTGCGACTTTTCACAATTTTCGTCAAGCACTCCACCATTTCAGGTATCACGAAAAACTCCTTAGCCCCGCCTATTGCGTCACAATTGAAGACTTCGTATATGAAGCCGTACAACATCAACAAACATGGCAGGACAGAGGTCACTTTTAAAACAAAGTCTTTGTTTCTAACATTTTCTTAAGTTACGGATATACCAGCATCGTAAACGGTAGTGTAAACATGATGCTTGGTTGTTTTATTGTCACTGTTTTCATAAGGTACCTGCACGGTACAAAATACACCTTAAAGCACGCGTAATTGTTCCTTTTTTTCACCCGGATGTACCTTTACGTGTGCTTTAAGGCGTGCTCAAAGATACGATTTTGTGCAGTGCTATTCTTGGTGATGAGTGGTTGTGCTTAATAAATAACTATTGGAGATATGGATAGGGATGCCAGGCGTCCTTTGCCTTCTTGGGGACGCACTGTTGCGTGGTGGCGTCTCCTCTGAACCCGGCCTTGCAGCGGTCACACTTCTTGCCCTCTGTGTTGTTCTGGCAGTCCTGGAGGATGTGAAAAAACAAACATTTACTGATAGTCTTTGGCGTTTTTTCGTTCATGTATTCTCATAATTGTATTTATAGAAAGACGTTACTTTTAGCTGCTGAAGTTTTGCTACCTAAAGCCACTGTCACACATTCAGAACCTTCCCCCGACCACCAACCAACAAAGGCTGAAGTTCGGGAGCAGTCTGAGGCCACGACTACCTTTTTATATGAATCGAATCAAATTTGAGTTAAATTTTAGTCAAATTTGACGCCCACTACTGACCTAGTCCCGAACACCAGCCAACTCCCGCCCACACACAAATGTTTCGAACATTTTGAAACATTCAAATAGCCGATCTCGCCTAACACCAGCCAACCACAGCCGACCTTGCTCCCGAACTAGTCCTAGCAATGGTTGGGGGGAGGGTACGGCAGTGTTCGGGGGGCTTCGGCCATGTGTGACAAATTATACGTTGAGATACATCTGATTGGACACACTGGCTCCAAATGCAACGGCAATGAACTGTCATCTTCGTCTACACACGCGCACATAGGGATCCCTGTACTGTCTCACTGGTTAGTACTCACACGTCAACAGTACTACAATCATCCTAAATATCATCATTCTATCAACAAGTATACAAAATTACCATCGCCTCTATATTCATATTAGTCAAAAGTCATTATAAAGTTAGAACTAATGCTTATACAATTACTAAATAATAATAATAATAATAATAAGTTTATTGCAAATTCATGCCCGAAGGGGCTAATTGCAAGGACAAAGGAAAGATAAACAATAGTAAACATTGAAGTGACAATAAAACAACACGACTATTCTATTTCTAATACTAGCTATTGTTGGGTTTGATTTCTTTTCTGTGTGCAGCGGAGGATGAATTGCCCGATGGTTTGCGAGATGTATGAATTTGGGGGTGTTAATAGAAATGCGCTTTTTTGTAGACTGGAAAGGTGGATAAAGCTAGGAAACATTTTGGTAACTGTTTCAAATAACCCATCTCTTTCAGCGCTGTACTGCGGGCAATGGCAAATAAAGTGTATTTCATCCTCTACTACATTTTCTGTACAATATTTACATGTTCTATCGCTCACAGGTAATTGTTTATATCTACCCTTTTCAATTTCTAATGTATGTGCGCTTACTCTAAGCTTACATATGGCTGATCTTACATCGAAGTCTTTGACGTACAGATAACGCTCCATGGCGTACACAGATTTGAGATGCTTATACAATCTTAACTTGCCGACGTCAACAGAAAGATTGTGCAGAAAGGTTTGTATATACATGTCAGTAAGTCTTCTTCTAAGTAGTGTACAAATATGTTGCATGTCAAGTTCAGTACTGTCGGTATGCCAGATAAAGGACAAACCGCTATGGTCAAGCACTTCTTTTACGTGATGTAAGAAATTTTTCTTGTGGTTATTTGTGAGCAGATGTTTTTGAGATAATAATGCGTCGGCTTGTAGGGGATGTGTACTGGTATCCAGTTGTCTAAAAGCATCAGCTGATTCTCCTAAACAACAACAGAACGTGTTTTACCAGACAGTTGCCTTGTGGGTCACACTTGTCGGAGTTCTTGTTGCAGTCACACTTTGTTGATGGTAAGGGTGGCTGAGGCTTGGCGCCTGACGTCGGTACCTTCCCGCCATACACTGCGTATGGTAGGCAGTCCTGGGGCGTGCCTGTGGTAGAGTCTCCCCAGTACCCTGCCTTACACCGCTCGCACTTGAACCCCTCCGTGTTGTGCTGACAGTTCTAAAAGATAATGGTCGAATGATTTTTTTGTGTTCTTGTACATATGTAAATACGTTTGGGAACGCATCTATAGCAGCGACACCTATGCTGCAGTGCAATGTGAACCAGTCAGAATTGCCCCGATGAAGGTGACAGACAGTCACCGAAACGTCGGCTGAATAAAACACTTGGTTGTGTAGAAAGAGTCTCTTTAATCAGTGACTTACCAACCTGATGAAACTATTCACGGGATAATTTTTACTTCCGAAAATAATTTCCTCAGGTTGGTAGAACATAGGATATTGGGATTTTCTCATACACAATCAGTGATTCTTCCTACCTTGCTTACGTTTCAACCGATGTCTATCTAAACTAAGCCACGTTTGGGATTGTCTTCTCGCCGCAAAAGCGCCACCAGCATCGGCTACGTAAACATATAGCTACATGTATAGCGGCGAGAAGCAGTACTCCAGGCAGCTGAGAAAGGTGTCTACTAGACATCGAAACGTGGGCAAGGTAGGAAGAATCGAATCACTGGGTATAAGAAAACCCCAATATGGAATGTTTTTAGTTGGCGACAACAATGAAGATTCAAATTATTATCTGTCATTTCTCCCGCCAGTCTACGGCTACTAAATGTACTTTGAATTCAGTCATGTGACTCAATTAATGATCAGCGGTCCATGGAAGTCTATATCGCCCCCCGTCGTGGGTGGGAGGGTGTGTGTGTCCTAGTGTTAGTAGCTTCTCATTTTTGTTTGTTTGTTTGTTTGTTTGTTTGTTTCGCATAACCGTTTGACCACCTTTAGGGTAACACACCAGTTTGGAAAGTAAGTACAAGCTGCGTAAGATCGGAGTGTAGATTTTGAACCACTCACACTGGGAAGGACCCCTACTCTTTTCGATAAGTGTGGTGGGATCTTTAACGTGCTCGAGGTGTGGATCTCTTCAAACACGGGACTCCGGCTTTGCGTACTGTCAAAGAGGACGTCCCTAACCGAAGCTAGGTACTCATTTTCACCTGCGTCGAGTGAGGAAATATGTGTGCATTGTCTTTCCCAAGGACACAACACTGGGGCCTGCCAGGGATTCCATCCCAAAACCTTCAGATGCTGAGACAACAAACCTAACCACAAGACCACCTTTCCATATTACAGGGTAACTTACGTTAAAAATTATTAAATGATATTTTTAGCAAACAGAAAAAATGAATTGTTTACTTACAACACAATTATCTGAGGCGTCACACAGGGACGTGTGCTTGTGGCATTTCTCGAAGCAGGTTGTTGGTTTCGGTGGCTGAGTTGGTGGAACCGGCTTGGGGGTTGGCTTTGGACCAGGTTTCGGCGTAGGTTTTGGACCAGGTTTCGGTGTAGGCTTTGGACCAGGTTTCGGTGTGGGTTTTGGAGCAGGCTTTGGTGTTGGGTTGGGGGCGACTCCGGCTGCATCAAATAAAAGGCAACAGTTACAGTTTGATGGGATGCATAGATGTAAACTACAAACACCCTTATAAAAGTCTTATTTTGCAAGTTCTTGCAACATGAAGCAATGTATAGAATGAGTATACAGACAGTGCATGTTAAGAATGGTGACAAGTGGAACGAGTGACTATTCTAGTACGTAACTGGCACGGAATACAATGTAAACCTTTTGTGTTTGACTTCTTTCAGTTCTTGGACGCAGTGGAAGACGAAGTGTCCAACTTTTTCTGCAATGAATGGGTTTTGAAAGTTAAACAGGGCTGTAGTTTTCTTTTCGTAAGTAAACGTCTGAAAACGGTGGTGAGCTTTGGCGGCTTCTTTAAATAGCTCTTTTCTTTCCTGATCGTTAAAGGGGCAGTTGGAGATAAAATGTATTTCGTCTTTCACCGCTTTTGACATACAGTGGTTGCAAAGTCTTTCCCCTGCAGGTAACTTTTTGTACCGCCCTATCTCAATTTCAAGAGGGTCGGTGAGCATCACATCACATCAAGTCACACGAGAGCAACATGTAGAACTTCAGAGGCGCGCAGATATTTATATTTTTGATGCGTCTAGACAAACCCTGTATCACGAACATCATCTGTTCTCACATTGTACAAAGAAGCGAGAAGAAGTTAGCCACTCTGTATTAGCTTAGTCACTAGAAACCTTTGTATTGGCCTAGTATAGCACCTTTATATGATCCTTATGTATGTATTACTAAGCAGTGTATCTTTTGTCTCCACTTTTCTGTAATATTTTTGAGTGTCTGTGAAGTCTTGACCTGTGCCTAGCCCGTCGCGGCATGAACATACAATAAAGGTCTTTCATTCATTCATAGTCTGCTGAGACTGAACTGCCAAAGAAGAAGAGGAAGAATGTGAGCATAATCTATGTGAAAAGTGACGAGTCTTACGGCAGGGTGCATCCTCGTCCGACCCGTCTGTGCAGTCCTTGGTCTTGTCGCACCGGTACACAATCGGGATGCACTTCCCGTCAGTCACACACTTGAACTGGTTGTACATACAGGGGTTCGCTGTGGAAACAAACAAACAAAAAACATATGATTTTCTTTGGTTCATTCCAAGGTATTGTTTTCTAAACATGTACAAGGGGAAAATTTGTAATGCGCCGCTATTGCCCCAATTTTCCCCTTTTCAGCAGACCCTCCCCTGATGTCCTTGTCACACATAGCCGAGTATGGCCTCCCGAACACTGCCGAACTCTCCAAACCATGGTTAGGAGTACATGTAGGTCTGGGCCAAGGTCGGCTGGTGTTCGGCCAGATCGGCTACTGTTCGGCTGCGCCAGCCGAATGTTTCAAAATGTTTAAAACAATCTGGTGTGGACGCGAGGTTCGGCCATGATTGGCTGGTGCTCGGGAGTAGGTCTGTGAGTGTCTGGGGGTCAAATTTAACTCAAATTCGATTCAATTCGTCTCACAGAAAGGCGGGGCATAAATCTGATAGTGTCCTCATGTATATGCATGACTTGTTATTTGCATGTATATAATGTGGTCATGTATATTTATGACTTATTATTTGCATAAATGGGAAAATACCATGCTCCCGTAACCCAGAACAGTCACTCCAAGAGTCCCAAACCCCGTACTTACGTGTTGGGCAGCTGACTTCGTCCGTGCCGTCCTTACAGTCGGTCTCCCCGTCACATCTGTACTTGTGATAGACGCACTGCGTCCCGCTGGTACACATGAACTCTTCATTCGTGCATCCGGCCTGTGATCCTGATGAGGCAGTCATGACACAGCAATGAGTATTAGTATATAGTAGAGTGGATTCATTCCTCAAGCTGACCGCCATCTATCACACACAGTCGTCCCTCAGTAAGACATCGGGAGCCGCTTAGTTCCCGTTTAGAACTTTTATTCAGGCTTTCACGACCGACCGGTTTCACCCTGTGGGCTTCTTCAAGTGCACGTGTACAGAGGCTAAACGATGCAAGTTCACGAGGTTTTCACTTTTATACCTTTCCAGTGCATATCACCCTGGGTAACATGATACCATACAGCTCTGTGACAGGCTGAATAAAGTTCTAAAACGGTAACTATGTGGCTCCAGATGTCTTACTGAGGGATGACTGTGGTGTGCTAGACGTCGGTCAGATTGAGGAATGAATCCACTCTTCAATATACAGCAATACTCATTAATCATAATAAAATCTATCCACTAGGATTGGACGCTAAGACATACTGTAGGCCTAACCTGTGCGTATCTGATTTGTAACCGATCATTTGGCGTTTTGTAAATAGTAAGGCCCACAATTTGGACAAGTGTCTAAATTACTAGAAATCCTATACCCTTACCACCCCCCTGAAAAAGTCTCAATTGTTCAAAGTATCGACTTTGCTCATCTACAGAGAGGTTAGGAAAATAAGGAAGCCAGATTACTTCTATTATTGGACCTAGAGATTAGCATCATCAAAATCTGCTTACAAACCTTTTGAAAACCAAAGTTGAGTCCGAAAAGTTGAGTCCTTCTTCTTAATGCTTGTTTACCACAAAGATTATTATTATTATAACTTCCGTACCAAGATGTACCCAACTGCCTTTCGGAAAGAGCCCGCTAGGTGGCATTTATATCCAGACTTATCAACACTAGCACGTCGGCAGAACGTACTGCGCCTGCGCAAAACCCCGATTTTTCACGTTTTTCATTGGATGTTTGGTCAACGTTGCATCAAAATTTTGCCTGTTGCAGACGATATCTTTTCCTATACAACATCTGAAAACTACAGACAGGCTGTCAATCTTATATGCTCTAATACAACCTTATATGAGACGTTCTGCCAAAGTGCTATGCACAATACATTACAGGTTTCGCACAGGTGCAGTACGTTATGCCGTTGTGCTATCAACACTCATGAACATACAGGTAAGTTCTTGGCGTATTCTCACAGTTATTCATCTACGGACCAATAAGCAAGCAATTAGCACTGCAAAGACAAAATATGTTATTCGGTAAATTTAAAAACAGAAATATTAGGAGCTTGGGGGACAAAGAAACGTATTAGTAGGCTCGAAGCTAATCTAATATGAAAATAAATGATCAAGGTATTGATAATCTGAAATAAACGTCGTTATTAATACTATGATGAAATTAAATACATGAGTAAACTAATAGCTACAGGAAAAGAGAAATTTGAAGTACGTATGGGTAGAAGGGATTTTTTTAATGTAGAGAAGAAAACAATTTGTTTTGATATGATTAGAATGGTTAAAGGTTGTGAGGTAAAAGAGATTTTATCTTCTATAAGGACATTTTTTAGAACCAAGATGGAAGGAGGAAATTTTGATGGAGAGACGAAGATTTTTTTTTCGCCTTTGTACCAGGATTGGTCTTGGGGTCCGGTCTTGGATCAGGTTTTTTTGGATTTGGCTTTGCTGCGGGCTTTGGCGCAGGCTTTGGCGCGGGTTTTGGAGCAGGCTTTGGCGCGGGCTTTGGAGCAGGCTTTGGAGCAGGCTTTGGCGTGGGTTTTGGAGCAGGCTTGGGATCGGGCTTTGGATTAGGCCCGGGATTGGGGGCTGGAGCGGCTGCAACACAATAAAAAGCAACAGTTAGTCGCAGTAAAACTTGTTCACGTTTCTCTTACCGCATGAGCCAGTGCATTCTTTGGCAATACGTACTAGCCTTGTGGGGACTCTGCCAAATGACGTTGGCCTCCTTACTATTCGGGCCATGGCCTCTAACGAGCTGTCAGCCAATCAGAGAAATCGCTTCGAGTTGGGCGAAGCAAAAGCGATTCCTCTGATTGGCCTACAGCTCGCTCCGAATAGTAAGGAGACCGACGTTATTTGGCAGAGTCCCCACAAGGCTAGTACGTATTGCTGGGAGTGGGACTCTGCCGTGGGAGAATGGGGCCAGTGAAGATGTTGCCTTTCTGGACGCCACTATAGTTTCAATACCTGCAGTACGCTTTACCTTTGCAAGGCGGCGCTCCTGCAGCTGTGATTGTTCGTCCCGAGACGCAGGCGGCGATCTGAAGGTAGCAGGTGTTCTTGTACTTCCTCCCGTCCGAGCCGCACACGGGGTTATTCGACTGGTCCGTGCAGGTGGGAGGGCAGGAGGAACTGCCACCTAGCGGAACAGGGAAAAATTGAATGGAAAAGGTGAAGATTAGCTTTTCAGTCAGCTCATCTGGACTAAGATATATGTCTTTGTATCCAGCCTCTCTGTACATCCCTACGTTTTATCATCTTTATTACCTGCGTGGAAGGGCATATCCCTCCGCAGGAAGTACTGTTTTCGGTCGTGTTTTTGTGTTCGTAGCCGTCGACCGCCACGGGTGGGAATTTTTGGTTGACAGCCAAACTGCCCCTATGGCCTGCCGCGGGCTACAGGAGTGAGTGAGTAAGTGAGTAAGTGAGTGAGTGAGTGAGTGAGTGAGTGAGTGAGTGAGTGAGTGAGTGAGTGAGTGAGTGAGTGAGTGAGTGAGTGAGTGAGTGAGTGAGTGAGTGAGTGAGTGAGTGAGTGTGAGTGAGTGAGTGAGTGAGTGTGTGAGTGAGTGAGTGAGTGAGTGAGTGAGTGAGCGAGCGAGTGAGTGTGAGTGAGCGAGCGAGTGAGCGAGCGAGTGAGTGTGAGTGAGTGAGTGTGTGAGTGAGTGAGCGAGTGAGTGAGTGTGAGTGAGTGAGTGACCGAGCGAGCGAGTGTGAGTGAGTGAGTGAGTGAGTGTGTGAGTGAGTGAGTGAGTGAGTGGGTGGGTGAGTGAGTGAGTGGGTGAGTGAGTGAGTGAGTGAGTGAGTGAGTGAGTGAGTGAGTGAGTGAGTGAGTGGGTTGGTCGGTGGGCGGGTGTTTGGGTGAGTGAGTGAGTGAGTGAGTGAGTGAGTGAGTGAGTGAGTGAGTGAGTGAGTGAGTGAGTGAGTGAGTGAGTGAGCTATAATTCACGGTGGGTTTGACGGATTTTTAGTATATGATTAGTTATTGGGGTCCAGATGATGCTTTCTTTTTTCTTTGTATCTGTATTTTCAGGTATTGAAATAAAATACACCCCCGTGCTGTATGTGGTGTGGTATCGTCTATCAACACCTGTTGTGCACTTGTGGGACCAATGGAGTATACCACACTACTTTTATAAGGGGGGTAAGCCTGTATTGTGTATTATAATTATTACATAACCCATCTAAGTTATGTAGTGTTACTGAGAACATTGATGTCTGAAATTGTTAGCAGTTGTTGTAAACATTATGCATTATATACTTCCCGGATGTTTCAAGTACAGGCCTACTGCATTCCTACAACGTTGGTGCTCGACTTTCAGAAAACCAGAAGCTTAGACACAAGTATCAAGTTTCGCGCCCTAGTTCCGTCACAGAAAAAACTTTGTCACTTACACGATAAATTCTAGACCAAACGGCGGGAAAATTCCTCACCCAGCTGAGGTCGTGTCCTTTTTTTTATACTCACTTGTCTTAGATCAGCGAAAAATCATGTCAAGGGCAAGAAGTAATCATTGTTGAGCTAGGAGCTAGATGTTCTGAGTCACATCAAGGACCTATATACTGTCCTTGGTCACATTTGATTTATTTGTCTGTTTCGCATAATCGGTAAACCGCCTTTAGACATAACGCACCAGTTTTGTACAGTAAGTACAAGCTGCTGTAAGGTTTGAACCACTCACACCGGGAAGGAACCCTGTTCTTTTCGATAAGTGCAGTGGGATCTTTAACGTGCTCGAGGTGTGGCTGTCCTCAAACACTGGACCTTCAGCTTTCCCAAGAGGACGTCCCTAAAATAGCCCACACGAGGCACACTCGGTTTGTGGTGCCACCACAAACTACCAGAATGTAAACAAACATGACTGACAGTTGTGTTTCTAACTTTAAAACACACTCTTGAGGTGTCATATTTTGGCACGTCCACTTCCTGACTGATACATATTTGCAATAGAGTAGGGTTAATTCAACTTACTTTGTAAAGAAAATTTACTTTTTTTATCGTCCTGATGTTACATAATGCAGCTTTAAACCAGCTGTACTGAAACGTTTTAACTCCCGGGCATGCCGGCGTGGTTGAAATTCTTCACCTTGAGATGACGCTCTCAATTCTCGTCCTCATTAAATCTCGCGGCCTTTCTAACGAGAAGCACATGAGTTCTGACATGGAGCCCAGCTAGCGGGTCATGTGAACTTGTGGATGGACGTGAGCGTGCCCACATGTGCGGTATCTGCTTTAGGGTACTGGCGAAATGACAGTCCATCTGACTTTTATGATAATGTATCACGGCCACAGTCAATTGATTATATGGATAACACCCGCGCGCGCGTCAGTTTTCGTCCGTTTCCAAAAAAAAAAAAGAAGTTTGCAACCATACCCCTCTCACACTTTCAGGACCTTCCCCCGAACACCAGCCGACCAAGGTTGGCTGAAGTTTGGAAGCAGTCTGGCCAGATTTAGGCCACGCCTACCTTTCAATACGAATCAAATTTGAGTTAAATTTGAGTCCAATTTGACTGCCAACCACGCTACGACCGCTACTGACCTACTATCGATCCCGAACACCAGATAACCACCAGCCAACCATGGTCGAACATCCCGTCTACACCCGAATCATTTAAACATTTTGAAACATTTGGCTGGCGCAGACGAACAGTAGCCAACCTAGCCGAACACTAGCCAACCACAGCCGACCTTGCTCCCGACCTACTCCTAACCATGGTTGGGGGGGGGGGGGTCGGTAGTGTTCGGGAGGCCTTATTTGGCTATGTGTGGATGGCAGAGGTCGAAACTGAAAAGAAGTAGATGCCAAAGGAAGGGAAGCAGCCTTAGCAGGGCTCGAATTACCACAAAGTCTTCAAATCCCAAAGTCAAAGGAGAGCAAAAATAAAGAATTTATTGTTTGGTACACCATGCTCTGTGCGTGCGCGCTTAGATTTCATAACTTCTTCTTCGCACACTTGCATCAGTGTTGGTGCCCAAAGGATGTCATCCATGCCCTAGTAATCAAATCAGTATGGCCTAAGTGTGGGAGACCTACAACGTATGTAGAACCTCACAGGAATAGAAAGGTTAACTGTTAAGTCTGCCATCTCCTAGGCCTTGACCGACAAAAACACCATAAGGGTTTTAGTCTTCTGTTCCTTTTGTGGAGGCTCGGTAATCTCCAAGCAGATCTTTTTGTGGCTGCAAGACAGTATCAAATTCGCAAAGCGGTATCAAATTCTCAGGGCAGTATCCAATACACCATCCCGCATCCGAGTTTGCTGGCAAGACAGCATCAAATTGGCGGGGCAGTATCCAATGCGCCACCCGAGATTGGCTGGCGCATGGCGTAAAACCAGTACAACAAAAGAAAGCCAAATAAAAACGCCCCAAACACGTCAAAAATAAGCCGAAACCTAAACCTCTGCTTGGAAAGTAGAGGTTCTTATCATGCCAAATTCGGTTTACATCCAACCTATTCTCTTATATCAACGTGAAACATTTGACAAAATTAAGACCGTCCAGTGCAGTTTGTAGACGATATGTTCCGAGTTTTGGCACTGGACATGGCTGGCTGAACGGGTTGCACATGTTACTTATTACGTGAGGTTTGGAGATAGAGGCTCGTTTGTTGGCGAATTGCGGTCTGACCCTGCTTGACTGTCTGGAACTTTTCATCGTCTTCAGTCAACTGCTAACATGTCTCGATACATGTTTTTTTTTTTTTATCATTCAATAAACTACTGCATTACTATATTGCGAAAGGTTTCCAGAGTAGCATAGCTAATATCATTTGCTGTCAAACCTATATAGATCTTTCACGTGCTTAAATTTAAATACAAAACCACACAGGCCTCGCGCGACAAATTCATTAATGGTTTTGCCGTTATGTTATATAACCTTGAGCATAGCCAAAGGCTGCAGTTTACAACAAATAGTGGTGATGTACATGCATGTTAGGCGTATGACCAGGAAGATCGAACACTGCGCAAAATCCTATCTTTAAGCATACCTTATAAGCTTAAAGCGTCGATCCGTAAAGCGTCGTTGCTGTTGAGAACAAAACTCGTTACTTCTTACCTCGGCATCCCTTCTCATCTGAGCCGTCCCCACACTCTGAAACCCCGTTGCATCTAACTCTCTTGTGCATGCAGACTCCATTCCCGCATAGGAACTCATGGCAGGGGTTACCTGGGTAGTAAAGTGGCGGCTGGACAGGTGCAGGGGCGGGGACTGGAGCTGGCGCTGGTCTTGGGACAGGTGCTGGGACTGGAGCTGGTCTTGGGACAGGTGCTGGGACTGGTGCTGGTCTTGGGACAGGAACTGGAGCTGGTCTAGGGACAGGTGCTGGTCTTGGGACAGGTGCTGGTGCCGGCCGTGGATAGGGGTATGGTACAGGGTACGGTGCCGGCTGAGGGGCTGGCCTAGGCGCTGGTGCCGGCTGTGGGTACGGGTACGGGTAGGGGTACGGTACCGGTTGCGGCGCTGGCGCTGGTCTTGGGACAGGTGCTGGGACTGGTGCTGGTCTTGGGACAGGTGCTGGTCTTGGGACAGGTACTGGCGCTGGTCTTGGGACAGGTGCTGGTCTTGGGACAGGTGCAGGCCGTGGCACTGGGGCCGGCTGTGGGTACGGGTATGGGTAGGGGTACGGTCGCGGTTGCGGCGCTGGAGCTGGTTGTGGGGCAGGTCGTGGGTAGGGGTACGGTACCGGTTGCGGCGCTGGAGCTGGTCTTGGGACAGGTACTGGTGCTGGTCTTGGGACTGGTGCTGGTACAGGTGCTGGTCTTGGGACAGGTACTGGCCGTGGCGC
Organism: Branchiostoma floridae x Branchiostoma japonicum; assembly: GCA_013266295.2. Classification (NCBI taxonomy): domain Eukaryota; kingdom Metazoa; phylum Chordata; class Leptocardii; order Amphioxiformes; family Branchiostomatidae; genus Branchiostoma; species Branchiostoma floridae x Branchiostoma japonicum. Next base: position 30,026,283 of record CM023823.1, on the reverse strand, counting down.
TGGTGCCGGCTGTGGATACGGGTACGGGTAGGGGTACGGTCGCGGTTGCGGAGCTGGAGCTGGTCTTGGGACAGGAACTGGAGCTGGTCTTGGGACTGGTACTGGCGCTGGTCTTGGGACAGGTGCTGGGACTGGTGCTGGTCTTGGGACAGGTGCTGGGACTGGTGCTGGTCTTGGGACAGGTGCAGGCCGTGGCACTGGGGCCGGCTGTGGGTATGGGTACGGGTAAGGGTACGGTCGCGGTTGCGGCGCTGGAGCTGGTTGTGGGGCAGGTCGTGGGTAGGGGTACGGTACCGGTTGTCGAGGTGCCGTCTGTGCCGGGGACGGTTGTGGAGCTGGTCGGGATGCCGTTTGCGGGGACGGTTGTGGGTACGGGTAGGGGTACGGTACCGGTTGTCGAGCTGCAGTTTGCGGGGACGGTTGTGGAGCTGGCCGAGATGCCGTTTGCGGGGACGGTTGAGGAACCGGCCGAGACGCTTGTGGATACGTCGGGTACGGGTACCGTGACGGGACAGACTGCCCTGCCGTCCGCGAAGGAACCGAGTTGACGGTCCCCTGCCGAACGTCCTTGCTTGCCTCTTCCCCCGAAGAGCTGTCCCGTCGGGTCCTGAGAAGGCCGCGAAGTTTCCCCACTTGGAAGGGTGACCCCGCGCACAAGGATCCCAGGAGCAGGAGCGCGAAGACTACAGACAGACGAGCCATGGTCCCGTCGAGGAGATTGTCCTGAGCGCGTGTACAGCACGGGAGGGGTACAGCGGGAGTGAGCGCGCAGCAGCCGCCCCGGCCAGACACTGAGCCCGTCGTCTTGTTCCAATTAAACACTCGTCAGATGCCTGTGTCCCCTCCTGATCCATAAATCACCGGGAGGGCATGAGGCTTCGCGTGAGCGCTTCGTCAATTACCCATTTATTATCTAAACACGCTCGCCCATGATCAAAGCTGTCCCCCGCCGGCAGAACACCTCAAAAAAGACGGACGGAAGCCTATTAGTGCCAAACGGGAAATCAAAACCAGAAAAAGGGTTCCCTTTACTTTTAGTCCGTAGGCGGAGGATTACGAAAAAGATGTTCACAGGAACCTAAATATAACACAGCGCCAACCAAGGAGGTTTCTAATGACACCGTGGAAAATATTTACACACTTTTGTTGACAATTAATTCACTGCACAGGATAAGGATCAGCAAAGCCCGATGCCTTTTTTTCTTGTTTCACAGGACCGGTTAACTGCCTTTAGGAGTAACACACCAGTTCTGTTCAACAAGTTGTGTAAGACCGCACTGGACTGTAAGGTTTGATCTGCTCACACCGGGAAGGACTCCTACTCTTTTCGATACTTCTCGTGCTTGGGTTGTGGCTCTCCTTGGACGATGAAAATAAAATAAAAAGAGAGAGGAGAAACTTTAGAGGTTGTGGCACTGCCACCGAACAGCGTCTGGTAGTCAGGGCAGGATTTTCTACTTGTTGGTAAAAGAAATTGTAACGACTACACTGTGGTAAAGGCAACTTAAAAACAAACGAATGTTAGCCATGGGCAAGGGAGTGTATCTTGTAGCACCATTATATACGCAGGGTATTTTTTTTTACTGGTCACCCTATAATGTCCTTGAAGACACGAAGTGCACTTCAAGGTCACGGGTTACATGAATCAGACTGTACCAGCATTTCTTCTCCCCGAGGAGGTTCCATCTTGATTGTTCTCCCTATAAAGTCAGAAACATCATGATTGTGACAAGCTCGACTCACTGAGAGTGAGGACTAACTGACTCAGTAGGAGAAGCAGGGGTTACAAACTTGGCTGCCCGGGATCTTGTAGGCGGTTTACTGTGAGGCCATGTTGATTTGATTACATGGATGACATCCACGCACGTATCAATATTCTTCCGTTTCCAAACAAAGTTTTCGACCATACTGTAAATCATACAAAGCAGCTGCAAAATGAGCAAATATGTGCCGTAAATTGCCCCAAAAAATATTGGAAAACGATACTAATGTCGTAGAATGCCAAAATAAATTCCAAAGGAAAAGAAGAAAATTTGAATAAATGAAAATGAAGAGTCTATTGTTCGGCAGACCACACTCTGTGTGTTAGGTCATTTGTTCAACCTTCATGACCATGTACGTAGATTTCATTATGAAGGCAACTTTTTTTGGCCACACGTTTTTTTATTCGCACGCTCGCATCAGTTTTGGGGTTCCCAGAGGATGTCATCCATATAATCAAATCAACATGGCCTAAAGTCGTCCTCATTACCCTGGGGGTTAGCGACAGTTTGGTGAGACATACTTCTCTCCCCAAATTTACGTTAGATAAACGGGTGGGAAAATCACGGAGTGTTTGCGCACGGGGGACCGAAAATATCTCACGTACGCCACGAGGTCAGGAGGCCTCTAGGTTTGTGAGATGTGTGCCGCGGCCTTGGGGCCACCCCGGGCCACAGAGTGCATGCTGTGTCACGTACGGTTCACGGTATCAAATACGTGCGGATAGCCTTTGTCATAGTTTCACTCACTCAATCACAGAAGTGCCCTACTTCCTCATTTAACGTTTAGAAAGCTTTTAGACATTCGGTCTGGTACCTGCCAGTTCATTAGTGGTTATATTAAAGCTCTTGTTTCTCATATCCATCTATTCGTTCATTTATTCATTCACTCACTAGTTCTCAGATCATTAGTACTGGTCGATGCAATGGTATCGTTTGTCCTCTCGTTGTCGTTCCTATCTTCCTTCAGTTCATACATACAGAGTTACGTTCTCAAGGTGTGGATTTAATTTTATTTAATTCTCTCTGTCCAGATCATTCTTTCATTCATTCATTCATTCATTCATTCATTCACTCATTCTCAGCTGAAGTCCTTAGTACTGGTCAATGCCATGCTTCCGTTTGTTTTTTCGTTCTTATCTTCGTTCTTTTCAGGTCATAGGTGCTGAGCTGCATTCTCAATGTGTGGATTTAATTTAGATTCATCCTTCTCGCTCTTTCTCTCTCTATCTTCCAATCATTCTTTCATTCATTCACTCGATCTCAGCTAAAGCCTTTAGTACTGGTCAATGCAATGTATTCGTTTGTTCTGTCGTTCCTTTCTTCTTTCCAGTTCATGCTACATTCTCAATGTGTGGATTTAATTTCAACTTATTCTCCCTCTTTGAAGAGTCTCTCCCTTTCTCTTTCTCCCTCCCTCTTTCTGTCTCTTTCTCTCTCCCTCCCTCTCTCCCTCTCTCTTTCTCTCTTTCTCTCTTTCTCTCTCTCTCTTTCTCCCTCCCTCCCTCTCTCTCGATCATTCGTTCATCTGCTCAGACCTCAGTTTGCAGATCAGTGTGGCATATTTGCATATATATGAAGTCCGCATGTATCCATAAGTAATATTGCATAAGCCATGGCATATTTCAAAGTAACCGAGCCCGTGAAGTTACCACTGGGACGTCATTTAACAAAACCCACAATGATAGCGGGAAGCCTCCAGTTGCTGCTTTCCAGAGATAACCCATGCCACATGGTCGCCACATGTTCCGTTCCACATGAAAAGTTCGGGGCCGCAGCCGTCAAACTTCGCCTCGTCACTGGGACGACCTGACCATGGATCAAAGTCGATCCTAATCCAGACGTGCCTGTAAGGATCTGTACAGTCTCAGCGGATTCAGGAATCCCCGGAATGGAACAGAGGAATCTTAAGATGTCCTTGATCTTTACATAGCTTCTAGAAGACCCTGTTTAAATCTGCAGTGTGCAACATTAGGATGATCGATGCAAAATGTTTTTTTTTTCTGGTCATTTCTTCACAAAGTTGAAACCCATTGCAAGTAAATGTCATTCAGGAGGAGGTGTCAAAATATGACACATTACGAGTGTGTTTAAAAGTTGGAAACAGAGCTGTCAGCCATGTTTGTTTAAATTCTGGTATTTTGTGTTGGCACCACAAACTGAGTTGGCCTCGTGTGGGCCGCAGCTGTTTTAGACTAAATTAGTGCCAACCATAAATGTAAGGAATGTGAGATAATTGCAGAAATATGTTGAAAAGTGGAAGTAAATTACAATCACAAGAAGATTTTCATTTAAAATGTTTCGATCTTTGGTGCAAAAATTCTACAAAATACCCTTTAAAATTCTGTTAGACGTAACCAGGCGTGTGAATCTGTTACCCTCAGTACAAGCTTCGGAAGCGTCTGGAAATCGGCCCAATAGACAGATAACATGCCAGGGGAGTTGGTCCGCTAAAGGAGTACAGTTTGCCGCTCTCCTATCTGTCTATTGAGCCAATTTTGCAAATTCTACTATCGCTTGCAGACGCTTCCGAAGCCTGGTAGAGGGTATGATGAATCTATCGTAATTCATAGGCGTTACAAGTTTTTTTTTTTCTTATACAAAAAACGATATATATCTCTCTCGTCTTGAAGAATGACCATGTCATGTGGCCGTGAGTATACGTACAACACAGATACAACCCGAACTTCGGAGCCGAAGGAACCGTGACGACCTGTCTAGTCAGCCTGTATTCTGCAGCATTGGAAGTGGCGCTAATCTCCAAGCAGATCATACGGTGGCAAGCTTAGGCAGTATCCACTAGCCAGAGGAGTGTCTATTATCCTTCCGTGACCAGTGGATACTAGTTCTGCCTTTTATATCATACTCGGGCGGCGATACAGTGTTCCCGACCCGGTATGTATGCCACCGTATGATCTGCTTGGAGATTAGGTGGCGCTACATCTCTAGAGGGGTTTCAATGTAGCCCCCACGTCACTTCCCGTTCGAACCGTTTATTTTTAGCACTGACCAATGCAATAGCCAAGTGGGTAGAGTGCTCGCCTTGCATGCGGTATGTCGTGACTTCGATCCCCGGCCGAGTCATAGCAAAGACTTTATAAATGGTACATACTGCTTTCTCTGCTTAGCTCTTAGCATTCGGGAAAGAGCATGAGGGTTGAACACACCACTACCAGTGGACTAGCGCCCTGCTGTAGTGATTGCACGGCTGTGCGGCCCAGGAATATTGAAACGGAGATGGACGCCGCCCTATGCGTCACCTGATGCGGGAAGGAACTTTAACTAACTAACCAACTAATTAACTTTCTTTTATAGCACTGATTTCGTCACGCCTCGCCCATGTCGCCGTTTCGATTCGTCACATAGAAACTAAGAAAGGAAGGCGTGGCCTAAATCTCGTCAGACTGCTCCCGAACGTCAGCCAAACCTGGTCGACTGGTGTTTGGGAACAATTCCGGGGGAAGGTCGTGAATGTGTGACAGGGGCTTTAGCCGTGTTGCTGAGGGTATAACTCGGGGAAGGGGGCGGGGGGGGGGGGGCAATTTCCTTGGGGTGGATGGTGTCCCTGGAGCCGAGGAGTCGGACCTGTGTAGGCCCTGGGAATAGGCTAACCTGCTGATGTTTCAAAGTGTGCAAAGCAGATTTCACCCGGCCTGCTGGACACCTGGTCTACTGGAATGTGCGGTTACGTAAGACCTGTCGACCACAAGTATAGTAGTAATCCTCCGCGAGATTAAATGTGGATTATGCCCAAGGCAGCCAATTTATACTCTAGCATGCCACATGTGCATAGCATCGCCACCGCAACAAGCCCTTCGTTTGTAATCTCTAAACAGAATCTTTTGGGCAAGGGGGGTCTATATTGGCTGCCTGTAACCATTGGCCGCCCCACTTGGGTGGCGTATTGGATACTGCCTGGCGCAAATTTTGATACTGCCTGGCCAATTTGATACTGCCTGGCCAATTTGATACTGTATTGCAGCCACACAAAGATATGCTTGGAGATTATTTCGTTTGTAGAAGCCATGCGCAAGCATCGGTGCACTGTGTAATGTGTACTACATGTACATGTACATGTACGGGCCTACATGTAGCACCACTGAGGATGATGTGACATAAATGTGGCAGGAGGCTCCGTCTTAGTTACATGTATAGGGCTATAGAACTGATTTCCCCCATGTTAGCTAGGAAGCCTAGGATGCAAGTGTTTCCATCCCAAGCCAAGAAATATATAGGATTTTTCAACAGAGACATCCATGCAAATTGCTGTGCACCGCTAAATGTTGTGAATCGGAACTCCGCTAGATGGCGCTGAAATACGGCAGTCTCTACATTTAGTAGTCATGTGCATTGTACAAGGTTCTTTTGGCTACCTTTGCCCACCCGTTAACACTTGACAGCTATTCTCAGAGGGTCTTGTGATTTCTAGGGATCGACCGATGTTCGCAGGTCCCCAAGCCCTGTCAAGTATATAAGGGCAGATCTACTGGTGAAAAGTACACTGACGATTTTCAAATTCAGACTCTCTGGCGATGAACAGATTCGGCCGTAGTGGCTACTGTACGGCGCCGCTTACGTTCTGTTCACAACAGCCTCCATTGTCACCTCCGGGGAAGGAGATATCCTTCCGCGCAAAGGTACTGTTTTCGGTCATGTTCGTGTGTTCGCAGATATAACTCACGGTGGGTTTGACGGATTTCTTTGATTTTCGGTATATGATTAGCTATTGGCGTCCTAACGATGCTTTTTTTCTTCGTATCTGTATTTTCAGATATTGACATAAGATAATTCGACACCCCCGTACTGTATGTTATGTGGCATCGTCTATCAACAGCTGTTGGGCTATACCACACTACTTTCAGGAAGTTTTTTTTTTGTAAAGCCTGTATTGTATACATGTATTATGATTGTGATATCACCAATATTTTAATATTTTTATTGTATTTGGTATCTGAAAGTGTTAGCAGATGTTGCAAACATTATGCAATATATAAAATACAGTGTACTTCCCGGAGGTTTAGAGTCTCAGATTTCTTGTTACAAGAAGTTTTCTTTTCATCAGTTTTCTTCATCTGCATTAAGGATGGCTAATCAAGCTACGAAAGTTGGCACTCGACATAAGTCAAGTACAATTGTACGTCACGCCAACAAAGTTATATGTAATATGCTAACGAACGAATTCCACATATGCCAGGGCTCGAAATACGTTTTTTCTGCACATTATCTGAAAATTACCTGCAACAGACAAATTTTACCTCCACCTTTCAGAATTTAGAATTTAGGAAGTATGGATAACATTAAATACTATTTAGAAACCATTGCCATTATTTCTTTAATACTTCATAGGTGGTAACAGTCGATGTGGCAAATGAAAAACCACATACACCTAAATGTATGTACAACCCTGTACATATGGGCCAGTGCAGGTCAGGTGCTGGTACATGTAGATATCAGAAATACCTGCACAGCTCCAATTTTACCTGCACCAACCTGCATGTATGTAGATGATATTTCGAGCCCTGAATGTATACAAGTATGTGCACGACAGAATTACATTTCATAACTACCAGGTGACTAGAACTTGTTCTTTGATATAACTTGAAACCATGTGATAAAAAAGCCACGTTTCACATACAGTATTCAACGAAATAAGATACATGTTTAATACAGAGTTAATAACTACATACGTTATTAATGAAAAACAGCATTAACCAAAACAGAAAATTACTACTTTTTTTTGGGGGGGGGCACTATGTCACAACGTCAAGACATATTTAAAAACGGCAATGGCAATTGACGTAACTGAAATTAAGAGTCCAAATGGTGTGTTGAATATTGCTGACTAATCTAGAGATACTAGTATCTACTGTTACATTGTACCTTCGCAAACATGGATTGCTATCTACTGCACTGCACGAAAAGTTGGATTTACCAATAGTAGTAAATGTCAGTAAAGTCGGGTAATGTTTACTTTGCAAACAGTACCGGACTTTAAAATGGTGGCAAATAAAAGTCAAGTCCGGTACTTCCGGTAAGTTGGATTTACCAATGGTAGTAGATGAAATTACCGGACTTTTATTGACTACCATTGTAAAGTCCGGTACTGTTTACAAAGTAAGCATTACCCGACTTTACTGGCATTTACTACCATAGGTAAATAAAACTTTTCGTGTAGTGTGTTGCCTTCCGCTTTTCGTGGTACAAATGGGAAACTACACGACTTTATAATTCATGTGACACTTCTGTAAAGCCTTTAAGCGCAAACAATATTAATAGAGCGCATCATTCAATCATGGTGTGAGGAAGTTGGGTGGTCGGGAGCCGGGGTAAGCGGTGAAAGGACGACAGTCTAGCGGGGTGCTCTTGGTGGCGTCTCCCCAGTACCCTGCCTTACACCGCTCGCACTTGAACCCCTCCGTGTTGTGCTGGCAGTTCTGGAAATAAACGCAAAAAGAAGTAATCAGAGTTTTCAAGTCGGAATTTTTCTGACTTCCAGGACGTATTTGGGGTTCAAGTTCCCCCCCATTTCCTGTGTCTGACCGTTTGACCTCCTGTCATACTGCCACCCCCCCCACCCACTTGCTGTCAACCTACTCTGTGACAGTGTCAGGTACAGGACACAAACCTACAGCTCAGCCACACAAAACTCTTCCAAGCCCTTCTGTATACAGTTTGGTGGTTAAAACCTTGAACTTTCTTTCCCACACGAAACAATGAGAAATCACAGAACAGAGTTTTCACGACCGATCCTACAGCCTCCTTCAAGAATAAAGAATTGTGGGTCATTTCCCGTGTAGATATTTTATCTGTTTTACACCCGACCGACTCATCAATGGTTCTAGTCAGCAGCTATATATGTAATCAGTTATTCAAACGTTTCTTTACTAGTGTTATTATCATTATTATATATGTACAGAATTAGTTCATAACTGTAACGGGGGGGGGGGGACTCGTATAAGTCTGATGGCTTCTTTTTCATCCTCGCAACATTTCCTCTGTTTATGTTTATTGTTTATTTTTTTTTATATTCTGTTTTATACATGTATCTGTAATTTATTTTCTGCATTCTGTTTTTAAACATGTGCAAATAAAATAAATAAACAAACAAACAAAAGAACAGTGACCACAAGGGACGTCATTTTTGCATCTGTGACTAGTACATGTAAATTCTATTACAGAACTTACTATGATACTGTATATGTCATAAATATAACTAATGTGTAACACAAACTCTGGCTGTAGAACATCAGTACTCTCCAAGCAGAGGTTTGGGTTTGGGGCTTATTTTTGGCGTGTTTTATGGCTTTTTTATCGGGCTTTCTTTTTTCACTGGGTTGAGATAAAAGAAAATTTCAGTGAAAAAAGAAAGCCCGATAAAAAAGCCTAAAAACACGCCAAAAATGAGCCCCAAACCTCTGCTTGGAGAGTAGAACACCAGTACCCACCACACATCTGAAGGCGGCGTCACACTGGCTGGTGTGCTTGTGACAGAGCTGGTAACAGTTGGGGGCGGGACTCGGACCGGGACCAGGGGCAGGACCAGGACCGGGGGCAGGACCAGGACCAGGGGCGGGACCAGGACCGGGGGCGGGACCAGGACCGGGGGCGGGACCGGGGCCAGGAGCAGGGCCGGGTGCAGAGCCTGGTAAAGGGAAAACACGGGAACATGTTCAGTATAATGGTATAAAGATCGTGGGTGTTAGTGTACATGTGTGAATTTCCACAATGTTTGTTTGTTTGTTTGTTTGTTTGTTTGTTTGTGTGTGTGTGTGTGTGTGTGTGTTCGTCTGCGTCTATCTCTCTCTCTCTCTGTGTGTGTGTGTGTGTGTGTATGTATGTGTGTGTTTGTGGATGTGTGCATGCGCGCGCGCGTGTGTGGATGTGTGCGTGTGTGTTTGAGTGTGTGTGTGTGTGTGTGCGTGTGTGTTTGAGTGTGTGTGTGTGTTTGTGTCTGTCTATGTGCGTGTGTGTGTATCTGTGTGTGTGTGTGTACGTGTGTGTGCATGTATGTGTGTGTCTATGTGTGTGTGTGTCATCATCATCATCATCATCATCATCATCATCATCATCGCCGCTCAAGTCATCTGTCGACTATGCGGGCCTCCACCGCTTTCCACTGCCTTCTGTCCTGTGATATCCTTCGTGCCCCTTCCCAAGTGATCCTCATCTCTTCTAAGTCTCTCTTAACAGTTTTTTCCCAGGTCATTTGCTGTCCTCCCCTCCTTCTTTTTCCTTGTGGTACCCAGTTCAGTGCCATCCGAGGGAGGCGTGTTCTTGGCATCCTTGCCACATGGCCTAGCCATCTTAGGCCCATCTTAATCGTGCCCTGCGTACCAAGGTGGACAGACTGGGTTGCCCTGTTCTCCTACGTACTTCCTCGTTGGAGATGTGTTGGTACCACCTAACCCTCAGGATTGTTCTCAGCCATCTTTGGTCGGCAGTGTCGAGACTCTTTTCTTGTCTTACTGTCATTTGCCAGGTCTCTGCCCCATAACGTACTGTTGAAATCACGCAGGCATTATATATTTGGATTTTTGTTCTAAGTTTGATATGCCTGTCCTTCCAAACCCTTTTCAGTTTTACCAAGGAGCTTCTGTTTTACGAAGGTTGCAGCTCCAAGCCCGATTCTTTTTCTTATCTCCACATTGACATTGTTTCCCCTGCATGCTGTGCTACCAAGGTAGGTTAACTGCGATACTTCTTGTCTTCTCCATTCAGTTTCAGTGGGGCTACTTCATTCTGGTTTAGTGTCATCACCTTTGTTTTCTTCTTGCTGATCCGTAGACCTATTGAGCTCCCAGTCGTGGAAAGGTTGTCTGTTTTATCAAGGAGTAGAAGCTCCTTGGTTTTATCCTGCATTTTGTGTCGGACTTCACTGAGCAGCGCCAAGTCATCCGCGAAGTCTAGATCTTCTAACTGTCCATGTCTTGACCATGGTGTGTGTGTGTGTGTGTGTGTGTATGTGTGTGTGTGTGTGTGTGTGTGTGTGTGAGTGTGTGTGTGTGTGAGAGTGTGTGTGTGTGCATGTATGTATGTGTGTGTATGTGTGTGTGTGTCTGTGTGTGTGTGTGTGTGTGTATATATGTGTGTGTGTGTGTATGTGTGTTTTCATTGTTGCAGATAATGAATTCTGAAATAGAAAGATATTAACTAACATACGAACGGGCGAGCAAAAAACAGCATTTGCGGAATGGTCAATAGAATATAATGACGTCACTTTCAATACCAAAGTTTAATAGAACCTGAGAGCCAAGCAGTGAATGTGTTGCTCGGTTCCTTACCGCAAGGTGGCGATGCTTCGTCGGAGCCGTCGTTGCAGTCCCGCACCCCGTTGCACAGTTTCAGCTTCGGGATACAAGCGCCGGACCGACAGCGGAATGCATTGTAACTGCAGGGGTTCGCTGTGGGAGGTGTGAACAGAATTATTGTCCCTATTGCGATTGGATGGTAGCCAAGCTCCAAGCAGATACTGGGAGAGAGAATCGTATGGAGACCTCTGACTGCCTACATGTTTTTTTTTTTCTGACAGGCTATTGAATTTAACAAGGTAGCCATATTTTTCTTCCTTTGTCATCTTCAACTGAGGTGAAGCAAGATGCCTTTTCAAACGGCTGGCGTATTTATTGCTTTGAAAGCCATGCACGTCTTCCCTATATATGACCAAAGACTGCAATTATGTCACAACTAAGAAAACTGCAATTAGGTTACAAGTTACAATGTTTGAATCTCTGATCAGTGCCATAAAGGTTGGCTGAAGTTCTGATCAGACTTAGGCCACGCCTACATGTACCTTTCTATACGAATCGAATTTGAGTCAAAGTTGACCACTGCACACGCCCCGAACACTGCCAGTGATCTACCCCCGACAGGGGCTTTACGTTCAATACTTATGTGTCTTTGTCACACGGACGGAAGATTTCTAAGACGTACGTTGCGGGCAGGCGATCTCGTCCGAGCCGTCCAGACAGTCCTTGACGCCGTCACAGCGGCTGAGGTGGGGGACACACTGCGCACCGGTGGCACACGGGAACTGGTCAGTCGCACAGGACGCCGTCGGGCCTGAAGGAGAAGGGGGCATTTACACACAGATACTATGATTGACTTCAGAAACTACGTAAATGACTTTGAAATGTAACGCACCGACCAGCAAATGTAGCGAAATGACCATTATTCAGCTACGTAGTAGCTACGTTTTGGTGAGGGAATGATTTCAGTACAGAGGCTGTGGCTACTAAACAGATTGCTTAACTAATTTCTTAGATAAAGGGCGATTTTCTTTACATTATATGTGTTGCCTTTTATATAACCAAATCATATTGAAATCAATGGTCACACAACAAATCCAATTTTGGTCGCTGTACTGGCGCTAGAAAGGGGGCTTTAGTATGCATCGATGCAAACATTTCCTATAATTCTGAAAAGAAAACTCGGTTTTCAGACGACCTTTACCCGGTATTCAGTTTTGTTATATTCTATAAACATGCAATTAATAGATCTTGCATTACATTTTTGTACATGACTGAACCTGAAAAAAAGGTAAATCTAAAGAAAATGGTACCAGATGAGGGGGAACTTTGGAGGAGCCTACTACGAGACTATTTCTCACCTGGACAAGGCGTGGTCGTAATGGGCTGCATCTGGTAACACGAGGCTATGGCCATCTGACAGGGACTGGGGTACTGCCGGGTTTGCTTCCCGTCCCACCCGCACACGGGCCTGCGGTCCGAGACGTCGCACTGCCGCTGACAGCTGGCGGTAGGCAGGGCGTTCAGCCCGCCTACAGGACCTGGGGGTGCCGGGCCGGACGCGTACGGGCCTGGCAGGGATGGGGAATGGATTTAAAGGGGCGCAACACAAAATGTTAAATTCATTATTTTCCAGTAGTCTACACATTAAAAAGTTTATATATTTCAATTTTTACATTAGTCCGCCAAATGATTACCCTGTGCACGCGTTTGAACTTCGCGCTCTCCTAGCTCGCCCGCCACGATGGCAATGATTAATGCTTTGCTCTGACGTCACCGTTCCGAACCCGCATTTGCATATTGGCAGTGCCACTGGGAGATCACTGGACTGTGATATGCAAATAAGCGGGTTCGCTTTTTGTACCAAAAATTGAAATATTTTGGTTGAGGAGATCTTCGTGTGATTGTAATTTACTTCCAATTTGCAACATATTTGTGCAATTATCTCATCTTTTTGATATTTATAGTTGGTGCTAAAACAGCCCACGCGAGGCGTATTCAGTTTGTGGTGCCACCATAATCTACCAGAATGTTTCCAACTTTTAAACACGCTCGTAAGGCGTCATATTTTTTGCACCTCCACTCCTGACTGGCACTTATTTGAAAAAGAGGAGGGTTGATTCCACTTACAATGTAAGAAAATTTACTTTTTGTATGGTCCTAGTGTTACATAATGCAACTTTAAAGACATCTAATGCAATTTCAGAGTGGCAAAACAACAACAACAAAATCTGGATGAGGTAATCTGTCTGATATGCATAGCACATTTTTGTCATCATTTCATACTTGAAGCGTTTGATATAGCCTAAAAAACAAGCTACTTGGGGAGTCCCTTTATTATTATTTTTTTGTTTTCTACCACCACCAGCAAGAAATAGCTAGAACCACCCTTCGATACGAAACAAGCATTGTCTAACAGATATCAGTATGCTATGGAATAGGGTTGATTCAACTTACTACTACATTTTAAAAAAATGACCAGAAAATTGACTTTAAAAAATTCAGTTTTACTGCCCTAAAATACCTTTGGTGCTACAGAAGCCAGCTCCTCGGCTTCAGGACCAACATGTCCCCAATGAAAATTTACCCAAGAACCCCCTCAGTTAGACCCTGAGCAACAGATCCAAGTAAAGGGTTTTTTGTAGTAAAATTTCCTTGGGGGCATATTGGCCTAGAGCCGAGGAGCAGGCCTGTGTACATGTAATCCCTGGCAACAGTCTGGCATCCAGGCTATCTGTTGCCATACGTCTGTACAAATGCCAACGAAGTCAATACCCTGCACGAAATAAGAACCACTGCGGAAATCGTTTTAAATCCTGGCACAGAGATAAAGAATGTGTGAATGACATCATAATGAAAGCTTGGAAGGTTTTACGCCCACATGTTCTCCTGTGGGCCGACAAAGGGCGAAGTACTATGATGTGCTTTGATCGGCTTTAAGCCCCTGTCACTCGTTCAGAACCGTTTTCCCAGCCAAGCCAAACACCAGCCAAGGTTGCCTGAATTTCAGGAGCACTCTGACCAGATTTCGAATCGAATTTGAGTCAAATTTGTCTGCCAACCACGCCCAGAACTACTCCCAACCACCAGCCAACCACCAGCCAACCATGGCTGAACCTCCCGTACACACCCAAATGTTTTAAACATTTGAAACAGCAGCCGAACAGTAGCCGGCCTGGCCGAACACCAGCCAACCACAGCGGACCTTGCCCCGATCTAACCATGGTTGGGGGAAGTCCGGCAGTGTTCGGGAGGCCATATTTGGCTATGTGTGACGGGCTTAAATGACCTTGAGATACAGGCTTCTTTTGTTACGTCGGGGTACAGATCAGAAGTCTGGCTGTGTGTACAAGATTCACAGAATTCAGGAAGTGGTATAATACCTGATTAAATTACATCATACAATCCCCTCCCCAAACACTTCCAGGAGGTCTGTCAACTCGAAGGTCATGAAAACCCAACATACTACCCAGAAGTCTGAAATCTCCAATTATTATATCTTTTTTGTCATTCATGTACTGACCAACTATATCAAAAGTACATAAATGTTTTGTTATGGTTTACCGAGCATTATAGATGCAGATATAGATACACAAGAACATACACACTACGTTGAATGGCTGACGTCACCATTGCGTTGTGCAGTAAAGGCCTCCAAATGGGAACACTTCTAGTCCCCAGTTAATATCTTTGAAAATCCTTTTTTTTCTTGAAAATGTTGGCCCAATTTAGATACTTTTGGGCTAGAAGGAGCAGGTAGGGTCTAAACTTTAGTACTTTGATCACGTTTAGTTAGTTTCACCAGTTACGTGGGCGTAATGACAGATCTGAGTGGTTAGGTCTTGCATGGCCAGAGCGGATGGCTACATGAGAAACTGAAATCAAAGGCAGGGTTTATTTACTATTGCAGCTGTTGTCCGAGTTTGAGTTGGTCAACCCCGGTTTTCTTTGTATATTTGGGACTCAGACCCTTGTGACGTTTTAGCGCAGACGAATTTATGAGATTGAAATGTGGGAAAGTACTTTTATGAGGTCTTGTTTCAGTGGATTTAGCCAAGGAACTACAGCTGTTTCAGCAAGCTCGTCGTCTGTTTAACCCTAAACAGTATACCTGGGGTCCGCGTGGACCCCAGCACTATGTATTCTGTATTATTTTTTTGTTTCTAAAGATTTTTTTCTGAAATTTCAGGTAATTGTCACCCATAAAGTTGTGCCTCAACACAGTGCAGAAAATTCCGTTTCCCCCATTTTTATAAAATTTTGTATCTGATTTTCTTTTGGGGTCCGCGCGGACCCCAGCCGGCTTTCGATCGTAATGGATACACTGGCGTTCTTATACTTTACTTTATTTTCTTATACTTTACTTTATTTTCAGGCTTTTATGATACGTTACACATGCTTTCTAACAATAATAACATCTCATGTAATTTAATGTGATTTTTATTAATAATTTATGCTAATTCGATGACGTCATTGGTCAAAACCAAGATCCAAGATGGCGGATAATTAAATATATATGACGTCATTGTATGGCGTCACTGGTGTTGCTAAGGGCAACATAAGCTTTAGCAGACCTTATTATTTTATCATAAACACTTTTTGTTAAAGTTGCGTTGTATACCATTAAGTTTTTAAGAGAATAACCTATTTATAACGGTTTTAGCCATTAAAATCATATGAATGACGTCATAATGACGTCATACTACGTCATAACAACATCAAAATTGTTGTATTGATTTATTTTTACTAGTACACCATCTTCTGAAAATTTGGTGGCCATACGATGTACCGTTCCCGAGTTCTGAGGGGGGCAATAAGCCCCCCCCCCAGTCCCACGAACCCCCAAAGCTTTAAAAACGGGTATTTCTTGATTCCTTCTTTTCTTCACCAAAAAAAAGGAAAAGGTCAAAATGTATGATTTTTGTACGTAATGTGGACTCAGAGGTTCACACATCGATTCGGCGAAACAATTGAGCTGGTAGCATACTGATAATTTCTAAAAATTAGCAAAAAACTGTTTTTTGGTCCGCGTGGACCCCAGGGTGACAGATTAATCAGTCCGGGAAGGTGTGTGAGGGTTAAGCTCGTCGTCTGTTTAAGCTAGCTCGCCCGGTCTGTTTAAGCTCGTCGTCTGTTTAAGATAGCTCGTCGTCTGTTTTAATCTCCAAGCAGATCTTACGGTGGCCAAAGACAGTATCCAATTGGCCAGACAGTTACCATTAGCCACCTTCTTTGGCCACCGTAAGATCTGCTAGGAGATTAGTCTGTTTAAGCTCATTGTCTGTTTAAGGTCGTTTGCTGTTTAGGGACTGTACGATATTTACCGGGGGGGGAGGGCTGGTGCACTGGGGGGGAGGGCCATTGAAAAATTTTTTGGCCCGGGGGGAGGGCCATGAAAAAAAATTTTGAACCGAGGGGAGGGCCATCGAAAAATAAATCGGCCCGGGGGGAGGGCCACCGAATTTTTTTTTATATTAAATATATATTAAAAATATGGCGACCGTAGCGATTCGCCGGCCAGTGGAATCGGCGGAATGTTACGTTAAAATAGTACGCATCTCTATCATTCTAGTGGATTCGTCCAAATCTCCCACAACCCCCTTCGAAAGCTGGTCGTCGGGCCGGGCGCAAAGAAGCCAAAAGTCGACGATACAACCAAAGACGTAACTCGCGTTTCGTAGCGGCTTTCGTAACGATATCGATAAAAATGTAGACAAGCCTCTTCTGAGGACATTCAATTAATTTTTGCGGCATAACGCACCCTTCCCAGTGGTATAAACGGTGGTTGTTTTTGCTTGTTTGAAATCGTATATGCGTGACGTCGATAAAGATCCCGCCCATAGGCCCAGCGCCCCGCTCAAACTTATCGGCATGGATGTGGACGCATTAAACAAGGTATTTTGATTAAACCAAGGACTGTCACAACATTTATTTGCCTCTAGATCACTGAATGTCCTTCCAAAGTAAATTGAAAACAACCTGACAATATTGTTTTCCCGGTTGTGTAAATACTAGCACGTGGAAGAAGTTCGTGGACGAAATATAGCCCGAAAAAGAGGAATAAACTTAGCTCGGTGTACCAGCAAAATTTACCCCTTAAAATGCAGGAAATAGCGTTTCAGAGGGTGAAGATTTCAAAATTTTCCGGGGGGAGCATGCCCCCTAACCCCCCTAGGTTCGTGCCTGGTTCATGCGGCGCTTTAATAGCAGGACGCCTTAATAGCAGGAC
Source organism: Branchiostoma floridae x Branchiostoma japonicum (assembly GCA_013266295.2). Lineage (NCBI taxonomy): Eukaryota > Metazoa > Chordata > Leptocardii > Amphioxiformes > Branchiostomatidae > Branchiostoma > Branchiostoma floridae x Branchiostoma japonicum. Next base: position 30,009,049 of record CM023823.1, on the reverse strand, counting down.
GCCTGGGCCGGGCGCGCGCGCCTTGACAAATGCCTATCCCGTCCACATTTTCTATTGAAAAGTTTGTTTGTTTTTGTTGTATGAGGAAAAAAAGACATGGAAAAATGGGGGGAGGGCCACCGAAAATTTTTTGGGGGCGGGGGGAGGGCCATCGAAAAAAATTTTGAACCGGGGGGAGGGCCATCGAATTTTTTTTTGAGCCGGGGGGAGGGCCATCGAATTTTTTTTTTACCGGACCCTCTTTGCACCAGCCCTCCCCCCCCGGTAAATATCGTACAGTCCCTTAAGGCTTTGTACCTTTGGTCTTTCGTACAAACGCAATGGTGGTATCTGCCTGAACCACTGTGTTTGCGTGCCAGACCTGACCTCTGTCAATACCCTTTGATTTAGATAAGTGAAGAATTCGGACCACGTGGAGATCAGGGTTACATGTACCATCCAAAGGGGACAGGGTTACCGACCGAAAATTGAGAACATAAGAATTGATAATGTGACGAGCTGGAAATGACACCTTTTGACCATTTGGCAACTTATAATAGACATGATAGATAACACGGTCAGAATATTGTGTCAAATCTTGGACAGTGGATTTCAATGATAAAGTTGACTCAGTAGATTTTTTTGGCTCTTACAAAGTCAATTTTCTTGTCAATTTTACTGATATAAATATACTGATATCTGTGAGGCAAAAAAGCAATGTTCCTGACGGAAAACTGTTGCCGCAGTATCGCCTGGTTCCAGCTACCTATTGGTACTACCAAAAATAAAAAGACTTCCCACATATCTTGTTTTTGGGCTATTTCAATCACTTCAAGTATGAAATGATGACAAACATGTGCTAAGAAATGGCAGTAAATGTCAATATCAGAGAGATTTCCTCATCCACAACATTTTTGCCGTCCTGAAATTGCATTGGATGCCTTTAACGTGTACATTACTTGCGTTAGTCTCAGTCGGCGGTCACGCGAAATGTTTTCTAAAAAGCTAGTCGGACTGCAGGTCAAAGACAGCTTCGCACGGCAACTCTAACTAGTTTGACCTTCTTGTTGTGCCCTTCAGTGACCCGTCCCTTCCTCTAGAGGTCACAACTCTGACCTTGGGCTGTTCTCGTGCCAATTACCGTCAAGTGTCTATGCAGACAACAAATATATCAAACCGAACAGGCACAACAGTCCTTAATAAGGTGACCATGAACCAATATTCCCATGGGAGGGTTGCATCAGTTCGGCGGCCATCTTGTCATGGAATTCACCTGGTGGCAGACTAAGGCCATGTTGATTTGATTATATAGATGACATCAGCACGCATATCAATTTTAGTTCGTTTCCAACAACAACAAAAATGTTTTGGGCCATACTATAAATCGTAAAAAGCAGCTGCAAAATGACACGATACATGCTGTAAATTGCAAAAAAAATCAACATGGCCAAAGACCTAGTAAAAAAATTGTTGCAAATGTGTCTCCGGTTACTAACTTTACTTAGAGTCCTGAAAAAACAGGGTCGGTAGGTGGGGGTTCTGTCTGTTTTTTTCTGAACTGATCCAAGATATACAGTTTGACAATGTAAAACTGAAATGCATCAGTACCGGACCAGGGCTGTCTGTAGGATCCGTTTTCTTGAGGTGACTATTTCACCCAATTGACTCAATAAAAATTTGTTTCTGAAAATGTGTGAGATAACGTTTTTAGAGGCTTTGAAATTCAGATAGCAAATTTTATGGCCTTGACAGTGGTCGACCACCCCAAAAATTCAAAGGCTAGGATCGGAGGCTTTTTGCTAGGTTCGGTCGGTCATTTTTTTTCCTAGGCCTTGAATCTCCAAGCAGATTTCTTCGTACAGTGGTCAACTGGATACGTGCTTGCCAACTATATAGTGTCTTGCCCCCCCCCCCCCCCCCCCAAGAGACCCCCCCCCCCCCAGAAATCTGCTTGGAGAATAGTCTACGGGGGCCAACTGGTTACGGGCTGGCCAGCTATTATAGTGCATTGCCCCCGAAGAAACCTGCTTGGAGATTATAACTTGTTCAAGCCTGGAACCAGCTGGCTTGGTTTGTCCTCAGTTCACTGTCTCAGCAAGCCAAGTGGTAAAGGTTACATACCGGCTGTGATGCGGGGAAGATTCCAGCCAGCCAGGTCAGAACCAGCTTTACCAAAAGTAACAAAACAAACCGGTATGTAGTCAGCCTCCTCCCCCACATACTCAATACATACGCAATTGTCTAACTTGTATATCTTCTTTCTTTTGTCACCCTCACCTGAGGTGAACGAAGCAAGATGCTCTAAGTAGCTACAGGTGCAGTGCTGCTTCTCTATAGAGCTCGTGTATTTTGGGGTGGCTTAAATACGAGACAGGGGTTCGCCAGGCCTCCATCCGGGTGATTTGTATTGAATCACCAACTTCCAGCTAGTACATGATGTATTATTTGGACCATCACACACCGGGACATGCCCGTACTCTTTTTCGAAAGGTGTGGTGGGTTCTTTAACGTGCATGGAGTGTGGCTCTCCCCAAACACGGGACCTCCATTTAACGTCCTATCCCCCGGCCGAGGGACTTCCCTAACCATCAGTAAGCTAGGTACTCATTTCCACCTGAGTGAAGTGAGGAAAGTTTCCAAAGAGCACAACATTGGGGTATGTTGGTGGATTCGAACCCAGGACCTATGGGTTAGTGAACTTCAGGGCCAAACACTCAACCATCACACCACATGATCCCACTGTCTTATACAGGGATAAACTTAGAAAAATATTCAAATGTCCACCATTGATAAAGGAGTGGGGAAAACTGTAGACATCTCAACGAATGGATCTTACAGAACCAGCAGCATCTTGTCTGCTGGCTCTTGCAATTCATTGTAATCATATCTTGCATTTGGGTTATGATTCACGGTACATATACTTTGTGAAGCACCTAATTAGAGAACGGAAAGAATGCATTGGAACATGTTTAAAACTCTGGTGACTAGAAGAAGGTATGTTGTCACGTGTTATCCACTTCTGCATTGGTGAAAATAAACGACGTCGTTGATATGCGAACCAGCAAATTTTGGTATCACTAGCCCTCTTTTGAAACTTTGAAACTTTATTTGAATTACCATTAGCGGTGGGCCCAGAGCGGGTCCACCGCTAGTCTTCCTGGCATTCACACATATACATATATACAATACTTAACAGTCACAATAACAACAACATACAACATATTACATATTACAGTTACAAATTTACAATTTCAAAAAAAGTATTTAAAAACAACAATCCTATTGCACAAGTACTACAGCTGGAAATGTTCATAGAGACCCTTCTTAAACAACTCAACCCTCTCAAGGACTGTGAGGACTGCACAACAAGTGGAAGGTTGCTGAAATATGCTGTATTTGCTCCGGAGCAAATGTCGGCCTTTCTAAGGTTGTTCCACACTCTTACAGCCCTGTATGTGAAACACTTCTTCAAGGCATTGGTTCTGGGTTTATCTAATGCAAAGGTTTGCAATCCATTCAAATCAGACTCTTCTACGAACCCCCTTCCACTGTCCACCTTTTTCTGTTTTACTCCATCCATTGACCTGTAACAGACGCCCTGCCGGTCGCACATCAACACTAGTTTTTCAAGTTGCCCCCCTCCCCCACCTTTGACTCCGTTGAGCTAGCTATTTAAAAGGTATACCGCCAGTGGGATGTTTTTATTCCTTACAGGTGGAATGGAAGAAATTCCCAGCACTTTATTGCAGAGTCAAACTTGGATAAAAGATATAAACAGAGCCTTTCTGGCACATCCTGTGTGTCTTTGGATGCTGAGACTGTCCTACAAATGTCACAAAACTGTGACGAAACATTAAGTGTCTGTCTGCTAATGGAGATATATAGAATGAGTCATTCATGAATTCCATCAGCTCATCACCAAAACGTTCCACATCTAATTCATCATGGAAAACGGTGTAATGTTGGGAAAATGGATATTATAACAATGCCAGCTAGGAAAAAGTTCTGCTTGTTCTATATCTATCATCATCAAGCCTGGGAAAGATAAACAAATCGCCAACTTGGTATTCTAACAAAGATGGGAAAAGATACATACGTCGTCGGCAGCCTCTCTCGTCTGACCCGTCCCCACAGTCAGACACGCCGTTACAGACCACAGCCCCTTCCACACACCGGCCGTTCATACACAAGAACCGACCGTAACAACGGGCCTTCATGCTTCGGTCAACCGTGGTGGGTTTACTAGCGTAGCTCGGATACTCAGGCGGTCCTTCGCCATGTCTGCGCGCAAACTGATGATGCAACTCGGTGCAGAGACAGTTTGTCAAAAGGCACGAAAGGATCGTAAATGTTATGATGACCATTTTTCGGGTCTTTAGAGAGATTCCGTCTCTCTCGCTACACGGTTGTCTCAATCCTATTCCCTCTGCGACACTCCCCCGACTAGCTATCTACAGACTCAGAGGGGGTCACTTTCCTTGATGTCCCGCCAGACAAGGTCTTCCTCTCGTCTTGATTTGATTAAGACCCTCCAAGTTCAGGCCAAGCTTTACTAAAGCACTATTAGACGTCCAGATAAAACCGTCCCAAGTGCCCCGCTGTGTCAGAATTTGGAAATCTGCCCATTCCTTCTATAAAAGTCAGCAGAAATCAACCTGTATTTGCCGTGTTAGTGAGATTTACGGACTTTAATGTGCGCAAGATTGCGGCTCTTTGCGGTTGAACTTAAGTTACGTCTCCACAATTGTACTTGAACATCATTAAAGCTATTTTTCCTGACTGTCGTGAATGAATAGTCTGCTACTGACTGGGTTCCGGGAAGCCCCGCTGGCATTTCGGAGATAACACGTACAACACAAGAAAACATTCTTCACATATATACCCTGAGCCCTTGTCACACATAGTCGGGCCTCCCGAACAGTAGCCGAACTCCCCCAACCATGGTATATAGGAGTAGGTTGGGAGCAAGGTCGGCTGCTGTTCGGCCAGGTCGCTACCTTCCAGCCGAATGCTTCAAATTGTTTAAAACATTCGGGTGTGGACGGGAGGTTGGGCCATGGTTGGCTGGTGGATGGCTGGTGTTTGGAGTAGTTCGGGGCGTGGTTGCCAGTCAAATTTGACTCAAATTTAACTCATAGTGGATTCGGTTCGTATTCGAAACGTACATACATGTAGGCGTGGCCTAGGTTTGGTCAGACTGGTACGTCCCGAACTTAAGCCAACCTACGGTTGGACGGCTGGTGTTCGGGGGAAGGTTCTGAACGTGTGACAGGGGCTTTACAGATCGCCACCAACGAATCACACAGGCATGTTATATAGGCAGATTTGCTCCGTAGACGTTTTTCCAGTTTGCAGATGGAAGTAATCAGTGGGCAAATGAAGAATCGTTTAGGGTTTCATACAAATAACCTTCGTGGGGAGCAAGATTTAGTTTAGAGTGCCATTAGCACAATTAGTAGTATGTACGTCAAACTGATGTCAAGAATAATTCATTTTTTGAAAATTTACGGTTTCTTAAGAAAAATTACTAAATATATTGAAAGTTTATATCAGAATATCATTATATTTCTGTTTTGTGTCGTCTCGTAAATTTTCACATTTATCAGCATCATCAATACCTTTGGATCGATGCTGATGATGACAGACAGAACGCTAGACCACACAACTGACAAATGCTAGTCTACACTAGACCCTTTGGGGTTACTGTGTGACTCTATAGACTCGGCTAACTCCTAATATTATTCACCCTATTGGCTAAATTAGGTTTACCTTCCGCGGCAGAAGGAAAACATGTTGTTTTTGCTTTGTAGTCTTCTTCTCCAACCAAAAAAGGTCAATGACCTGAATCAGATGGCTGTCGCCATGGTAACCGGTGCTGTAGCAAGTTGCAGGACAGAGTTTGAAAGGCTGGTCACCATATATCTATATGACTGTGTTTGAGTACGAATAAACGGAGCTGTAGTTTGTTGAGCTAGACCATCCCCATGTGAAGGTAATTATTATGCATTGTAACCTTTCTTATTGACACTCTTTTTCAGGAGTCTGGTGAACACTAAATAGATGCGTGCAAAGCCGATGTCAGGGTTTCAGCGGGGCTTCTGGCCTATGACATCAGATCTCGGCCAGAGGCCGTACATGAGTGACAGGTGATGATGGGCAGTAAGACAGATGCTGAAGTTAAGGCAGTAGTCATGGATACGGGACAACGCCTCTCAGTGCAAAGGTCATCCATCTCGGGCGAAGGTAATAATGTGAAAAGACCCTGTCACACATATGGCCTCCCGAACACTGCCAAAGCCAGCACGTCGGCAGAACGTACTGCACCTGCGCGAAACCCGTAATGTATTGTGCATAGCACTTTGGCAGAACGTCTCATATAAGGTTGTATTAGAGCATATAAGGTTGACAGCCTGTCTGGAGTTTTCAGATGTTGCATAGGAAAATATATTGTCTGCAACAGGCAAAATTTTGATGCAACGTGGACCAAACATCCAACAAAAAACGTGAAAAATCAGGGTTTTGCGCAGGCGCAGTACGTTCTGCCGACGTGCTGCCGACCCACAAAGGAGTGGGTCGGGAGCAAGGTCGGCTGTGGTTGGCTTGTATTTAGCGAGATTTAGGCTTCTGCTCTGCTCTGCGAAACGATTATGTTTCAAAATGATCGTAAAATATTCGCAAATGTACAGAGGAGGTTGGGCCATTGTTAGGGAATTTGGTTGGCTGGTGGTTGGGAGTGTGTGTGTGGGGGGAGGTGATTGACAGTCAAATTTGACTCAAATTTAACTCGATTCGTGGATCCAAAGGTAGCAGTGGCCTAAATCTAGTCAGACACCGCCAACCTTGGTTGGTTGGTGGTCGGGGGAACTTCCTCTGAATGTGTCACAGGGGCGTAGTGAGGAAGTCCCTGGTACATGTACGCCTAGTCTACTCTGTCACGTCCAATATACAAGCCACTTGATCTTTAACTGTGCAGTGCTCGACATCTTCATGCACTGTGACCCATTTCTGTGATACAGATGTTGTTGTTCCTACATGTACATGTACATGTATCTTCATTACCTTCGCCAAGAAGGTTATGTTTTCGTGGCCGTGTGTGTGTGTGTCTGTGTGTGTGTCTGTGTGTGTGTCAACAGCATAACTTGAGAAGGCAAAGATGGATTATCTTGATATTTGGTAGGTGGGTAGGTCTTGATGAGACCTTGAAATGATTAGATTTTGGGCCCCCTAGCGGCTTGTTATGGTACTGCAGCGGAACTTCCGGTTTTGATATCTCGTGATCTAGACATGCTAGGGTCATGATTTTTGGATGGTAGGTAGCTCTTGTGCTCGGGAAGAAGTGACGTAAGTTTGGGCCCCCTAGTGGCTTTCTCTGGAACTGCAGGAGCATTTGTATGAAAATGTTTAAAGTAGGATAACTCAATAACTGGTTGACGGATCGTCTTGATATTTGGTGTGTAGGTAGCTTAAGTGATGCCTGACATATTTAAATGAAAATTATGCAAATTATGATCTGATTTGCATAATCAATGAGGGATTTCCATAATTCAGTTACCTTTTCATGATAGGACTATTCTACCTTGTAACATGTGTGAATAAGAATGAGAGGAACATTGCCATATATTAATTATGTAAATGAAGACTTATTTGCATAAATAATGAGAAAATACTATAATTCCATAGTGATTGATGCTGCCAATTTCATACTTGTGCATTTCGAAGTTGACTAGAGGTGAACATCATTTAACATAACTTATTCAAATCAGGACCTCATTTGCATAATTTATGAGGAAGTGCGAGAATGGCCATCTTTGTGAAGATAAAACTGCCATTGGGATGAGAATATGATCAAGTGATGTAATTCATGCAAATAAGGATCTTATTTGCATAATTAGGGGAAATCTACAATTTGTCAGTCATAAAGGGTAACCTCATTTGGCGAAGGTATGAGATCGTGGAACTCTAGTTTGATTTTTTTTGGAATGAAGAGCTTCCCGCTGCTATTATTTTCTATATTATTGTTATGATGTTTCCGAACAAAGACGGTTGAGAGGGGGTGGCAAAGAAAGACAGAAGCAAAACTTGAAAGTTAGCTATCTAGGATGGCACCACCTAGCCTCCTGTGCAGACTCCGTGAGCGGGTGGCCGTTTTGTAATGCGTTTTGAAGTTCTTATGAGGTTCGCCCCGAGAGAAGGTTCATTCCCGGGAATGAACCTTCTCCCGGGGCGAACCTTCTCTCGTGTCTGAAACCTTCTCTGGCCGGCAAAAGAACTTCAAAACGCATTACAAAACGGCCACCCGCTCACGGAGTCTGCACAGGAGGCTAGGCACCACCGTATCTGCTGTCCTTGACATGATTCACCAAGGTCACGTCATTCCTAACCTTACAGAGAAGAGGGCTTCTAGGCATGCGCAGTTGTGTATAACAGGAGACGGACGCATCTTTTTCTAACTTTAGAGGTCGGATGACCTTCAGCGGTGACGCCCCCCTCCCCCGCTGTGCCTAACAACTGATAGTCCCTGCCATCGGTTGTAAATTGGCCTTCCTTGGCAAAGACTCAAAACTGAGGATAACGATAATGAAAGGACGAGGAAGTCAAGTCCTCATAAAACTCAAGGTCAGCGCCAAGCTGAGGGTCAACATTCGCTGGTAGCTGTCTTCTTCAGGCTTAGGATAAGTTACTAGTATTTCAAAACAACTGTTCAATTCCTTCTGCACTGTGTTTTTCTCTAAAGGCACATAAAGCGATTTCACAACAGTAAAACCAGACTTTCAAAGTCATTGTTGGGTCATGTTTTAAACATAGTAAGTTGAATTAACCCTATCCCATGGCGTGTTGATATCTGGTGCAAAAATGCGTTGTTGCAGACCGTCGGAAAACGGTTGTTTGTTTCGTATCGTATATATATGTTGGTTCTTGCTATTTACCGAGTGGTACCAAAACTAAAGGGACTCCTCACGTAGCTTGTTTGAAGGCTATTTCATTGAACGCTTCAAGTATCAAATGCTGACGAAAATGTGCTAAGAAATGGCAGTAAATGTCAATATCAGACAGATTTCCTCATCCAGAATATTTTTTTGTTTTGCCGCCCTGAAATCGACCGCCCCGCTAGCTAGAAAACATGTAAGTTATAACACAACTCTATTATGAAACCTTTTTAAGACATAATAATTTTACATTGAACGAGTAAATTGTCTAACCGTTATTGTGTTCGTCTATTTTACGATAGTGTTTTTCTTTTGAAGTGTCCATTCCTTAATTTTCCTAGTGAACTTTTTAGTCAAAACTTTGAGACGCGTTGCATTTTAAGAAACACACATGCCAAACGATGAATGAATGAATGAATGAATAAATGAACGAATGATTAGATTAATATTGCGAAGCAGAATATCGATAATCAGTGATACTAATGTTGACTTTTTTGGCTCTGTTCTTGTATTTGATGATATTTTTCTCCACAACACCACCCCTATATTGATCAATGGTATCTCCATAACAAGGCCCGTGTGCAACCATAGGTACCGTGTGCAAGATTGACCTTTGCTCCCACAGCTGGCAGTTTCCTGCCTTCTTTCTCATATCCGTATACATTTTCTAGATTTTAGTCAAGAAAACTCGTACTTCTGTGCTACTATGAGTGACACAAACCTCTCAGCCGTACTGCTAGAGAAAGGCAACCTGAAATTGGTGAGTTGACAGACGCACTGTTTGTACTTGGGGAAAATACGGTTAGGAACTAAGAGTCGTGGGAGGGAGGGGGGCGTGTCACTTACTAGTATTGTTTTTTTTAGAAAGCTAGTTCGTTTTGCCTTAGCTGATCACTGTTGCAGGGCTTCTCTTGCAATCTTGTACTGGTTAGTAAGACTGAACAGTCGTTTTTTCGCTCATATCATTGAGAAAGCAACATAACGTTAGCTTTGTAAATTTATGGGCGCGCAGCATTTGTTTTTGACTCTGCAAAACAAAGCAAGTTAGGACAAAAGTTTCACAAATGTAAAAAATTAAAGTGGCTTTAATAAAAGACATCTCTCTTTAAACCTGTATACAATTGTCTCCCAAAATGTTGTAACAGCTTTGACCATATGTTAATTAGGCCATTGAATTCAAAAGAAGAAGGAGAAAAAAACACACACCTCTATTCTTTGCTACCAACCAACCAGACTAACTTTGGTAAAAACGAAGCCTCCTTGGCAAAAACCTTGGAAGTGTGTCAACCCTATAAGTAATGTTATAGGTTAAGAAGGCCAAGCCTATTAGTATTAGTACTATTACCTTATCAATGGACCAGGGTCATGATAGTCCTACATGTATGTCAGCAAGGGTACAAAGTCCAAGGTCTCTCTATACAAGGGGCAACTTACTTTGTGTATTAGTTAGTGATAAGGCCACACCAGTTTTCATTTGTTGGTTCTCGGATTTTTAAAAAATGTGAAGGGACAGGGCAAAAAAATAAAAACAGGCCTACTAGTAGGAATCCTATTATAGCCCTAAGTGCTATGAGTATGAATAGTATGATAGGAGCCATGTAGTCAACATAAAAGGCTCAGCCTGGGTAAAAATTTAACGAATTTTGAACTTTTAATCAAACCATTGCATTGATAGATGGAAAAACAGGTAGGAAGGAAAGGACTTTCTTCAACTCTTGGGGGCAAAATATGAGAATTTTTGAGTTGGTTCAGTACCAGAATCTTTTTTTTTGACAAAAAAATTAAACGGCAAATCCGAGAACCAACAAATTAACTTGGTGTGGCCTAAAAAGTTAGAAAATTTAGTGTCCAATGATTTTAGTACACAGTTAAGAAATAAGCTTTGTTTTTAATAGCTACATATATATGATTGTAAAGCCTAAGCTAACTTTTGTTTATGTATTTTCTATATATAAGTTGTTAAGTTTTATTCTATACCTATCTATTTTACTATACTACTTATTGTTACCTATTTGCCATACAATGTACCCTGTACAATTGTCGTGCAATAAAGTTCTTCTATATACGTTACCATAATCTCCCAGAGCTTTCTGCATCTAGAAAAAATGTAGGGCAATTCATTAGCCACTGCCTCTCGAAGTCACCCCACCCCCCCCAGTATGTACATGTATGTAGAAACACCAGATAGAGCTATAAACTAGACATTTTTTTTTCCTCTTTACATACTGTATGTTATGTAGGGCCACAACTAGGGCTGTGTACAGTGTACCAATACAGTACCGAAAAAATTGATTGGGTACAGGTCCAAAATACCTAATCCCTCAGTATCGGGTACTGTACCTGTATAGAGTTACACAAATTATATGCTTATTTGTGGCTTAAAATACGTAAATAGCTGGTGCCCCATGGGTCCCAGAGACAGGGCAGTGTGTTTGTGTTACAGACTGACAGTGTTAACTACCCGGAAAGATCTGTTGTGTAGTAGATATGCTACCTTTAAATGTCACTTTGGTTTGTGTGGTCACTTACAGTAGGGTAGGAGATGAAAACTAAAACATCTGAGTTTTGACCATGTTTTGTCTGAGAATTCTCCATAAACAAAATCTTAACCTTAACTGTCAAGTTTATTAATGTTTATCTCATTATTGAAGAGTTCAGAAGAACATGTTAATTTGTCGAACTGTTCAGGTACAGGCTCAGGTCTGGACCTGTACCTTAACCTAAACCCTTGTACTAGTACCTGTACCCGTACCTGTACCTAAAATTTGTTTAGGTACAGAGTACACAACTCTAGCCACAACAAGTAAATTTTATGGCTAACAGCCTCATGCACATTGTATAATAAAAATTGATGGAAGTATTTAGTGGGACCATTATATATAAGTGACTACGTTTATTGTAATGGCTAACTGATACTAACACCAAATACCTATTTTTTGTCACAGGAAGAAAGACCCATCCCCAAGCCTGGAAAAAATGGTAAGAAAAAGAGAACTTACCCTTAAACTAAACCTAAAACCATTAACTTAAATAACTCTACATGGAATTACTCCCATGGCCAGTAGGTACACATGTAGTTGTACACAATTGTTGGTTGAAATTTTCTCCAGGATTTTTCCCAGCTTTCTACACCTTTACCCTGCTAACACTGCCCAATATCTGTATTGCGAGCAAGTCAGGCATTTCTGAAATTGATATTCTACTGCATAGATTCTAAAAGGAATTGAATCCAATAATAAATGTTTTAGAAGTAGTGCTAGTTGATGGTTTTTGATTCTCTTTATGTTCATTTTATTGTTTCATGTACACTTGCAAACAGTCTTTGGGCATGGATTCGAAATAAAGTTATTTGAAAGAAATCAGAATACATATGATGTACAGTTTCTCTAGTCATCCTGGTGATCAAAATATACATTTTTAACTATCACTTTATGACTTACTAGTAGTCAATCTTCCAGACAAAACTACATATAAGGCCACACCAAATTAATTTGTTGCTTCTCGGATTCGCCACTTCATTTTTTTCTGATTTGCAAAAAAAACCCCAACAAATTCTGGTTCTGAATCGACTAAAAAATGTACATATTTTGGCTCAGTTGAACAGTTGAAAAAAGTCCTTTTCTTCCTAGTTGTTACAGTTGTTACATCTACCAATGCAGTGTTTTGATTAAAAGTTGAAAACTCATTGTTTAAATTTTAACCCAGTCTTTTGTGTTGACTTCATGGCACCTATTCTAACATTTGGGGCTATAATAGGATGCCCAGGCCTGTTTTTATTTTCATTTTTTTTTGCCCTGTCGCTTCATATTTTTTCTGAAAAAATCCGAGAAGCAACAAATAAAATTGGTGTGGCCTTATCTACATATGACAGAGGTTCAGATCGCGATGCACTCTGTGGGGATCTGTGGTTCAGATGTCCACTACTGGGTTCACGGCGCCATCGGAGACTTCGTGGTCAGAGCTCCCATGATCCTCGGGCATGAAGCCAGCGGCACAGTGTCAGAGGTCGGGGAGGGGGTCACTCATCTGAAAGTCGGTAAGTGTCACAATTAGTGCTGTGTACCGGTTCGCTGGACTCAGTTCCGGACTTGTAAAAACGTTTAGGTTCAAGTAAAAAAAAACCTGAATGGCAGGAACCAGTTCTGGACTTGGTTGGAAAAAAAAACATGTCACATACCCCTTTTCGGCCGAACCACATAAAACCTTCTATAGATCGCAAAATCTGTACTGCAAAATGAAGAAAACATTGCCATTGGGCATTGTCAAGTGTCGGCCTCCATGTTATGTGGCCACTGTTTTGCCCAAACAACATTGCAAGGTTGCCAACATGCAATTTTGTATATGCCATGGGCTTAGGTCTGGACTTACAAGTCTGGAACTGAACCTAAACCTCTGGACTTGAATTCGGACCTGAACCTAAACGTGGGTTTAGGTACGCAGCACTAGTCACAATGCCTTTTTTTGTAATTTCTAAGATTTTGGGATGCTGCAAATCTTAAAGCTTTTCAACAGCCATTTGTTGTGGACTCGTTCCTTTTGTTTACCCCTGATGCACAAAGTGTTGCTCTTTTCAAATTCCTAATATGTAAAAGCTGTCCAACAAACAGTTGAAACTCGTCCAAAAACTGTGTAAACTGCTTTCACTAAGGCCTAACAAAATAAATGTTGTGTTTCCTATTACAGTCCAGAAAAAATTAGGGTCGGTAGGTAGGGATTCCTTTTTTTTTTTTTTTTTTTTTTTTTTTTTTTTTTAGTCAAAGCCGGGACAATGAACGTATGATCTGTTTGTACTACACAGAAAATTGGGCAGTACTAAACAGATCGTAAAATTCTTTGTTTGTATATACCGTATTTCTTCTAATAAAGGACGCACTTTTTTGACATTTCAACTCTCAAGTAGGGGGTTCAGGTCAAAGCCAAAGTCGGGGTGCGCACTTTATTCAGGTTTTTCCCCGAGAAAAATCGGGAGGCAAGCCAGCAGTCGGTCATTGCGCGCTATGGTAGCGGCCGACAAGCAATAATTCATTCATGTTTACAAGGCAGAGACGTTACGTATAATTTGATCACATATGCGTATATTGTTGAGTATTAAAAGGTATTGTTGTTAAATTGATATAAAAATAATATTATGAGACACCGAATTGCGATGAACGCTGGCTGTGTCGTACCGCCCGACAAAAATTTTAGCGTGCAGAAGCAAGAACGCCGGGCCGTGCAAAATTTCCCCACGCCGCTATTAAACGCGGCAAGAATTCCTGAGGAAGCATACGGCTGAAACGCCGGTACATCGTGCGAATCCACCAATATTTTGAACAAAACCATAATCACCGGTATCTGAAATACAGGATTTTCTTTAGCGGTAGTTTTGTTTCTTGTTTTGGTCAATAAAACTACGTGAATTCAAACCCACGCTGATCTGGGCACGTAAACTTCCGGGTAGATTGGGCGTCAAAATTACGCAAATTACTCCATAAATCCGCAAAGAAATATCTAGTTTCCCCAAAGATTCTTTGGAATGTGCATTTCTTCACTAGAATTTCGTTATGTAGTCGTAGAAACAGCATTTTTGGCGCGTATTTTGAAACAAAGAAAATTGTTTACACGCCCGTAGCCACACTTTGTGCCGCCCGCGCTGCGCGGTGAAGCATCGACCAATCGGAGGCGCGTACCGCGGTCACGTTATGCAATATTTGCATATGACCTCGAGGTCATGCAGGCACGTCAGCCGCGCCGGCTGACGCGCGCGGCACAACAAACACATTTTCAGCGCCGTATTTTTTAGAAAATAAATGCCGGGACACGAACGATTATTTTTGAAAATGTATTTTACAAGTTCATCTGGTCGGCCCAAAAAAGGCTAGGGTCGGGGGGTTTTTCATAGGGTCGGTCGGGTAACCGGAAACACAGCATTTTTTTTCCTAGGCCTAATTAAACTGTAGTCACACCAATTAACCACACGCAATTACATAACCACATGCAAGTACAAGAACATCTACATGTATTTTACACAAGAAATGAATTGATTTAAATGGAAAGTGCACAGCTTTTGCACGAGTTTTAAATGAAAAATACACAGCTTTTAATTGCGTTTTGCACGACTTTTAATCGTGATTGGCATGCAGATGGGAAGTTATTCAAGATCTGTACTGTACATCATGTGTTTAAGTATAAGCCCCAATTCTTTTATTTTTCCTGCCCAGGTGATCGTGTAGCGATCGAGCCAGGTGTGCCCTGCAGGTACTGTGACTACTGTAAGGGAGGCAGGTATAACCTGTGTCTGGAGATGAAGTTCTGTGCCACACCACCCGTTGATGGTTCCCTGGCCAGGTACTATGTACATCCTGCAGACTTCTGCTACAAGTAAGTCTTTGTTTCGTCTGTGTGTACAATGTACGTAGTTCTTTGAATACAGTAGAGCCACAGGACTTGGGGTTGGTGTAACTGTAACTGTTGTAACAGTGGGGTTATAAGTGCCCCCAACTGACTTAGTTGACGGGTCTGGACCCTTTTGGCCGAACGGTTAGGGCGTAGGGGTTTTTCGATCTGGCAGCCCGGGTTCAATTCCTGGGGCCAGGGTTTCTGTGCTACTCGCCTCTTGTTTCACTGTAGCCTGACAGGAAGGTCAAATTGGGGTCTAAATGGTGTCTCCAGACTCTGTTAGGAAGTGAGGTCAAATTAGAGGATTGTTGGTCAAAAAGGTCTCTCCTGATAATCTAGGAGGAAATGAGGTCAAATTGGAGGACAAAATGGTCTCCCAGCAGACTGGGAGCAAGTGACACCTGGGTATATGCACAGAATCAGCAAGAAACTCACAATGAAACAAAAAATTTACAGCAACTCTTGTATAGTATACAATTCACAGAAGATGTAAAATCTTTGATTATAATGTGATGAAATTTACCATTACTGTTGCAGTAACTGTTGCTGTAATGATATGACAGTAAGTGTTTAAACGTTGGATCTCAGATTTCTTATGTAATGTACATTTATTGTTTCCAGGCTTCCAGACCATGTGAGTTATGAGGAAGGTGCTCTGCTTGAGCCCCTGTCTGTGGGCGTGCACGCCTGCAGGAGGGCAGGGGTCACTATTGGCAGCAAGGTGCTGGTCTGTGGCGCAGGTACGGAATTTGTTGCACTCCTATCACTCAATAGGGTTGCTTTCTTGTTTTATACATGTAAGTGCAATGCCGTAAATTTCACATCTTGATTAAAGAACACTCCCCCCGATTCTGGGCTGGTTGGAGACAAATCTGCCTGTCTGAAACGTAAACTGAAAAAACATAAACAATGTAAAATACATGCACGCATCATAAGGCCACAACAAAAAATATATTTTCGAAGAAAACCATTCCTCTCTATACACAGTCCCAACATCTCCAGTTTCAATGTCGTGAAATTTGACCTGTAAATTGGGCCTAAGGGACAACCAAAAAGTGGTTACATTGGCCAGGTGGTCCTTAATTATGTAGAGGTTGCTTGTACAGGTTTGACTGTATATCAGTGGCCAGGTGGTCTGAATGTAGAGATGGTGTATCCTAACTAATAAGTTTAACTTTGTTTTTTTTATCTACAGGACCAATAGGACTGGTGTGTCTGTTGGTGGCAAAAGCCATGGGTGCAGCTCAAGTGGCCATCACAGGTAAAGTTACATTAAAGATGTTCAGTTCAGTTCATCGTATTAAGGTGACACCACAAAATGCCTCCACAAGTTCCTGTCTCGCATGACCGAGGACAGTTCAACACCCTCTAGACCCGTGTCCTCTTTGATCACCTTCTTTAGAGTCAGCCAGTAGTAGTACTACTACTAAGTAGAAAATTAATGTTGTGTTTCCCATTATGTACTGAAAAATTAGTGTCAGTAGGTAGGGATTTTTTTTTCCCTTTTTTAAAAAATTTCAGCTGAACTAAGTTCAGCTGAATGTAAAACAGGAATGCATCAGGACACTTAATCATTATTAGCAAATGATAATAAGATTTTCTTTCCTAACTATAGGGCTGGCCTAAATGTATAACTCTTAAACCACTCTTTCTTTGCTAAATTTGGAAACCATTTGCCGTTTATAGATATTGATACCAAGAGACTAGAGGTAGCCAAGCAGATGGGAGCAGACTTCCCTGTGCACGTGACGACGCGTGACGGGCGGGAGGTTGCGGACCAGGTTGTACGTGCACTAGGCTGCAACCCCGACGTTACAGTGGAGTGCTCCGGGGCAGAACCCAGTGTGCAGACTGGGATATTTGTGAGTAGGCAGAGAACTATCGTAGAGTGGAACTCGCTGCCACCAAGTACAGTAGGGGCATCGTCACTATATAGCTTTAAACAATGTCTAGAGTTAGATGTTCAAAGATTAGGTGTACATGTAACAGGTCGTTCGGTGTAATGTAGCCAGCTGCCGCCGCGCTGCATGCCTGCGAAGCTGGTGTGTTAGGGCGGTTATACCGGCGATACAGATACAGATACATGTACATATTAATTTATAATAATTAATAATTATATAATGAAGTTTGTACTTACATGTACATGTAAGTTCAACACAATCAGACCATTGCTCACGTCAAATTTTCAGTCGTACATCCGTCGACCTTCTTCAGGAGTGAAGTGACACAATTACTCTAGACCTGAAAAAGGTCGACAGATATGTGACTGAAAATTTGAGGTGAGCAACGATCTGATTGTGTTGAACTAAAGTACAAACTTCATTATGGAAAGTACCAACACATTTTATAATAATCAATTTGTTTATTTATTACAGATTGGTACATACATATGGTTATTGTTATGTAGCAGAATATGCCATACGTTGTACCTTGTACAATGGACCTTTCCTGACTGTTTATCACAATTAGCACTTCAACCAATGATAACATGACAATTAGTGGTTCGACCAATGAGAGAGTGGCTGCATGTCGGTCAAATATTTCCATTTTTATCGTTGAAGAGATTCATTTGTCACGTTACTAGTTACAGTTACTAGAAGATTCTTTCAACAGTGAAGGGTAAGAATACTAACCTCCAAATTTTCGATAACTATCAGTCCATCTTGTTCACGGAGTGGCCTAGTTTCGCTAGAACGCGAGACTAGGCCCGAGACTTGCATCAGTCTGCTGGGCCCTACCCCCCGTAGCCTCCTTCCGGAGTAAGGGTAAGTATGTCTTGGGGAGCTCCCAACCTTGCATTTTTATGTTTTGACTGGAGGACTACAGGAAAGGTCCATTGTGGTGCAGTATTACATTTACTGTGTCACCTGTTTACTTCAGAGACAGGTGACACTAATTCTAGCTAGACTTACGACCCTGTCTTCCTCAGGCCACAAAGTCGGGAGGGGTCCTTGTGCTGGTGGGCCTGGGTCCCCCCACTATCAACATCCCCATTGTGAACGCAGCTGTCAGAGAGGTGGACATCAGAGGCATCTTCCGCTATGCTAACTGGTGAGGAACAAAATCTCCAGCATAATTACATGTATGTTCACCTGTTTAAGTAAGACTAAACAGAGCAGTGGTTTGTTTGGCTAGACCATGTCAAGGTAAATATCATATGTATCCGCTTTGCAAATGGTACATGTACTTTTCTACTTTGTCTGTCTTTTTTAGTCGTCTGTCTTTTTTTAGTCATCTATCTTTTTCATGCACTTTTTACTTCTGAGACAATGGTATTGTTCTGGGCGACGCTGGTGTATCTTGTCCTAAGCAGTGAGGATTGGAAGTAAGTGCGCAGAGATTGGGTTTCAGTTGATTGAGAGGGCAAATAGAAAAATCCTGCGATGTGATTGGTTTGAACTTCAGGTACAGGTACAAAAATGTCCAGGTCCGGTACCTGTACCTGTACCTGATGTTAAGTTTAGGTACGCAGCTCTACTTATACACTAGAGGTGTGAATCTATTATTTGCCTAATAGTTTCTGCTCTCTTTGTGAGACACATGGATTATATGTTTATTTGTGCCTGACATCAGGTATCTGAATGTATTCTGTTTTGACTTTGTTGTACATCTCTTTTCTAATTGTATTGTCTTAATTAAACTCCTTGTTTTATTTCCCAGCTACCCCACCGCCCTGTCCATGGTGGCGTCAGGCCAGGTGAACGTGAAGCCTTTGGTCACCCACAGGTTCAGCCTGGAGCAGACACTCGAGGCATTCCAGGCTTCCAAAAAAGGAGAAGGCATTAAGGTCATGATCAGCTGTCACAAGAACAAAGCTTGAGGCTGCTAGGCATCCAGAATAAATTGACAAAATTTAGACTTTCTGCCAATAGGTATACATGTACAGTACAGATCTGGATTAACTTCGCTTCCCATGCATTTTACACGCAGTTTTAACTCGTTTATTTCTCGTGCAAAAGTTGTGTTAATTGCATCTAAATCGTGATTAAAAGCCATGTAAAAGCTGTATAAGGTGCGGTAAAAACTCGTGCGAAACCCATGCAATGAGCCGTGTAAACCGCAAGCACTAATTGGCCGCGATAGCGTGTGGCAATCTATAACGCATAACCACATACTAGATTACACGAACATCTGCATACATTTTACACGACAAATGAATGCGAGAAGTGCACAACTTTCATATGGCTTTTGCACCCGTTTTAATGGAGAATTGCACAGCTTTTAATCGCGTTTTGCACAACTTTTGCTCGCGATTTGCACGTGTGTAGATGGGAAGTTATCCGAGATCTGTACTGTAGTACACGTTACAAGTTTGAAATACTGTAAATTACTTTATGTTCGCGGTATCAAAAGTTTGCGGTCTGAGATAAATGGACATGTTTACGGAAGTATACGTTTGCGGTGGCGGCAGGTGCAGCGAAAAGAAAGCGAATCAATTGTGCACAGTAATGATAAGTTCATGGTACAGAAGAACCGCAAATATAAAAGTACCGCGAACGAAAATCGTTATTTAAAGTAAATGGGTAAAATTGTTGCCGATAAATTGCATATCACAAGAAATAAAGCATTCGGCTTTGGCACAGCCATAAATTTGCCATGGCTGTAGTATTAAGATGAAGATTTCTCAAAAACATGACAAAAACCTGCAAAAGCATTCCGAGAAACTACAACTGTTACTGAACATGTATAAGCGTAATCTTTTATTGATAGCTGGCGCAATTTTTTGGTTTGGTGACAGTTGAAACTCTGTTAGTGGCATTGATGGCCAGATGGTTAGCAGAAAGGGCATTGAGAAGTCACAGGTTCAATTCCTAGCATTACCTGGCTAGATGTTTTGTCCTTGGGAAAGGCACTTAACATGACTCTCCTTAATTTAGCGCACTTGACTTTGGTTGGGGAGGAAGATATGTGACTGTGAAGATAGAGAGATGGAATTCTCCTTCCAATCTCGTTTCATTCCATCAGCCACCCAATGTCTCAGAAAGGTTGTATGGTTTCTTTAAAGGAACATTATGTAACATTTTCGCACCAAAAATTGAAATATTTTGATTAGCAAAAATCTTCATGTGATTGTCATTTACATTGTACTTCCAACATGCAACATACTTGTGCAATTATCTCACATTTCTGACATTCACGGTTGGCGCTAAAACACACCACACGAGGCGAACTCAGTTTGTGGCACCACCACAAAGTACCAGAACATAAACAAATATGGTTAACAGCTGTGTTTTCAGCTTTTAAACACATTCGTATGGTGTCATACTTTGGCACCTCCACTTTCTGAATGACACTTATTTGCAATGGAGTATATAGTAGCAAAGGGTTGATTCAACTTACTTTGTAAAGAAATGACCGGAAAATTGACTTTGTATCGTCCTATATGTAACATAATACATATTTAAACTTTTTGGTTTTATAATGATCACAGTTGATCATCACGATGTGGAAAATATGTATAGTCTTAGAGGAAAATTTTCCTCTGTCAGATAAATTAATTAATAAGCCTTACTAATAGGTTATTGGTGATGTCTAATACAGATGCATTAGAATATTCCTTGCATCAGCTATAATACTACAATATTTTGCTGTTTGTAAAAACATAAGTGTATTATCAATACATGTGTGTCAAGCTTACTTGCATTTGATATGATTGATTTGCCATATTTGCTAAACAACAAGAGTTCAGAGATCTCATACCTCATTGAAATAATCAGTGCTTTGGTAAATTTTCTTGTTTTATTTTGTCTCATTCATTATAAAAAATATGGTTGTAATTTCGGCACCATAATGTATTTTAACTAATTGTATTCTCTACATTATTACATATATTGTATGAGAAAGTCCTATCCTTTGACAGAATTTCCATTAAAACATTTCATCATAATAATGCAGATGCCTCAACAATTATATAGTTTAAAATGCATAGTGATGTTCAGTTTTAGCTAATTTACATTTATAAGTATGAAATATCCATAATTTTCTGCTAAAGGGATTGTGACATTTTCGTTTTAATTATGCAAATTATGCCCTTATTTTCATAAATGATATCTGTTAATGTTCCAACTGTCATATGATCACATATGTGACATGTATTACAGTCCTATTATGTAAAACACTGGAATTATAGAATTCCTCATTAATTATGCAAATAAACTCATTATTTGCCTAACTTGCATCTGATCATGTACATCTCTGTTCAAGCTGCCAACATGGCCAACATCATGAAAATCCGTTGTTCCTTTCTCGACTTAATAAATATCCTCTTTGAAAGATTTTACCAAGGATGTCCCTGCAGTTTCAAAACAAGCTGCTAGGGGACCAAACCCACACCGCTATTTTCCTGACATGAAAACTATGGGCCACTAAAATATCAAGACCCTTTCATGTTCAGGACAAAAGTTACGAAAACCAGAAGTTCTGCTGCAGTACCAAGGCAGCTGCAAGGAGGCCCATAATTGACCTTGACATCCGTCTTCCCAAAACTTACCTGTATACCAGATATCATCACAATCTATTTAGACCTTCTTAAGTTATGCTGACCACAAATCAACAGAAACACACACACACACACACACATACACCGAATTTTTCTTGGAGGTAATAGCATTCCGCTTTTAATAAAATCCGCTCTAAAATGTTTTTACTTAAAAGTGATGATCACCTTTGTCAATGCTTTAAGTAACTGGGCTCTGTCTTTCCTGGTTTAAGTACACATGTAAGTACACATGTAAGTGAAATTACATCACTTGCCTCCTTCACTTACTAGTCTCAGACTGTAAATATCATCAACATATAAATATACTAATGATATCCATTCATCATACTGACCTGTAGAAAGTAGTACACGTACACATATGATAGCGCTCTAACAAAATTTTCGTGCTATAAGTCGACAAAAATATTCTGCCTTCATTTAACAGTCATTCAAAGTAGGTGGAAGGCTTTTGAACCATAGCAACCATAACTACTGGTAGGTTATAGTAGTACATGACGCCTAGTTTCAGTGTATTTAACTATATCCTTCAATGGCCACGTAATTGTGTTATCTGCCCTCTAAACAATAGGAAAACTTAGAAATAGTAATATATGATCCGCTTACTATCTATCTGCTACAGGTGTGATAACATGACAAAGGCACGTTAAAGGTCCCCAAGTGATTTCAGGGCGGTAAAACTGGATTTTCAAAATAATTTTTTTTTAATGTATAGTAAGTTTATAATCCTATCCCATGGCATACTGATATCTTTGAGGGTTGGTGGCAAGTGATTGCTTCTTTCATACCGTATTACGGTTCTAGCTATTCATTTGTGGTACCAAAAAAGGGGGCTCCTTATGTTTGTTAGCTTGCTTGAGGGCTATTTTAAACGCTTGCTTTAAGTATTAAATGATGACGAATATGTGCTACGAAATGCCAGTAAATATCAGACTAGACAGATTTCGTCATCTAGAATGTATTCTTTTTCTTTTTTTGGTTTTGTTTTTCGGGCCTGAAATTACATTGGATATATACTTTTAACGTAGTGTTAATCTACAGTATATATACGGTATGACTAAATACCTCAACCGCCCTCAACCGCCCTCAACCGACCGCTTCCTGGTCTAATATGGAGTGTACATGTGTTAAGAACCCTTTTTTTACGCTATGGATACATTGCCTATGCAATGATGAATAGGAAAAGCACTACAACTCTGACGTTTTTACCAGTTTTTTTACGGCGCGCCGTGCGCCCGTGGAACAGGGTCCGCCATCTTGTTCGTTTACGTCGAGCCGCCGGAACGCATCGCGTGTCGTAAGTTTCAAGTCAAAATAAGGAAAGTAAAAAAGCTTGTGCAGCAGATATAGAGGGAAACCTCTTTAAACATCATATTTCTGGTGGTGGATTTATCACTCAATACTTGAGGGCGGATATTTTGCGGGGTGTATCACGATAACCTAATACTATTAAGTTAAAACGTTAATACATTTTGCGACTCCATTATAAGTTATAACTGGAAAAAAACTCGCAAATACTTAGGAGTTACTTTGTGATTTTTATTTATAATCGTATAGACAATGTATCCATAGCGTTAAAAAGGGTTCTTAACACATGTACACTGCATATTAGCCCAGGAAGCGGTCGGTTGAGGGCGGTTGAGGTATTTAGGCATACCCGTATATATATCCGCTATGCTGGTACTGTTACATGTACTGGTGCCATTTTGTTTCTTCCTCTTGTTTTAGATATTGGTCTCAGTGTCACACTTCACCATGACTTTGATCCCTTCCCCCTTCTTCACGACTTCAAACGCCTCAAGCGCCTGTTCCAGACTATAGCGGTGGGTGACCAGAGGCTTCACGTTCACCTGGCCCGAGGCTACCATGGACAGGGCGGCGGGGTAGCTGTAGAACACAAGGTGCACATTGCAATGTGTTTCACTCCATTGTACAAATGCGTTTTTATCAGCCTAGACGTGTTTTGTGCTGGGACATTTGTTATACTATATGCATTACCGAATTCAAATGTTTTATTGGGAAAAAGGACGTGGTCTGCAGAGATAGATCAGTTTTTTTTTTTAATCATCGCTGTTTATTTGGTTAGTTGTTTATTTTGATTTTTCACAAAGTGAAATGGAGGGCAAAACAGGTGCATACGCACCTTTACAAGTTGCCCTCCCCCAAAAGTGTTTGTTGTTTTTGTGTAGCTCATTCAATAGAGTAAAGTCACAACTCACAAGGGGCTAGGGGGGAAATGGTGTAACCACAGACTGACAGGAAGGTAGAATTGGAGGTCAATGAGGATGGGCGGAAATGAATGGTACGATGGAAGGAGTCAGTAACTCGAGGATTGTTACACGAGATGTGCGTGGCGATGGAATATATGCACGGAATCAGTGAGATATTCACAGAAAATGAATGAAACAAGAAATATACAACAGCTCTAAATACTCCACGAAGGTGTGAAATCTTCTATATCTTGTTTCCAAAGTAAAGCCCCTGTCACACATTCGGAACCTTCTCCTGAACAACAGCCAACAAAGGTTGGCTGAAGTTCGGGAGCAGTCTGACCAGATTTAGGCCACGTCTACCTTCCGAGACGAAATGAAATCAAATTTGAGTAAAATGGCATTGCTAACCACACCTCTACCACTGCTGAGCTACTCCGGAACACCTGAGCCAACCACCAGGCAACCATGGCCGAATCATGTTGAAACATTCGACCACAGCTGACCTTCCTCCCGAGTTACTCCCAACCATGGTTGGGGAGACTTCAGGAGTGTTCTGGAGGCCATATTCGGCTATGTGTGACAGGGACTTTAACCGTAGCGCAGAAGTTCCCCTTACCAGTTGGGGTAGGCAAAAGTGCCCCTGATGTCAATCTCCCTCATGGCAGCGTCAACAAGCGGGATGTTGATCATGTCTGCACCCAGACCGACTTGCACCATCACCCCTCCCGACTTAGTGGCCTGGAGAACAAAGAAGACAAAAAGGTGATCAAGAATATTTCGTTGAAAGTAGCAAAAAGCTGATTTGTAGGACAATTTCTACAAGGACTAGAAATCCAAGATTTCGAAACTTCACACAAACACACTCTTACACACACACACACACACACACACACACACACACACACACACACACACACACATACACACACATACACACACACACACACACACACACACACACACACACACAAGCGCGCGCGCGCACACACACACACACACACACACACACACATACACACACACACACAGAGGGGGGGTCGACAGTGAATTGTCGGGGGGAATTTTCCAACATAATTCGGATTAATAATACAAAAACATGAAATTAAAAAAAAGGTCTGGTTGGGTTGTAATGATGTTTGGTATGTGGGTAGGCCTTCGAAAGACAAAGTTTAAGGTCGATTTTGCGCCTTCTAGAGGTTCTCCTTGGCTGAAGCAAGGAGGTTTAAAATCAATTGATTGTAAGTTTTTGGTTATGGCGGTTATGGTCTCGTTCTGCACCTATGTAGAACCTGGAAATGTACAACTAAAGTATCCAGGAAGCTAGACGCCTTCCACCAGAGAAACCTGAGGAGGATACTGAAGGTGAGGTGGCAGGACCACATAACAAACAGGGAGATCCTAAACAGGGCCAGCTCGGAGCCTCCGAGTGTCATTGTGGCAAGGAAGAGGGTGCAGTTGGCGGGACACATACTCCGTCTACCCAGAAGAAGGCAAGACAGCAATGACTTGGGTCCCCCAGAGCAGTAAAAGGAAGAGGGGAAGGCCAAAGAACACATGGCGGAGGACCTTCCAAGAAGACCTGAGAAGGGCAAACATCCCCTGGGAGGAGGCCGAGACAGTAGCTGCTGACAAACGGAAGTGGAAGCTTGCTGCCCGATGTGCCATCAGGCACAGGAGGAACTAAGGTCTAAGGTAAGGTAAGGTAAGGTTCTACACCTATACACTCACATATATCCCAGTCTGCACCGCGGCCTCTGCTCCGGAGCACTCCATGGTGACGTCAGCATGGCCACCCAAAGCTCGAACCACCTGGTCAGCCACCGCCTGGCTGTCACGTGACGTCACGTGCACGGTAAGGTTGGCTCCTATCTGCTTAGCAATCTCCAGCCTCTTGGCATTGATGTCTGCAGAAAGGTGTTATATTCAGTGGACGTTTACAGTCAGTAAACATTCGAAGGTTGTGCAGATGTGTTTGGTTAGAGCTGTAAACACACAAACACGACAGAAAACAGTACCTTCCCGCGGAAGGATATCTCCTTCCCGAAAGAAAAAAAAAATACCATACATTATTACAGATATTTACTGGAACGTACCAGCGATGATAACCTCAGCTGCACCCATCGCCTTCGCCGCCAGGAGGCACACTAGGCCTATGGTCCCTGCAGGGAAAGTTTAGCTACCAGTTAGATTGCTATCATCATAGCATTGTAAAGATTTCAAGTATACATCAGATACTTGGACAGTATGACTCACATCCATCCCTTTTCTTTAAGCCTTTGGATGAACCTGCCTTGCCAATATAGCCGAGCTGAACCAACGTTCGTTATTTATTTATTTCCGTACAGATTCCCATGTAAATAAGGAACTCATGAATATAGAAAGGAAAGACTAGACGTCAAGTCGGACACTCTAAACATTCATTCATTCATTTGCTCAAAAACACTATTCTCCTGTTAAAGGCACCCAAAGCAATTTCAGGCCAGTGAAACTGGATTTTCAAAGCTAATTTTCAGGGAACTTTTTAATGTAGTAAGTTGAATCAACACTCTCCCATAGCATACTGATATCTGTGAGGCATATCTTGGTATCGTAGGCTAGTTCTAGCTATTTATCAGTGATGCCAAAAATAAAGGGACTCCTCATGTAGCTTGTTTGGGGGTATTTCAAACGGTTCAAATATGAAATGATGACGACAGTTTGCTACGAAATGGCAGTAAATGTCAATATCAGACAAATTGCCTCATCCAGAAGATTTCTTGAATTTTCTTGATTTCCTGAATTTGCATTCTCTTACAACCTTCAAAAGACTATAGTCACCGTGACTGACCCTTAATTACGGAACGATTATGGGCCCAATGACCTGATGAATCGTTTTGTTACTGTTACTTATTTATATAATCCTTTATGTACTCTTTGTATTATTGAATTTGTTTTGAGTTACTTATTTCTACCAAACATTTCTATTATTTGTTGGACCCCTGGACACTCCTCCCAACTTGTACTCGACATCCATGAACTTGAACCGACCTTCATGGCCGAATGGAGTAATTTCGAGGTTAAATAAAGGCACAAACAAACAAACTAACAATCAACACAGAAGAATCAGATAGACACCCCACCTGCTCCGCTGATGAAGACCTTGTACCCGACGGTGATCCCTGCCCTGCGGCAGGCGTGCACAGCCACCGACAGAGGCTCCAACAGTGCTCCCTCCTCAAGGCTCACGTTATCAGGGAGCCTAACAACACAACAACAATACTAGAAAGGTAACATTTGCTAAGCAAATGTATAATGTTTACCTTCTCATAGTCTAGCCTCACAAACTACTGCTTGCTTTAATACATTTATGTATATGATGAGCAGCTCTTTCAACTCTGGTGGCTTCCAACATAATGTAACCCAACACCGCAGGGACTAGTGTCTGCTACATCAGTTACCATGGTGACAAACGTCTGGTCCAGGTCATAGACATTGTTTGTTTGGAGAAGAAGAGGAGGAAGAAGAAACTGAGCACAAACAATATGTTTTCTTTCTGCAAAGGTAAACATAACTATAGTAGGGCTGCAAATTTAGTAGTCAAGAACATTTTGACCAACTACAAGTACAAACTCCATAACAAGCAAGCATTCCTTGAGACCTCATAATTTCATGAAAAATTCAGAGCTATTGTAAACGTTTTTTTCATTTGCCTAATAAGTATAATGTATTTTAATTTATGTTTTACTCAACTCGAGTTTATACATACATTCTATATAGGAAAGGCCTGTCCTTTAGCAAGTTTCATTCCAACATTTTATTGTTTGCCTTGGCTGTGGCTATTGACAGGAACGTCCTGTCAGTACTAGAAAGTATTGCACTGCTGACAGGATCATCCTGTCAGTAACAGAAAGTATTGCACTGCTGACAGGACAGTCCTGTCAATAACAGAAAGCATTGCACTGATTTTTCCTGTCAGCAGTGCAAATCATTCAACTATTAACAGGATCGATAAAATTTCGGAATTTTTGTTTTTCTCTTGCTTTTTTTCGGTCAATTTTTGCAATACTTTCTGTTACTGACAGCACGATCCTGTCAGCAGTGCAATGCTTTCTGGTACTGACAGGACGATCGTCAGCAGTGCAATACCTTCTATTATTGACAGGATGATCATGTCAATAGCCATAGGCTTATTGTTTATTATGCACGTGACCTCCAAATTATCATAATATAATTATGCATAAATTTAGCTTATTAGGTCTATATTTGCATAAACAGTATCTGTTAACGTTCCACCTGCCATAGAATTCATGCATTACATTGTCAAACGGTCCTGTGATGGACGAAGTTAAATTTAGCAACAATAGCAACGTAACACTAGCTAGACAATGTGAACAAATATCTAGTCGTGTTGTAGCATACTGTGCTAGTGGACATGTTCACTTACTTGTAGCATAGGTCGGCAGGATGCACCTTGTACCTGCACATTAGGCCTTGGACCGGGGGCCCGGAGCAGAACTTCAGGTGGGGACACAGGTAGTACCGACCGGCCTTACAGTTGGTACAGTACCTGCACGATACACCCGGCTCTATGGCCACCCGATCACCTGGACAGGGACATAACCGAAAAAAAGTCAGGGGACATAAGTAGTGTTCTTTTTTGCTTGCTTGCTTGTTTGTTTGTTTGTTTGTTTGTTTGTTGTTTTTCAAAGAAACTGGCCTGGGGCCAAGATGGGAATAGCTGGTTGGGTGGCGTGAGTGTGATGACGATGTATATCATGGTCACAATTTTCGGAAAGAGATAGGCGCACTGTTAGAGTAGCCATAGTACCGTGATGATCATGCTTCTTGCAGCCCTCGACTGATCAGACCACAAGATGAGTCTCAGGCCCAATCAGCCCCTGAATGCGAGCTATTGTTTCCCACATGGCAAATTGTGAGGGTAGTTCCTTTCAGTGTTTTGTAAACTTATACAGACGTGATCGCCCATAGTTGAGCGGTGACTTTTCACACGCCAACGACTTTATTAAAGTCCACACCTGGAGCACAAACTCAGTCATGCGACGGAAGAGGTTTACAGGATCAACAACTGTAGTCACTGGTAGCACGTCGGCAGAACGTACTGCACCTGTAATGTGTTGTGCATATATAGCACTTTGGCAGAACGTCTCATATAAGGTTGTATTAAATCATATAAGGTTGACAGCCTGTCTGTAGTTTTCAGATGTTGTGTAGGAAAAGATATCGTCTGCAACAGGCAAAATTTTGATGCACCGTTGACCAAACATCCAACGAAAACGTGAAATACTTCGCGCAATACTTCTGCTGACGTGCTGTCACTGGTGTGTCTCTTCAAAATGAGCGAGTCAAATATTTCAGCGGTTCTTTTGAAAAAAGGCAATTTTAAACTGGAGAGTTTGGACGATTTTGGAGTACCATGAATGATATAGTAACATTTAAAAGGAGGCATGGCAAATCAGCGCCCCTAACGCTCTACACGACAGTATAACCCACATAACAGTGAATACGCGTGCGCAGTAATAGCTCTTGATCAATTTTTAGCGACGCCTCAGGGGCGAGATTAGTAGACGTATAATTT
The DNA here is from genome assembly GCA_013266295.2 of Branchiostoma floridae x Branchiostoma japonicum. Taxonomy (NCBI): domain Eukaryota; kingdom Metazoa; phylum Chordata; class Leptocardii; order Amphioxiformes; family Branchiostomatidae; genus Branchiostoma; species Branchiostoma floridae x Branchiostoma japonicum. Next base: position 29,979,481 of record CM023823.1, on the reverse strand, counting down.
GAAGTCAGTTTTCATGAATACATATACATATTTTCACATAAAGACCGCATATGCAAACGACAGTATAATTTGATAATTTAAAACAAAAGTTCAGAAGACACCCAAAACGTGACAATAAAACTCGTTGAGTGATCTGTCAAATCTTTGATCAACATAATCGCCATCGCTTATTTCCGGATTCCGTCTCGTATACGGTCTCGAATAGGATTACAGTTGTAGCTTGGTTCGAATCCAAGCTTGTGCTCTGTATAGTACATTTACAATCGAAATGTTGCTTTCTATACATGTACATACGTGTTGAGTGTTTTTGCCCAACAAAAAAGTTACGATATACTCAGATCGACCATTTCAAATAGCAACAGGCGTTTACGAGACGGAAACGCACATCGCCGCCCTAGTAGTGGAAAGGGGGTCTTACCGACTTCTAGATGGGTGACTCCCTCCTCGACCTGTCGTACGGTGCCGCTAGCCTCGTGGCCGGAGACCATGGGGCCAGTGAGCACGAACTGGCCGATGGACCCTTCCGTTAGGACGTGGATATCCGAGCCGCAGATGCCCACGGAGTGCATAGCAAGTTGGACCTCTGTGTGACAGCGATAAATTGGGTGAAGAAGTATGAACACAATTGTTTGCAAAATATACTGGACATCCTATATGAATGTACTAATCGATAGTCGGGTAGGTGCAGTGATTTGCATTCGGGAGGTCGTGGGTCGCTGCTTTCTCTGCTTATCACTCAGCGCTTTATAAAAATACTACTCTAGCTATATACACAATGTTACCATATATTAGACTAGCTAGCTGCTGGGGTGCTAATGCCATTTTTTTTTAAACTAATTATCTATTAGTAGAGCTTGGGCCTCTGAAAAAGTTTCAGACTCAATGTTCCTTCTTTAATCAAATGTAGCTTTAAATCTAAGGAAAAAACATGCAAGCGCTCCGCGCGGATTGGTTTGTAGTTGACCACCGGCACCACATACATGTAGCAACGTACCATGTTTTCCTGGTTGAGGAATGGGTCTTCCTTCCTGCATGTAGAAAGAAAACGTGTTGTGGAATTGAGTAGCATCACAGGACGAATTTAATGCCATTTTGTGAAACAATGTAGATTGCATAGCAAAGAGCGAAATGAACTGTATGTACAAAGCCTATTACCCGATTTCATACACAACTAGAGTTCCACGACCTCATACCTTTGCCAAATGAGGTTACCCTTTATGATTGCCGAATTGTAGGTTTGCCCCCTAATTATGCAAATAAGATCCTTATTTGCATGAATTACATCACTTGATCATATTCTCATCCCAATGGCAGTGTTAACAAAGAAGGCCATTCTACCATTTTCTCATAAATTATGCAATAAGGTTCTGATTTGAATAAGTTATGATCAATGATGTTCACCTCCAGTCAACTTCGAAATGCGCGAGTATGAAATTGCCAGCATCAACCACTGGGGAATTATAGTATTTTCTCATTAAGTATGCAAATTAGGTCTTCATCTACATAATTAATATATTGGTATGATCCTCTCATTCTTGATTACACTTGTCAGAAGGTAGAATAGTCCTATCATGGAAGTTGGCTGAATTAAAGAATTCCCTAATTAATTATGCAAATTAGATCACAATTTGCATAATTGCCACCTAATTATCTCAAGCATCACTTAAGCTACCTACATACCAAATATCAAGACGATCCGTCAACCGGTTTATCCTACTTTAAACACTTTCATACAAATGCTCCTGCAGTTCCAGAGCAAGCCGCGAGGGGGCCCAAACCTATGATGAGAATATGATCAAGTGATGTAATTCATGCAAATAAGGATCTAGCATTGACATTGTCACAGAAACTGAGTCAGCAATTCACCGGGCCCGATTACCACAAAAACATGCGCAGAAGCCTTGCGCACCAAAGTAGCTACAACCCTAAAAGTCTCCAAACCCCCTGCTAGCAACATAACCCGGGAAGAACGAACAGCTCTCAAAGATTTGGCCACTAATCAAGATATTGTGATCCTTCCTGCAGACAAAGGCAGATGCACAGTAGTCTTAGACAGGGAACAGTACGACAGGAAGGTACAGGACCTCTTAGAGGACAAAGACACCTACATGCCCTTGAAAAAGGACCCCACTAGTAAGTTTAAAGGGAAAATCAGTGCAGCTCTCAAGAAATTGCAAACTGAAGGAGTTCTGGACCGTGTCACCTACCTAAAACTCAATCCTACCACGGAGCAAACCCCTGCATTTTACGGCCTTCCCAAAATCCACAAACAGGATGTCCCCCTACGACCCATAGTCTCCAGTATAGGTTCTGTCATCTACGAGTTAGCAGGATTTCTAGCCAAGATTTTGGGGCCACTAGTGGGGAAGTCTCAGCATCACGTACAGAATAGTTCAGATTTTGTCAACAAAATCAAAGACATCCATGTAGAGGACGATGAAATCATCACATCTTATGACGTGTGCTCTCTTTTCACCTCCATACCACCTAAGGATGCAGTGTCAGTAGTCAGAGAAGCTTTGGAAGCCGACATCACACTAACAGATAGAACCAACCTATCCGTTGACCAAGTATGCGAACTACTAGAACTCTGCCTAGGATGTACTTACTTCACTTACAAAGGACAGTTCTTCCAACAAATGCACGGCTGTGCTATGGGATCACCAGTTTCACCGATTGTTGTAAACCTGTACATGGAGAAGTTTGAAAACAAAGCCCTCAGTACTTTCAATGACACTCCCCCAGCCAACTGGTTCCGCTATGTAGACGACACTTGGTGTAGACTAAAAAAGAGGGTAGCTGATGACTTCTTTGACCACATCAACCAGATAGATGACAACATCAAGTTCACACAAGAGCCGAGTCATGACAACATGCTCCCCTTCCTTGACACCAAAACTATCGTAGAGAAAGATGGTAACCTCCGTTTTGAAGTATACAGGAAACCTACGCACACTGATCAGTACTTGGCCTTCGATTCCCACCACCCTCTGGAACACAAATTAGCAGTGATCAAAACTCTTTTCCATCAGCTACTACACTACCGTGGGTGTCGAGATACAAACTAAGGCATGCATATCTGCAGGCTATACGTGGCCTCCCAAGGTTAGGATGCTTATAACTGCTGCATGTTCAAACGCTGTAAGACAAAAAATCATTCCAACTCACCAACGTCAGCTTGCCTTTCTCCACCACCACGGCTGAAAGGTTAGTTTCACTCATGTTGAGCCTTCTTGGCGTCTTACGGTGAGCGATTTGAACTTCTGCCTGCACCACCCGATTGTTTTTACACCTGACCGCATGCAAAGTTCACACCTGTATAGGGTGTCTGGCGCGTTTGCACACGGCACAATAGTTTCTGGCTGTCCATTACAGTTAGCAGTTTAGCCAATGAGAAAAAGGCAATTAACGGTTCGACCAATAAGAGGCTACATGTCCGTTAAATATTTGCATTAATTTTGTATGTCTTTGTTTGGCATTTCTATGCTTTAACGGAGAATGGAATCGATCTATAGCTGTACATTTCGCCTGCTATCCTGAACGGACTGCGTATAGGGCTTATTCACCACTTCTACAGAACGTAACGTTTAAGGTCTGTAGTTTTCCAATGTTGTGTCGGAAAATATATCTTATGTCTAATGCAAAGGACGATATTCAAATGCAACGTTGAACAAATATCCAACAAAAACCATGGTTTTGCGCATGCGCAGTACGTTCTGCCGACACTATGTCAACAGCTGTGTCCTATTCTTACAGAAGACCTAACTAAAGGTAAGCCCAGTGAGTCAAACTGTCTTCCTTCCGAGATGGCTAAGCAACTTCAGAGTCGCTGCTTCTACACAGAACTTATTGTACGTTATCATAATCAGCAATCAATTGAAATGTAGTAAATCAGTTTGGGTGCTTAAATTTGCATATATTGAGACCACATACACCATATATTAGTAACGTTAATATTGATAGCATGAATGTAAATAATACAATAAATATATTTCACGTTTAAGACATAATTAATCATATCTGACAAATGAAATGACATAAACACTAAACGTGCCGTGGTAAAGTTTGTTGAACGTTATGACAATCAGCAATTAATTGTAATTCAGTAAGTCTTTGTTAGTATCTAAGTACACTGTTATGTAAAGCAGTTTGACGTCAACTGTCATCACATTCTGAGGATGTCTTGATGTTTAAACTAATAATGTTAACTGTTCAACAAGGAATTCCAATTTTAGTAAGACAGAGCGGCGACCGCCATGGCATGAAATTTGTTATGAAGCGTCTATGTTTAATTTGACTTAAAACATTCGAGTTTAATAAAGACTTTGAGATATTCGGTGTATTCATATGCATATCATAGACAAGTACATATCAGAAAGATACAGGGGTATCAAGGTAGAGTTAGAATATATCATGATACATCATTATGTAAGATCTACAATTACAAAGATTAAAAGATGATTTTCTTTCGTTTGATACACAATGTCGTACATCTTAAACGTATACAATAGATTAAAGGGACCAATGTTATTGTATCATGTTTTTATAATAATTAACCCTATCTAGACCGGGGGGGGGCTAAAAGTGCCCGCGCCAACTTTGACGTCGGATAACGTCTGAACGGCTTGGGCTAGAACCACCAAACTTGGTGACTTTTCCTAAAATATAGGCATCAATTTCTTATCAATTTCTTATCAGTTTGATAAGTTCGCATTTTTTTGTGCTGCCATGGCAACGGGTTTCTTACAGGCATTTTTTTGCAAAATTCAGTAATTTTCGTTTCAACAATAGACTTTTCAGGGTTTTGTCAAGTTGCACATGCTTTCTAATATTAATAACATTTAATCTAATTGTATGTAATTTTTATCAATAAAAATGCATAAATTATGCTAATTTGATGACGTCATTGGTCAAACTCCAAGATGGCGGACCATATCATTAGACTAGGTATATACGGGTAATTTTTCTTAAAATTTCATCACTTTTTCGATTTCTTTTTACAAAAAAGGTTCATATGAACGTCTTAAGTTTATTTCCAATGTATTTTTAGACCTAATCTTGAAAAAAAACTGTTTTTCAAAATTCAGGATTCATGATCCTAGATGGCGGATAGCTTTAATATGCATGACGTCATTTATGACGTCACTGTAGTTGCTATGGGCAACATAAGTCTTAGTACACTCTAATATTCTATCATAAACACTTTTTGTTCAAGTTATGTTGTGTACCATTGCGTTTTAAGAGAATATCCTATCTAGACGGTTTTGACCAATAAAATCACATTAACCCTAAACAGTACACCTGGGATCCGCGTGGACCCCAGCACTATGTATTCTGTACGTTTTTTTTTGTTTCTAAAGATTTCTTTCTGAAATTTCAGGTAATTGTCACCCACAAAGTTGTGCCTCAACACAGTGCAGAAAATTCCGTTTCCCCCATTTTTAAAAATTTTGTATCTGATTTTCTTTTGGGGTCCGCGCGGACCCCAGCCGGCTTTCGATCGTAATGGATACACTGGCGTCTTATACTTTACTTTATTTTCTTATACTTTACTTTATTTTCAGGCATCTATGATAAGTTACACATGCTTTCTAACATTAATAACATCTTCTGTAATTTTTATTAGTAATTATGCATAATTTATGCTAATTTAATGACGTCATTGGTCAAAACCAAGATCCAAGATGGCGGATAATTAAATATGTATGACGTCATCGCATGACGTCACTGGTGTTGCTAAGGGCAACATAAGTTTTAGCAGACCTTATCATTTTATCATAAACCCATTTTTTTTTAAATTTGTGTTGCATACCATTAAGTTTTAAGAGAATAACCTATTTAGACGGTTTTAGCCAATAAAATTATAGAAATGACATCATAATGACGTCATATTACGTCATAACGACATCAAAATTTGTTGTATAGATTTATTTTTACTAGTACACCATCTTCTGAAAATTTGGTGGCCATACGATATACCGTTCTCGAGTTATGAGGGGGGCAATGAGCCCCCTCCCCAGTCCCACGAATCCCCAAAGCTTAAAAAACTTCAAAAAAACGGGTATTTCTTGATTTCTTCTTTTGTTTACCAAAAAAAAAGAAAAGATCAAAATGTATTGCTTTTGTACGTAATGTGGAGTCAGAGGTTCACACATCGACTCAGCAAAACAATTGAGCTGGTAGCATTTCTAAAAATTAGCAAAAAACTGTTTTGGGGTCCGCTCGGACCCCAGGTGTACAGATTAATCAGTCCGGGAAGGTGTACTGTTGAGGGTTAATGACGTCAGATTACGTCATAACAACATGAAATTTGTTTTTATGATTTATTTTTACTAGCACACCATCCTCTGAAAATTTGGTGATCATACGATATACCGTTCACGAGTTCTGAGGGGGGATTAGCCCCCCCCCCCCCGGCCCCACGAATTCCAAAAAAAGCCCGGTCTAGATAGGGTTTAAGGAAAAGAAATGCTAGGAAAAACAACATATTTCATCCACATCATGGTATGGAGTGAAATATAATGAAAGTCCATTGAGTCTTCATATATGCAAATGTACCATTGTCATTCAATTTCTATGCACACCTACGTCTTCCTCAACTATTTCCTTAATGATAATAGAGAGAGAGAGAGAGAGAGCAAAGCCCGTCTTCCTCAAATATTTCCTGAATGGTACATGTAATAGAGAGAGAGAGAACAAAGCCCTCTGACATTTACTGTCAGAGCATTCCAAGCTGATGGGGTATTTCTGTTGTTTGGAATATGTTTCTAAGGTATTTTGTGCTGGACAAACAAAGGACATTATATACGTATATAATGCGTGGGTAAACATTACATACATGATATAAATGATCCCTGGATGCCTAGAAGATCGCCCAGACTGCGCAGGGAGCGCTTCCCCTGGCAGCTACTAGCGCTCTTTCCAACGTTACTGCAGACTTCTGTTTTGAACCGACAGTTTGCGACACTGTGACAGCCAGGTGAGTAACTCTGTCTGTGGTATCTTCTCTTTTCTTTGCTTCTGCTCTTTTCATGTAAGCAATCATGCCAAGCAACAGTTACTGTTTTTGTACGTTTATGCTTTTACAAGCTAAGTACAGATCATGCAGAGATACATGTAAAGCAGATTGAAGTAAATTTACAGTGATATCTTACTACAACTATACAGACTAATGTGAACTACTATGTACAGGTTCTTCTCGCTTCTTAAGGCAGTTGTGGAGCTTATAATTCATGGCTTGTCTAGTTCCACAAGGAAAACGATTTTTTTCTGTTCTATCTTAATGTCGCAAACAGGGAAACTTATCTTGTATACAATATAGAAGGTATTTGTCTCATTTCTGTATGAATAGCCTAGTATCTATACCATCGGGAGCTCCCAGTATCTCTAGAGAAGGGGGCAGTGCACGCTACGGTCCTTTCTCGGTCAATAAAACAATTTTCCTGATTTGCAGGTTCCACTACAGCAACTCTTGCGTGATGCCGCACTGGCCTGTTTTGAGAGAGACAGAACTGACGGACAGTGACGGTTGTTGAGAGCCAATCTTTGCCATGGCAACTGTTGGGGAGTACATTCTCGTTGTGGCCAACGGAAGTAAGTTTGCCCTCTATTTTTTTGTAAGATTGTGGTGTCTTCATAATTTTTATTTCTATTTTTCCCATTTATTTTTTTCTCTTTAAATATCCTTACATTCATATGTCTATGTAGAGCCCTGAAAAAACACAAGACAAAGAATGAGATTTACTATAAGGCATTCAAGGCGATTTCAAAGCATTAAACTGGATTTTCAAAGTTAATTTTATGGTTAATTTTTGTTAATGTAGTGAGTAGAATAAACCATATCCCATAGTATACTGATATCTGTAATGCAAGAATGCGATGTCACTGATGGAAAACGGTTGCTTGTCTAGTATCTTAGGCTGGTTCTAGCTATTTATTGTTGGTACCAACAAAAATAAATAGCTTGTTTTTGGACCATTTCAAATGCTTCAAGTATGAAATAATGTGGAAAATGTACAAGAAATGGAACTAAATGTCAATATCGGACAGATTTCCTCACCCAGAATGTTTTTTTTTCTGTCCTGAACATTGCATTGGATGTGTGTCACAAATGCAGCCTGTCAAGAACAGCTCGACTTTATATGTACCGCGATTTCCTTGCCTGAAAATAAATCAATGTTTATGTTTAGTGAAGAAGGAAGCTGAAAATGTACAGTTTATTTTTTACTAACAGCCACCGCGCCACGTACTAAATCAAACGACTTAGCCACGCCGTTGCTAACGCTAAGGAATTGTTTTCGCACGGCAGTTGGATAGAATTTCATCTGACTTTCTCAACTGCGTTAAGCCTGCATTAGGCGCCATTTTTGTCAGTATTTCGTTATATTTACCTGGCGGAAATATATATTATGTGCTCTCGATGTAATCCATTGTAGTCGGGTTTTACAACGATCCTAGGTTTATGATCATATTTTATGTACAGTGAAATAAGCAAAATGGCGGTGCCATACTGAGCTAAATTTTCTAACAAAATCCAGTTAGGGGCATCTGCATTTCGCCTAAGATTCTGTCTTCAATGACTAGTGCGTCTGAATCGTTGAACATTGGACCATTACTCTTGTAAAAATCTTGTTGGTTTGAAATCTTAAAAATTGACAACCAGTTATAAACCACTAGGAAGAAGAGACTTGAGTCTATTTTACGTACTAGATTTCCTTTTGTTTTGATATCTCCAATAAGGTAAAAACGCGGGGGGAAATTGGCACTAAAATCAACATATTATCAAATGGGTACAGGTTAAAAATGGTTAAAGATCTATAGGAGTAAAATGGGAAGCTTTAAAATTTATAGATGCGATGAAATAATGAAAATATATAGTTTAATCTCAGCAAGAAGCTTTGTTGAAAGAAGTCCCGACTTCGGGGGGTCATGGAACGTATAACTGTTTAAAAACGGCGCGTGGTTCGCTGTGGCAGGTAGACAAACATTTTGAAAGCAGATCACTTCAGATCCATGTGTTGACTTGGAACTCAGGAGACATAAACTTGTTGTCAAACTTATTTGTTTTGTTTAATTGATTCATTATATTGTACATTCACTTGTTGCCTAACTTATTTCTTTTGTTTGGTTGATTCATTGATTCATTGTATTGTTTCATTCACTTATTGCCAAACTTGTTTCATTTGTTTGATTGATTCATTATTTTGTGTCATTTGCTTATTGCCAAACTTGTTTCTTTTGTTTATTTGATTTATTCAAGTTGTTATAAATTGATAGATGCTGGCCTTTACATAAGCATATCAAGCTTTCGGCCGCGGTCTCCCCTGAACTTTTGTATTTTATTTATACTTACTTTTTTATGTATTTTTTACGTGGGAATAAAAAATAAACAAGAAGCCATAGGCGACAATTCTCCGTGAAATTTTATAATTTGCAGATTGGGAGGTGGTATTGGCACTGGCATGCCTGCAGACGACGTATAAAATTGCATGCCGATTGAACAAAGGGGACCGTGGGTTTTAGCTGCGAACACGGAAAAACGGGTACCGCTCAAGTCAACTGCTTAACGATGTGATCACAACAGCAACGTTGCACACGGAAAACACCGCCCTACATAACCGCTACGGTAAAAACAAAGACACGTGCACAAAGTTAACTGCGCAACTGGCGGTCAGTCTAAAACCACGTCAACAATTTTAACACTTGCCGCTCACCGGCCGGGCGACAACATTTCATACACAACAGGAAAAATAGGGGGGAGTCACAAATATGGCAATCACCACAATATAAACAAGACGCCATAGGCGACAATTCTCCGTGAAATTTTATAATTTGCAGATTGAGAGGTGGTATTGGCACTGGCATGCCTGCAGACGACGTATAAAATTGCATGCCGATTGAACAAAGGGGACCGTGGGTTTTAGCTGCAAACACGGAAAAACGGGTACCGCTCAAGTCAACGTTAACTCCAGGACTGTCTAGAGGGAACACTCGCATATTAGCGCGACTGGCCATACACCGCGACTGGCCAAGCCCAGACCCTGCAATTAGTAACAGTTGCACATCAATCCGGCCGAAAGCATTGCGTAACACAGGCTACTTCTTCCTATATTCAGCGCCGTGTTTCGAGAGAATAATACCGGGAAACGATTACTTTTCTTGTTTTGAACGCATAAACATAGATGTACGCTAATCTAGTAGATTATCTAAAGATGTGTGTATTCTGTGTACAATCTACAGAAATGTACATCAGGTCCAATCATCCGATTTTCACGTTTCAGTTTTTTTGGACTCGGTCATCGGTATTAACATTAAATTTTTCCTAATGTTGACCTCTGACCACCCCACATATCCGTCCCCATCAGCCCCGCCCCGACTTACTACCGGTGACATAAACGGACGACAACATTTCAACGACATGGGGATGTTTCGAAAATAACCATTTACTCCAATATCAAAACAGCTACGGTAAAAATAAAAAGACGTGCATCATCCCGGACATAATGCAACACCACATGCGAAATTACACAGAAATGCGACGTACGGAAGAATGCGTTTTGGCTGCGAACATCTTCCAAAAAACTTGGCATCTCTTAACCATGGGCAAAAACATCTGGAACCACTTATAAAAACCACCCCGTATCTGCATGAAGTTCCACCCCCCCCCACTGCTATTCCAAACAAAGCGTTTTTCTGGACCATTCCAATTCGCCTCGTAATTGTAGGGGTGCGTTTGCAATATTACATTGACCGCGAAAGCAGCAACGGCAAAAATACACATTCGTGCATCAACACGGGCATGCCCGCAGACGGCGTATAAAATTGCGTGCCGATTACACAAAGAGAACCCAGTGTTTTGACTGCGAACATGAAAAATCAGCCGATTACAACACTCCGTCCGGAGGTCCTGACCTCCTTCACGGAGTAAAAACGCTACGGTAAAAACAAAGACACGTGCATCAACACGGACATAACGGCACACCACATGCCCAAATTCATAGAAATACAACGTACACAAACATGACTTTTACGTGCGAACACATTTCACAATTCCGCCCCATCCATAAACCATTACGGTCCGCATCTGGTCGGCATTAAAAACCGCCCCGCACATCTGCATTAAGGATGCTCCCCCCCCCCCCCCCGCGCTATTCAAAACAACGGGTTTTTCGCGGCCGGTCCCATGTGCCCCTAAATGTAGGGGTGCTTTTCGAATATTATCTTGACCGCGAAAACACCTACGGTAAATATTGATATACGTGCATCACCACTGGCATGCCTGCAGACGACGTATAAAATTAAATGCCGATTGAACAAAGGGAACCGTGAGTTTTAGCTGCGAACACGAAAAACCGGCTGACCCGAATACTCCTGCAGGAGGTATACCTCCTTCACGGAGTAACAATTAACAATTAACGAGAGACCACTGTGAACATATTTCTAGCCAAAAGTGCTAGCTATAGGCTTATAGAGCCAGGATCTGTACATCATTGATAATCACTGAAACGTGAAAGCAGAAGCGTTTTATTCCAAAATCAAAAAATGACCTCGTGCATTCTATTGGGCATCTGCATGTCGCCCTCGAAATCGATAATAACTTATATACTGACAGAAATTATAATCTTTGCACAGTAGATTTCCTGTTGGTTTGAAATCTACAAGAAATTGAAAATGAGAAGGAAATTGCAGGAAAATCACATTTCTGGTCATATTGTTGATACGAAAACGGTTTAAACTTTTATAAGAGTAAAGAATGATGCTAATATGGCGTAAAGAGGTTTGAGAGGCCACAAGATTGTAAACTCCAGAGACATGCTTTTCTTGTGATTAAAACGGGTGTTGCAGCCTAGAATCGTGAAACAGACTACTTTCTGTCGCGGAGGGAAAAGAAAACTGCCTGGAACTTTTTACGTGGCGTGGTGGCTGTGACATGATTTCTTTGACTCAGTATGAAATATATCTATATTTGGTAAATAAGGAACGTTCATATTTGCTTACCAGTGTTTCTGACTGATGGGGAAAAACTATTCATTGTACCTACAGTCTTCATCGTAGTGACTGATGTCGGTGGCCTCCTCACCATACTTGTCATCTGCACACGCCCGAACCTACGAAAACTGGTCAACGTACCTCTGGTCAGCCTCTGTTGTACAGACATCCTCTTCAACACCATATATTCCCCCTTTTGGATCCAGCAGATCCTAAAGCCCCTTTGGGAGCCCCCACCAGCCCTGTGCTGGCTGATAGGCTATGTCTCTCCGGTGCTATGGGGGGCGTCGGTATGCCACATGTTGTGTATCGCTCTTCAAAGGTATTTCACGATCTGTACCAGTAGTACAAGTCTGAAGTCCATTCGAGCCCTTGTCATCATGCTCTTGCTCACATGGTTGGTCCCCATCGTTTCTTTCTTGCCTCTTTTCGTTGGCGAGGAGGTAAAGGTGGATCCAAAGCTGAAGCGGTGTGCGATGGGAAATTCTGACAAATTGTGGGCAAAGATTCCCCCGACCATTTTGAACTTGATATTCCCGTACATCGCTACCCTTGTCTTGTACATCCTCATCCAAAACCATGTAAGGAAGAGTAAGAAACGTGTCCAGGCTAATGCACAGCAGGGTCCTACAAACCGTTTGGAAGTGCAGCACTCGGGGAGCGGCGGCGTAGCCGTCCCTTCCACGAGCATGGAATCCGACAAGTTGACAAATTAAAGCCTCTTAGAAATCTGGAAGGTAAAGTGTGGGTGAGGGACGAAAATTCCTCGTCAGGTGACATTGGACAGACAGGCAATAACCGTACCGAGCCAGGTAAACCCAAATGCACTATCATACAGGTTGCTACAGCATCTGGCACAGGTGAACAACAAAAGCACAAAAAATCCTTACCAAGTAACGAGGTACGAAAAGGCAATGATTGCCCTAAGCCAGATGAACACAAAGGCACCATCCTACCTGACATTATTGTGTCAGATCATGCAGGTAAAAATAAACGACAACAGCAAGCTCACGTTGTCCAAAACAACAGTTCACAAAAGACCAATAGTGCTGCTGAAAGGCAGATCACCAAAATGATGATGACACTGTTTGCCGTGTACACGCTGTGCAATATGCCCGGTATCATAATGGTGATATTCTCCAGCAGAGTTCCAGCCGAGGCCTTCAGTGTTGGCCAATTGCTGGCCTCGTTAAACGGCGCCCTGAACACTATCGTATACGGCGTTATGAACAAAAACATCCGCCGAGGGTACAGGCACATCTGCGACCGCGTGTTCAACTTCATAACGTGTCAACCTCATTAAAAAAAACGTTTGGCATCGTAATATTCTGGAAAACGACTCTCGGCAATTGACAGAAACAAAATATATTGTGTAGGTGGAAAAGGAAAAAAATTAAATGAATTTTAAGGAGACATCTATCTGTGACATTGGATTTCAATTTCCATCACTTTTTAAGAAAAATGAACGAGATGAAGCAACCAAAATGCACAATAGTTAGTGTTAAATTAGACTTTGCCGGTTATACATCAAAAGTAAATTCAAACTATCATAGATGTTTGGGTTAATATCTATTAGAGAATTCAAAATATCCCATCCCATTTGCTAGTTCATTTTATGACGCCTGACCATTTTAGGAATTATTCCTAAGTGCTTGATTTGACATCATTGCATTTCAATGCAAACGTGAGACTAAATGGAACATTAAACGATTTCGCTTCACTAACATATGAATTTTAGCTGATCAATGTGCTAGTTATATTTTAATAATTGAGTCATCTCGAGTTGCCTTTCCAATCGTAACTTTTTTTAATGAAAAAAGGCCTTCAAAGTGCGTCAGTCATACATTGAAAACCCCAAACACATTCTATTAGTCTGAAGTCGTATTATGATGGCTCGCGATGATGCACGGTATGTTATGCCAATCCTTTGGTTGCATGCGTGGTCGTTGAAGCATCTAGGGAAGAATGCAGGCATGTCATTCACAATACTGAGCTGATTTGAAGCCCACATGGTTAAGCCACTCGGTTTAATAACAGACAATCGTCACCAACAACCTGTCAAAAAGGAGAAATGACTTTTTCTGGAAGAAGGAAAGTCAGCAGCCCTAAATCAAACAACCAAAATACAGGTCGATTTTGCGAAATTATGTTTGATCAAGACAAGTTTTAATCAACTTTTACACCAATTTTCGAGATGTGAGCTTTGGCAGGTATAAATATACATTATGTGTAAACTCAAAACCGTACCATAATTGATTATAGATGCTTGCGATTACAGCTATCAAAGTTGCTAGTCTAAAATATTCCATTTGACACGGTCGTAATTTTAGGTACTTTTCCAAAATGCTTGATTCGACATCATTGCATTTTAATGCAAACGTGGGACTAAATTACATATTAAACAACTGAGTTTTGTTTCACTGATGTATACATTTTAGATGATCTGTATGAGAGTCCTACTTTAACAAGACAGTGTAAGTCACCTTCAGTTACCTTTCCAATGGTAAATTCTTTTGAAAAATTCCTTTTCTCTCTACCTTTAAAGTGCGTCACTCATACATTAAATCAGCCACTAAAACGCAGTATTCAAATATTTTAAAGTTCCTAGAGTAATGGGCCGTATTATGATGGCTCGCGATGGTGCACGATATGTTATGCCAATCCTTTGGTTACCTGAGTTATCGTTCAAGCATCTGGGAAGAATGCAGACATGTCAATCATTTACAATACTGGGCTGATTTGAAGACCCCGTGGTTAAGCCCCAGTTTGATATGAGACAATATCAATGAACAACCTATCAAACAGGAGCTGTGGCCTTTTTCGGAAGAAAGAAAGCCGGTAGCCCTAAATCAAGCAACCAAAATGCAGATCTAGTTTGTGAAATTATGTTTAATCAAAACAAGATTGGATCGAATGTTTACACCTACATGTATTTTAGAAATGTGGGTTTTGGCAGTTATACAATGTACATTATGTGCAAACTAGTACTTGATCATATTTGACAAGAGATGTTTGAGATCATAGCTATCTAATATTGCTAGACATTCCATTTCACACGGTCACCAATGTAGGTTCTTTTCTCGAAGTCTTGATTCGACACCATTGCATTTCAATACAAACGTGAGCCTAAATGGCACAACTGAATTTTGTTTCACTGATGTATACATTTTAGATGATCTGTATGCGAGTCCTACCTTAACAAGTGTAAGTCACCTTCAGTTACCTTTCCAGTGGTAGATTCGTTTGAAAAATTCCTTCTCTCTCTACAATACGTCATTCATACATTAAATCAGCCACTAAAACACAGTCTTCAAATATTTTAAAGTTCCTAGAGTAATGAAGTCGTATTATGATGGCTCGCGATGATGCACGGTATGTTATGCCAATCCTTTGGCTGCATGCGTGGTCGTTTAAGCATCTAGGGAAGAATGCAGGCATGTCATTCACAATACTGAGCTGATTTGAAGCCCACATGGTTAAGCCACTCGGTTTAATAACAGGTAATCGTCACCAACAA
Source organism: Branchiostoma floridae x Branchiostoma japonicum (assembly GCA_013266295.2). Taxonomy (NCBI): domain Eukaryota; kingdom Metazoa; phylum Chordata; class Leptocardii; order Amphioxiformes; family Branchiostomatidae; genus Branchiostoma; species Branchiostoma floridae x Branchiostoma japonicum. Next base: position 29,963,976 of record CM023823.1, on the reverse strand, counting down.
CCTGTCAAAGAGCAATGGCTTTTTCTGGAAGAATGAAAGTCAGCAGCCCTAAATCAAACAACCAAAATACCGGTCTAGTTCGCGAAATTGTGTTTGATCAAGACAAGTTTGATCAACTTTTACACCAATTTTCGAGATGTGGGCTTTGGCAGGTATATAGTCGTTTGAAAATTCCTTCTCTCTCTACAGTACGTCACTCATACATTAAATCAGCCGCTAAACACAGTCTTCAAATATTTCAAAGTTCCTACAGTAATGGGCCGTATTATGCTGGTTCACGATGACGCATGGTGTGTTATGCCAATCCTTTGGTTGCATTGGTGACCATTTAAGCATCTGCTAGACATGTCAATCATTTACAATACTGGGCTGATTTGACACCCACATGGTTAAGCCACTCGATTTGATATCAGACAATGGTCACTAACAAACTGTCAAAGAGAAGCTGGGATCTTTTCTGGAAAAAGGAAAGCCAGTAGCCGTAAATCAAGGAACCAAAATACTAGATCTGGTTCGCGAAATCAAGACAAGCTAAGGGCCTGGCTGGAACTTTATTTGTGGTCATTAAACACTCTAACTTGTTATCAAATCTTTTAAACCTTGAATATTTTGTATACGTACATACTTCAATTTATTGTTGTATATTGTATGTAGAATGCACTTAGTCAAGCCATTTATTATTCTTACAAAATACTTGTTGCTAAAACTTGACATTCTCTGTTCCTGGTATAAAGTGTTGCACAACAAAGTCTAATAAGTATGCACCATTACTCGAGCTAGTAGTAACAAGGAAGGATGGAACCCTGGCTAGGGCTTGGTTGGAACTTTATTTGCGGTCAATATTATACGTTGTTTGGGTACACTCACTGAGCTCGTAGTTTTTGATATTTTTTTGTGATTCTTAGCCGGTAAGTTTCTAGTATCACCACTTTTCTCCTACTTTGCTGTAAGAAACTCTAATTTGTCATCAACGCTTTTGAACTTTGAATGTATTGTATACGTACATACTTCAATGCTTTCTTGTATATTGTGTTATTTATTATATATTGTTATTTATTATTACTATTATAATTACAAAATACCTGTTGCTAAAACCTGCCATTCTCTGTATCTTGTATCAAGTGTTGCACAATAAAGTCTAAGCACTATTACTCCTTCTGTGTATGGAGGTAATGCTTTGGGTGTGTTCCTTTCTTTCTTTGCTTGTAAATGCTTTGTTACGTATTTGAATGCAGATTGTAGAGTGGCAGGAATTGGGTTGTTGTACCTGGAGATTGATCTTATGGTCAAGTTGGGAGTCGAAATGGTCTCCCCGCAGGCTGGGAGGAAGTGAGTGACCCCACATACGTACTGTGAGTGTACCCTGACTTAGGACTGATATCACAACATGGAAATAGGCGCGAAGTGCCTTTCCCAAGGGAATTCCAATTTTAGTAAGACAGAGCGGCGACCGCATGGCATGAGATTTGTTATGAAGCGTCTATGTTTAATTTGACTTAAAACATTCGAGTTTATTTGGTGTATTCATATGCCTATAATAGACAAGTACATATCAAAAAGATACGGGGTTATCAAACTATTAGAGTTAGAATATATTATGATACATCATCATGTAAGACCCACTATTACAAAGATTAATAGATGATTCTCTTTAGTTTGATACACAATGTTGTACATATTGAACGTATACAATAGATTGAAGGGAGCGATGTTTTTGCGAAATTCAGTAATTTTCGTTTCAACAATAGACTTTTCAGGGTTTTATGTCAAGTTACACATGCTTTCTAATATTAAAAACGATTAATAGAATTGTATGTAATTTTTATCAATAAAAATGCATGAATTATGCTAATTTGATGACGTCATTGATCAAAATCCAAGATGGCGGACCATATCATTAGATTAGGTAAATACGGGTAATTTCCCTTATAATTTAATCCCTTCTTCGATTTCTTTTCACAAAAAAGGTTCATATGAACGTCTTTAGTCTATTTCCAATGTATTTTTAGACTTAATCTGGAAAAAAACAATTAAAATCCACACATTGCAGAAAAAGTGGGATCCTTAGTCTTCCTGTGTATGACAAAGTGAAGCTAAAAGTTCTAGTTATGTAATAGTGATTTACTTCTTTTTTGAATGTTGTTTTTTGTACTTGCAGATATCTCTCGGGCAAGAGTTTGCAGTAATCAATCATTATCATTGTTATAACCACTGAGAACCCTCAACACAACAAGTTTTTCGGATTGTGACCAGCTACCTTCGCGTTTTCAGAAGTTAGAGGCAACGTTCTCTACTCCCTCTTGTCCCACCGGGTCTCCATTCTGTTCGTACTTAGCTGCCGTCTCCATCACTGCGTGTGCGTCGCCATTCCTGAGAAACAGAATAGCATTTCTAATAACGATAAAGCTGACCTTTGGACCAGTATAAAAACACAGTACACACTAAAAGTTTTTTTATCTATTTATCTTTATTTCATTCACATATGTTAATGAGTATTGGGAAAATTCACAAATGATTATAGGAATCCTCTGCTCGTAAAATAACAAAATAACAACAACAACAGAATTTGACATATTATCAGACTGATATAATATAGAATTAAGGCTGCAATAAAATAGAATCAAGGCTACAAATCGTTAGGTGCAGTACATAATTATAACTACAAAAATTATTTTCTATCCATCCACAAAGACGTGGAAATCTCTTTTATCTTCAAAAGGAAATGTATGTTGATACAACCAGGTAACACGGTTTGCTATTCACGAAAAAAGCAACGTTAAAAGATGAAATTTAGTAGACCAGACTCACAAAGTCGCTGATTTTGTACAGGCCCTACGCCGGGCCACAAGGGTGACCGCAACGATGAAGACCACAGCACAGGCGGCAGCGAGCATGGCGATGAAGAACACACTTAGCTCTGGTATGACAAAAAATGTGAACATTACTTAGGTGATGTAATATATCATCAGGTTGAAAAACATGACAAATACATAGACGTATATGAATAAGTAATAATCAAATTCACTTATCAAATATGCTGAATGAATTGAATCGTAATATAAATGACTTATGAAGTAATCAAATATGTCACCTTCATTCTGACAGCGCTTTCCAGAGTACTGATATAAAGTGACTGTGTCCGAAGGACAGCTGAAAAAAAAATGATGTTGATATATGTTCTATACATTTATATATATATATATTTTACACACGTATAAATGTACGACCAGCTGACGATTATGGCAATATCTTCCGTCAAAAACATATAAATAAACAAAAACACCACACACACAAAAGCTCTCGGAGGGCAAGTAAAGTACTATCTACGCAATATCATTTATATTTTCACCGTGTGAGGTGGGGTAAGGAATTGACAAACCTCTTTAAAAGGTATCGAGAAAGACTGAAGGCTTATATTGCAAAGACAGCCATTTTTAGCCTTACTTGCACGCCAGGATCGGACTCCTGTCCTCACAAGTTGCTCCGTTCTGGCAGTACTCCGTGTTTGACGTACAGAAGGACCGACACTCTCCTCCACTGGAGACACACGTCATGTCGTCATGGCAACTAGCGCTGCACATCACCACATCCACAGTTACACCTGTACAGAGCACACAATCAGATGAAACAGACGGAAAAGCTTAAGCACCTCGTGAAGACTATGTATCAACATTACACATTTAAAAATGCTACCGAACAGTCTAGCCACAGTCTAATTATTATCACATTTACTGTGCCTAATATACGGAAAGAAGCCAAGCAAATTTACCGTCCATCTTGTAAGAAACTCCATCGACTTCCAAGTCTCCCATCATACCCCTGGTGACAGCTGACTGCAGTACACTGGCCACTGCTAGGGGCGTTTCCCCTGTGCCTGACTCCTCTTGGTTGTCGATGAGCACGTTAACATCGGCAACCACACTACCTGGCCTGTAATGATACATGTATCAACATAGTTTCCAAATTTTGGTAATGTTTTCTACTGAAGTGGTTTCTTCTTATGCGGTAATGACCGCTACAACACTACAGGATAAATCTTTCACACTACTGGAAAGTTTTGACGACGTTGCGAAAAACGAATCCTTAACGATAAAGCTGAGTTGACTGAGAAATCTTCTAATTCAATAATGGCCTTTATAAACCTACAGGGTATTCTAGCACAATACTGGAAAGTTTTGACGACGTCGTCACGGCGAAAATTTAAATCTTAACGATAAAGCTGAGTTCACTTCTACGTATAATAAAGTTGTTCCTGCGTGAATATCATTCAAACGGCTTACGCTCTTTAAGAACGGTGCCATACCTGAAGCCCCTTACGACTGCTCCAACAAACCCTGGGTAGTTTTGGTATACACGGTTGATCTGGAACAACATGATTTTCTATATTATTTGCCCCTTCCCATCCGTTAGCATGTCGATTAGTAAAAAATAAAATACTTCAATTCACGAGAACAAACTAAGACTAAACGTTTTGTAGTATGTCCACATTCCCGATATGCCCAGATAAGGTGCCAAACAAGAAAGGTAAGAAAATTAAACTAAATAGTCCCAAAGCATGTTGTGGCATATAGTTTAGTTTTTGTATATAAGAAAAAGTACACCTACAAAGTGATGGCGCACGCATGTTAAAGAACTTATCTTGAAGTCACGACTTGAAATAAAAGTAAAGACAAAAGAAAACACAAAAAGGATTCAAATACAAAACTTATACATCCTAATGGAGATAAGGTACAAAATGCATGCACAATAGAATGAAACAAATCCACCAGATGATAAAGACAATGCATTGACATGAGAAGAAAGAAGAGAAAGAAAAGGAAGAATTGCCTACGGTTGCGATGACTTGTTCTGACAGTGTCTGGAACGCCTCAGTGCTGCTGTCCTGCAGATCCGCCGTGAACGGTACACTGACGAGGGTCATCGACATCTTAACCACCGTCATGGGAGCTGGAGGGAGGGAGAGAGAAAACATGTCACAGAATTAAAAATATAAAAAATTAAAGGAGTTTTAGACTACACAGTGTTGTCATTTGTGAATTCAAATTCAATCAACCTAATAGTATGTACAATGTGTACTCTAATGATTCTTAAATAAAGGGGATTCGGGATATACTTTGCCCATTTTATCATATCCAATAACTATATTTTTAACATAAAATTCTTTTAGCATCGTTGTAAAAGGGCACTGTACTGTACATGGCGGTCACAAATGTATTTTGGAACTACTGTGATGATTTTCACGTATTGCAGTACAGTCGAGAGATATTCTTGATGATCTTTGCACTTCTATACTGATATTGATTTTTAAAAACGCCTTTGTACATATCTCTTTCCAGCTAATTCTGACTATATACCGTATTTCTGTTAAGTCTATAGTCTATGGTAGTTACGTGTATACGAAAAAGAGTGAATTTTTCTGTAATGTGACGCGGGAGATCGCCAAATAAACATAGCCTCGGTCGCAATTCTCCCTATAGTCGGGTAGTCAGTGTAGTCAGTTGGACTAATTACAACAGACATATCTAATTGATGAGAATGGACTCCTGTAAACAAAACCTTTTGTTGACGCTGGTAGTTTGTTTGTTCTTCCCCGTTGTCATGACAACAGTCGGAGTCATCAAAGGTACGTCCCTTTGAAACTTGTCACGTATTGGTCCGTAGTAAAGTCAATCATTTGAGATTCGTAACACATTGATATCTAACACTATAGTTACCTATGGCAGTAGAACTGCGGTTCTTTTTGCACATTCTATCCGACTTTATTCTATTTAAATATAACTTCCGGCGTAAGAAAAAAACAAAACACGGACGCAGGTCTTTGACATAAGTACCTTTTGTTGATGCAGGTTGCTTGTCTGTGGAGACGTCAACTTGTCCCGTTGTAATAACAGCAGGTGCAGTTATCGCATCAGATGTCGCCACAGCTGTTTCGCTTGTCACCGTTATTTGCGTGGTAGTTGCTAATGAGCTGGCCGCTGGAATGGTAGGGAATGATGATGGCGTCCTTGCTGTTGTGGCGTCACCTGGATGGAAGTGTATTGGTTAAGTAAATACTCGTTGCTATTCTTATCATTAAGAGAAACACTGTCCTGTACGTGGTAGTCGCTAAAGCCCTTGTCAACATTCACGACCTTCCCACGAATCGGTTCCCAAACGCCAGCGTTTGGCCATTCAGACGTGGATTGTTTTGGTCATGTTGTTCATGCTCAGTACGTCGCAGGTCCCCCTTGCGATCAACTTTGTCATGAAGAAAGAAAAGGTAGAGGATGGAAGAAACGTGTCAAATGCAACGTGACCGGATTGAATTGTTCCAACCAGGAGCTGAGTTCTTGCTTACAGCTGCAGAATGGAGATGATGCCTTGATGCTGGAGTGTCACTATGACAGCAATGGTACACTGAATCACCTACCCGAACTGTCCATGTTGAACAGTCTGTTGCTCACCGGTGGTAACATCCGGGACATAAGAGATGGAACGTTTAAAACGTTGACTTCTCTCCGCCTGCTTTCGTTGAACGGAAACTCGCTCTATACAGGTGGTCGGAACCTGGTTTGAAGGTCTTGGGACCATGGAGAGACTAGAAATGTTTCGAAACAAGATCGAAAGCATCGAAAAGGGAGCGTTTCACCCCCTCAAAAAGCTGCAGTTTCTAGACATGCGTGAGAACAGGATCCGCTCTATCCAGGCGTGGTACTTTGAAGGATTGTCAAGCCTTTTAAAATTAAACTTGAAACACAACAAAATATCAAGCGTCGCGGCCAATGTTTTCAATCTGGTGCCAAGAGTCAAACTTATCAATCTCGGGTACAATATGCTACAGACTCTCAGCCCGGAGTGGTTTCAAAACTTACATCCGAGAGCGGGCGTTTACGTTGACAATAACCTCTTACCCACTATAACACAAGAAAACATCGTCGCTTTTCGGGGAAAGTTCGTTCGTGTATGGAACAACCCGTTTCGCTGCACCTGTGCACTGACCAGCTTGAAGACTGAGGGAATGACTGTCCTGAAAGGAACAGACCACCTCAAATGCATCTACCCGCCACATATGGCAGGGAAGAAGATCTCTCAGCTGTCCAGAGAAGACATGCCATGTCCACCCCCTGTAGCCAAAGTTTCACGTGCTGACAACGAAACCACTCTCCTGTGTACTGGGAGCAGCAGCCGGACATCAGTTGGGAACAACATCAGCGCATCATCCAACACGTCTGGCAACGGCACAACCACACAACTGGAACACGCTGCGACTCCAGAAGGCCATTCTCTATCATTCGGAACAGACTGTTCTAGCCAACATACAGAGGGATCGGCACTCAAGTCCACCTACAAGCTAGCCAGAAGGCCCTCCTGGAATGGACAGAGGACGCCTATCGCTGTGCCATAACGTACCAAGTGGGTAATTTCTCAGCTAACCTGGTTTTGTCGTTGCCCAATTCAAGAGCGAACGATTCCCGTTCTTTGACAATTGATGATGGAGCGAGAGAAAACGGTTCGTCCACTGATATTTCTCTCAGAAACGGAAGTACTCCAGTAGGAGCAGCCATAACTACGGAGAACATGCCAGTGGAATACTTCTTACTGCTGTCACGCCAGAATTCTTGCATGCTGCACTTAATCTACACGGGGGTCATCTCCGTTAGCGTGAGTTTCCTGTTCGGCCTCCTGGTGGGATGGCTCGTCCGCCCCAAAAGATCCGAGCAGCCCAACAACCCGGCGATGCGTCAACTCCCACCCTTAAGCTTACCATCCTCCTGCCGGAGTTCACAGGACTCTCTCCACCACTATGAAGTGATTCCTGACAACGCCGTAACATCACTGCCTTCTAGCGGCAAAAACCTGAACAACCATAAACGGCGGTCGAGACATACCGACGTATTCAACAACCCTCAGTACTGGCCAGGGAACGTGAAACAACAGTGGTCGAAAGAGACCGCAGTTTTCTACAACCTTCAGTACGGTCATGAAAACAAAAGGCGCCGGTGGTCCACGCCAGTACTGGTGACGTACAGAAGGGTAAGTGCAGTTCCTCGGTCAGCCGAGAGGGAGCGCTCATGTCCGGTGGAGGAAGCCAAGCAGATCAACGATCTTGCTGTTCTTGGAAAAGACTGGGAATTGACAGGAGGAAAGAAGAGCCCGGCCCCGTGCGCTCACCGCTACATGCTTCCCCAAACAAAGAAGAAGTCCAAAGACCCCCTGTGCATGAAAAGGGAGGATGTGTCTCACTGAAAGAGATTATTTATTTGTTACAATTTTCCACAGACATGGAGGGCATGGTGGAACAGGTGGATAGGACACCTTTTCCAAGCCATCATGTCAACAAGTCATATAATACATAAAATACAATACAATACGTAATAGTTTATTTTTGACTAGTTTCTCTGTGATCTAATCCTCAAAGGGTAAATGGTTTCGTTCTTTCTCAAAACGTCACATGTTGCCTGAAGGTATAGGCGGAGCTCACAGAGGTAAAGGTCGAAGTAGCGAGGTTCCGTTTTTGTAGTAGAAGTCGTGAGACAAAAAGCTTCATAGTTCATCGTACTCAAGCACAAGACATACCCGGACTTTTCCGACGGTACAGACGGTGCTCATCATGATCATATCATATTACTGTAACGGGAAAATGACGACTTTCCGTCGGTAAAATATAGGATCCTGTGGACACCGGTTATGTTGTCTGCGTGTGTGTCAACTTCCTCATCGGCTAGTGATTGTTCTGAACTCATACTGTACATATGGACTCAAGGTAAGTCACAATGTGATTGGGACGTAAAACGAATTGATAATTTTTAGCCCGCATTTGTATAGTTACTAGCCAATGCATGACGAATCTGGACTTTAAATGAAGTTTTGTCTTTACATTCGTTTCCTGTTCTATTTATCATGATATCACAGGATTAAAAAGTTGGCATAGATAACAAACTCGTATACCTTTTGTGTAGCGCCAGTGGACTAGCATATAGCTGCCAAATGTTTTCATTAGTCTTGTTGGTTTTTTAACTTTGCGTAAGATTGCGTAAGTATTGTTTGTCAGGTGCTATTTAAGTTAAGATACTAAAATTAAACTTCCTCCTTGTTGAATAAACTGGAAGTAATTGCCTCAAATAATTGTTGTGCTCTGCTTAATTTCTAGCCTCAGGAAAAAGATGAGCTATTGTCTGAAGAAAGCAGAACAGAACTTGAAAATCACTTCCTCCAAAGTTTTAGTGGTGGGGGAAAAAGACCGTGCCAGTAAACAAAATAAAACAAGTTGCACTGGGATAGTCTGGTAATTACGTGAGATTAAAGGCCAGAGAAGAGACGAACAGAATTAAGGAAGGAGGAGAAAATCATTTCCTGCAAAATTTGGGCACAAACAGGGGAATGACCGCTCCAACCAAGAGAAAGAAAAGAGAAGAGTTTTAAATAGCCTGGAAATTGCGTGATATCAAAAGTCCATTGTTCCGAAGACGTATCGAGGGAAAATGGCGGCCTGTAGTAGTTTGTTGTTTGTGCTGGTGCTTTCTATCTTGCAAACTCACCCGAGTCTTTTTGTTTGGGCTGAAAATATAAAAATACCGGAGGATTTCTCAGTTGGCAGTACAGTGGTTTGTTTGCGAGACATTTTCGGAGCCAACATAATTGTTACAGAAGACGGCAATGAAACATTTTGGTCTGCAAGAATTATTGAAGGCTACGATTTTGGACGGTTTGAGGTTTGTGCTGAGAATTTGACCTTAATCTTAGCGGCTCCGCTGGACTGTACGTTGAAGCCACGGTATAACCTTACGCTGGAGCTGAGCAATACTGAAGACGGCTACGTTTTCTACGTAAACCTCGTGGTGGTAGTCAGGGATGTGTCAGGATACCCACCGCTGTACGACAAACGGTGTGAAACGCCAGTGGTACCCAATGGGACGCGCGGGGAGGACTATGCTATACTGAGCGGTGACACATTCACTGTCACAACCAACGGCATACCTGCCTTAAGGTACGACGGCATTAGGCATACTGGTACGAGGGGCCGGACCGGTCGTTCTCTCATAACAGACGGCTGTTCGTTGCGATATTTCCGGGGCAGGACTGAATTCACAAGGGATGGAACGCTCTTAACACAGGTCCTGGAAGGACCTCAAAATGGTCGGGTTGAGTTTCAATGTCACGACAGAGAGTTGAAAAATAAAGGTACAGTAACGACCTTGGATCTCTCTCTTGACGATAGGTTGCCACAATGGATACAAAGGGACGAATTCAATGAAGAGGAAAGAGTTCGTTACGTTATCATTGTAGAGTTGGATGACTTGTGGTGCAGTACAGGCTGCTTGTGGCATTGTGACGCTAATGTCACGCTCGAAGGAGGAATAGTGCATATTGAGTATATATTTCAGTACAACATTACGGGATGTCCCATGGGCTGGTATGAATTGGACTGTGACAAGAACTGTGTTTGTAAGAATGAGGCTCGTTGCCATGGCCTTGGCGGTGCCTGTAAGTGCCTCCCGGGCTGGAGAGAGAGGGCTTGTGACATCCCATGGCCTGAGGCTGGAATTATAGCGACACCTGGCGACTCAGTCATCACCTACATCGGTACCAATCTCACCTTGACCTGCGTGGCCCCCCACATCCAAGTAGCCAATATGACGTGGCTTTATCAAGCAGGAAATGAGAATATCGACTCTTACACAATCGAAAGAGTAACACCGAACCATTCCATAAACTTTCATCCAGTAACAGAATTTTCCAATGGCAGATATACCTGTATGGTAAAAGCTATAGAAGGTGAAATTTTCAATGCAACTTTTGTGCTTAACGCTACAAAATGCCTACCCAACTATTATGGAAAACTTTGCAGCCAAGTGTGTGATTGTCAATATGGATCCGGAGGAACGTGTGACAGGTGGGAGGGTTGCGTGTGCCCCCCGGTCGTCATGGAGACATGTGCGAGGAAACCTGCGCACCTGGCACATTCGGGTTGAACTGCAGCATGACGTGTTTCTGTCAGAACAAAACTCAGTGTGATCCAGTAAATGGTACCTGTATTTGTGCAGCAGGACAGTCTGACGAATTTTGCCAGAACAGCTCTGAAAATAACAAAGTAGTTGTTATAGTGTTGACTACTGTTCTTCCTACTATTGTTATAGTCGGTTGTATCGTGATTATATGTCTTAGAAGACAAGGGCGTCAAAATTCAAGACCTTCAACAGAAGAGACAAATGCGAACCTACAAGAAGTAACAATACCTCTCGTAGAAATTCTCTCGCCCTGGGAGGTGGACAAAGAGGACCTTCGCCTCGAACACATGATCGGTGAGGGCGAGTTTGGCCATGTCGTGCGGGGAGGACTGCGCGTGCCAGAATTAGGCTACGAGGTTTTGGTGGCCGCTAAAAGTATCCGGCCCGACCGCAAGATGGCGTCTGCTGTCCGCGACTTTGAACGGGAAATGGGTATCCTTGCCAGGATCACCGAGGGTAAAGAGGGACACCCAAATGTGGTGAAGTTTTATGGCGTTTTGACGAAGTTGGAGCCTAAGTACATCGTGGTAGAGTATGCGAGCAACGGAGACCTGCGGAGGTACCTTTGGACTTTGCGAGAAGAGTGTAAGATTACAGGACATAAGACAGTGTTAGAACGCCTCGGTTTTGCTTCTGACGTGGGCAGTGGGTTAGTGGAGTTAGCACGTCTGAAGATCGTGCACCGAGACATCGCTGCCCGTAATGTCGTCATCAGCAACAGGAAAGTGGCCAAGATCGCGGATTTCGGACTGGCGCGTGACGTGTACGTGTCGTCGGCGTACAAACGCACCGAGCAGGGCGGGGAGGAGGAGCTGTTGCCGCTGATGTGGATGGCCGTGGAGTCGTTACGGGACGGGGTGTACACGTGTGAGAGTGACGTGTGAAGTATCCCCCCCCCCCACCGCTATTCAAAACAACGGGTTTTTCGCGGCCAGTCTCATATGCCACTAAATGTAGGGTACTTCGAAATATTATATTGACGGCGAAAACACCTACGGTAAATATTGATATACGTGCATCATCACGGGCATGCCTGCAGACGATGCATAAAATCACCTGCCAATTGAACAAAGGGGACCGTGGGTTTTAGCTGCGAACGAAGAAAAACGGGTACCGCTCAAGTCAACAACATGATCACAACAGCAACGGTTAGCACAGTTGCACACGGAAAACACCGGCCCACATAACCGCTACGGTAAAAGCAAAGACACGTGAACTAAAGTCAACTGCACAACTGGCGGTCAGTCTAAAACCACATCCCTGCAGACTTGCCATGTCAACGGCACGCGCCCGTCATGATACGCTGCACCGGCCGGGCGACAACATTTCATAGGGAATAGGAAAAATAGGGGTGTGTCACAAATATGTCAATTACCGCAATATAAAAACCGCTACGGTAAAAACAAAGACACGTGCATCAACACGGACATAATGGCACACCACATGCCCAATTACATAGAAATAAAACGTACAGAACCATGACTTTTACGTGCGAACACATTTGACAATTTCTCACCATTCATAAACCATTACGGTCCGCATCTGGTCTGCATTAAAAACCACACCGCACGTCGACGTCTGCATGAAGGTTTCTCCCCCCCCCCGCTATTCAAAACAACGGTTTTTTCGCGGCCAGTCTCATATGCCACAAAATGTAGGGGTGCTTTTCAAATATTATATTGACCGCGAAAACACCTACGGTAAATATAGATATACGTGCATCATCACTGGCATGCCTGCAGACGACATATAAAATTACATGCCGATTGAACAAAAGGAACCGTGTGTTTTAGCTGCGAACACGAAAAACCAGCTGACCACAATACTCCTGCAGGAGGTATGCCTCCTTCACGGAGTAACAATTCTGAGCTATATTTTATTTGCATTCGACTTCAGTAGGTTCGAATTTCTGAAAATTTAGGAAGACATGTAGAAACCTTACAGAAAGTTTATATTTTGTGATTAGTTAACAATCGATGGTTATCTGCTAATTTGCCATGCATGAGAACAACCCATGTGGTGATTTATATTATCCAAATGATATTTAGGTGGGTCTGTAATACTCACAGTAACGTTCGTCACTTCCGTCTCCACACTGGTCGAAGCCATCACACCAGTACTCCGGCAGAACACACACGCCGTTATCACACATGTACTTATCGGTACAATCTGTACAGAAGGAAAGACTGCATCAGTAAAGAAAACCAATAAGGAGGTGATAAGAACAATTCATAGAATTGCTGACGTCGCGGCAATGAGGGGACTGATTTTTTTGTAATACAATTTTTCTGGGGTATTTTTATGACGTCTGTTAGTCTTGGCATTTGTTGATATACAATTGAGAGTGAGAGAAGGTGAGAGCAGGAGTGGCGACGGAGGGAGAGAGGGAGAGAGAGAAAAACAGAGAAATTAACACTGCACGAAAAGTTGGATTGATCAATGATATAGTAAATGCCAGTAAAGTCAGGTAATGTTTACGTTGTAACAATGACAATGGTAGTAAATCAAACTACCGGTAGGAATTGACTGTTATTTACTACCATTGTAAATTCAGGTACAGTTAACAAAGTAAACATTACCCGACTTTACTGGCATTTACCACCATTGAGAAACCCAACTTTTCGTGCAGTGTAACATGTATATGTCTCTACTGAACATCTGCACTTACCACAGTTCAGCTCATCTTTAAAATCGTCGCAGTCAGCCCAGTAGTTACAGCGGAAGGGGGCAGGGATGCACAAGATGAAGCCATAAATCTGGCATGTGTCACAGGGCTTTTCTGTTGCTGTATTGGAAGAAGTTTTAGGTTAGCTTGTAGAAGCATCTCAGTTGTAGTGGTTTTAAATAGATCATGAAAGGAATTTTACCAAACGACAGAAAAGGAAACAACTTTCTGTACACCAAGTTGAAAACATGGTGGGCAAGTGTGAAAATGATATGGTAGGGTGAGTAATGCAGCATTTGGCCTTAATCAAATGCTTATGCTATGCTCATGGATTAAAATAGCTATATCGAATGCAGATAGTTACGTCTCTCCTGGCAACCAAGTTCGTCCACCCCGTCGCTGCAGTCCTCGTACCCGTCACACCTGTAGTCTACAGGGAAGCAGCTGCCGTCTCCACAGGTCAGTGTGGTACTACCCGTACAAGCTGTATGAGTTGAAAGGACGCATCGCATTATTTTCTATAACCTGCTAATTGTATTCTGCCTCCTGAACCAATGATAACTAGCCAATGACAGGGTAACGTTGGATTTATATCATGATAAAAGATGGCGGTCCGATAGCACTTATCTTTTCAACTTGTTAATGAGCTGAAAAAGAACACATTATAAGATGCTCATAAATAAGTTTCTGATAGCTTTCAACCATGTTACATAATATCTCAGAGTTTATGACTTGCGGAGAGGTGTATATGGTGCGATAAGGCATTGTCAGTTGCTATAACCACGGAAGAAAAACACAGAGAGAACATCTACATCTACGAAGAAGATTACAGAAACAAAAAGTTTCACAAAAAATTAATATTTTATAACATTACAATCTTGGCATGTCAAATCTGTCCCAAATCTACTCTAGTCTACTCTATTCATCAAAGAAACGTGCTGGAATGCTAGCAAAAAGAGCCAGCCCCCTGGATAATGGTGTGGCCAAGTGGTCAATTATTCTAATAACTGACCACTTATGATGATTATCTACCAGTTGTCACTTTCTATGACGTTACCGCGTGACCAATGTGGAATGGGGGCTTCCGATCAGTCAACGTCATCTGTCTATATGATAACATGCATTAATGCTTCAAAAACGTCATACCGTATTAGGGACTAGAGTTCCAGGAACACATGCCTTCGCCATGTAAAGAATTTTTTTAAGTGATAGTATTTCTAACCTTTTAAGTTATTTTGTTATGGTGGTGCACTCTTGTCTAGTAAGTTGTAACTCCTTAGAGCTATCCTGGACCCCCCCCCCCTCCATCCAAGCCACAGGTGCAGAGCAATCTGTCATTACTCTGTCACGCCTTGCAAGTATTGGGAATAAAGACCTAGTTACACAGGTCTACGGCAAACAAACCCGCTAACATCATCTATTTCTATGCAATTATAAATAAAACCCTATTTACTTCTTTTAATTAGACGTTGATTACAATTTCATACATCTCTATATGTTAATCATTAACTGATGCATATATTTATGTAAAAATATGCAAATTCATCAAACCCTGCTTGAATTATTAGCTTCAAAAATCAAAAACAAAAACGCCCACTACAGTTCCAAACGGGCTGCTAGGAGGCCCAACATTACACTGCTTACTCCCAGTCCCAACAGCTTTCCACTACCCAAAAAATCATTAACCGGACATCAACCTTGCACTTGCAGAAATTTTACCTCACGTTCTGACGCTACGCTGAAATACATTAGATAGCCACTAGGAAACGCATCACCAAACATAACCTTCATTTTGGCTGTTACTAAACATCCACTAAATATCATTAACAACCATCCACTTTTTCTCGAGTTATGTTGTACACACACAAAAAACCCAACAAATCTCTGAAGCAACGTAGGAACATGACAGGATAACCATTTTTGAACTTAAACGTTGATTCCATAACCACTACTCACCTACCAAATATCATTAAGATTCATTTACATTTTTTCGAGTTATACTGCACACATACAATCGACAAATGCACAAAACGCCCGCTGCAGTACGATTGAAAAAAGCCAGGTCGATCATTTTTGAACTTGACCTACATTTTTACAACAGCTACCAACATAACAAATATCAAAAAGATCCATCCACAAATACTCGAGTTGTGACATTGAACTACATAAGGACCCACACCACAGCTGCTCCAACAGGCCTAAACCAAAGACATACCTTTCCGAAAAAGGTAATAACAGAGCGAATGGGTGAAATCTGCACTTCTGCTGCCAAACAAATAAGCATCACGTTGTTTGTTTGATTTACAGGAAATACAAGTTTTGAATACTTCGTGGTCAGTGGGCCAACATGCTAGGCTTGAGACAAAAGTTTACCCACCGACTTGGCCACCTTTGGAGACTTTATCATTCAGCCAGGCGATGAACTTGGAGACTTTGGTGAAGACAGCGGGTTTGTATCTGTTAGCACATCCAACCCCCCAACTGGTGATGCCCGTAAGGTACCAGCGGTTGTCACCACCTTAGTTTAAAAAAAAAAAGGACAAAATTTGAAAAGGCTTCGCGTAATGGATTATGTTGCTTATGGATATATCAAATGAAAGTGAACATGATTCGAACAAGTTCAGCTGTCATTTATCGTTACAGAAAAAATAGGTTTAACCTCAGTTCGTGGAACACATGCTTTCGTCAGCTGTAGATATTTATATTTTAGCCATACCATAGGAATTTTCGGTATTATATGAAGCCAGTCTTAAACGATGTTTGGCTAAAAATGTGGCGCTCGGAAATCCCGAGAATAATCGTATTTCCGAGCAAAATGTCTAAAAATCAGCCATTCAACGTAAAAAGTTATCATTAGAAGTAGATTATGATGATAATTGTACTTCCTTTTTATGAAATCTTCCCTACCATACTATTTTTTTCATGTTGTACAGTTAGCTGAAATATTGCGCCTTGTAACCCGATACTTTTTTGAACGCGTCTAGCAACGGGAAAGAATACCCTAGCAACCGACCACCGTGATGTACATTTTTGGCTCCAGTGTCCTCATATTAAAACCAAATGACCTGGAATTTTGTATGGGGAATCATTGAAGACATGCCCACAGAACATTCTTCAAACTTTTGGCATGCATTACTTTAAAATTGTGTAAATTGGGACTTTTTTTGCTATTTTCAGACCAAAAATGTAATTTTTTTTTACTTCTGTGTCCTGATATTAAAACCAAATGACCTGGAATTTTGTATGGGGGATCATTTGACACGTGCCCACAGAACATTATTCAAACCTTTGGCATGCAACACTTTAGAATTGTGTAAAATGGGACTTTTTTTGCTATTTTGAGACATAAAAATGTACATTTTTGGCCCCCATGCCCTGATATTAAAACTGAATGAAATTCGGTATGGGGGTTCCTTGGACACAGAACATTATTCGCATTGCTGGCATACACCGATTTTAAATTGTGTAAAATGGGACGTTTTTGCTATTTTCAAACAAAAATGTACATTTTTGGCTGCTGTGCACTAATGTTAAGTTAAGCCCAAATGACCTGATATTGAAACCAAATGACATGGAATTTGGTATGGGGGATAATTTGACACATGCCCACAGAACATTATTCGAACTGTCACATGTTTCACTTCAAAATTGTGTAAATTGGGACTTTTTTGCTATTTTCAGAAAAAAAATGTACATTTTGGCCCCCATGTCCTTGATATTAAAACTGAATGATCTGAAACTTGATATGGGGAACCTTTGGACACATGCCCACAGAACATTATTCACATTGCTGGCATACAGCGCTTTCACATTGTGTAAAATTGGACTTTTTTGCTATTTTCAAACAAAAATGTACATTTTTGGCTGCTGTGCCCTAATATTAAACCCAAATGAGCTGAAATTTCGTATGGGGGATCCTCGGACACATGCCCACAGAATGTTATTCACACTTTTGGCATGCGTCACCTTAAAATTGTGTACAATGGGACTTCTTTTGCCATTTTCAGAAATGAAATGTACATTTTTGGCTCCTGTACCATGATACTAAAAGCAAATGACCCAAAGAACTCTTTTACTAATAACCTCTATATAGGGGTTTTGAGAATATTTGCTACTGAAAAGAACTACATGGGGATTTCTTAACACTGAAAAGCACTGTGTGGGTGTTTCGAGAACAATTTTTACGAACTTGGGAGTATGTAACACTCGATACTGGATGGAAAAGGTTGATACGGAACAGTCCATTTCGGAATGGGAAAGGAAATGGAGGAAATTTGCTGTATTTGCTCCGGAGCAAATGTCAGCCTTTCTGGTAAAGGTATGTTTCTCAATACATACATTTAAGTCTCGCTACGTTGAAAACAAAACGATTTAAAATACCAGAAAAGTCCAACAACGGAGAGGAAACCCAACCTACTAGTAGTGAGCTTTAAAGGTTTGAGTCTATGACCTGCATTCGAAACATCCTAAGTTTTAATTAACACATGGACAAGAAACTCAACAATGTAATAATGGTACCTGCACAGACTAAAGGACCCCCCGAGTCCCCCTGACAAATGCCGCCACCGCCCTCCCAGTATCCGGCACAGATCATGTTCTCCGTCAGCTTTCCGTCGTAAGCAATGGACTGGTTACAGACCTCCGTAGGGATCAGAGCCACCTTCAACTCCTGTAAACGGTTTGCGTCTGGGCCCTCTAGATGAAGATAATGGCACACATGGACAATATAAGGAACATGTTACAAGTGTCACTTAAAACACACACAAACACACACAAACACACACACACACACACACACACACACACACACACACACACACACACACACACAACCTAGGAAATACGTATGATACAACGGGAAGGGAAAAAGGGAAAAATAGCAATGACTGAAATAACACAAATGAGAATTAAACCATTATTCCAAGTTAAGGAATTTTATTCACTGGAATTTTCGACCGAGTTTCTCGGTCTTCATCAGTTATCTGACCCAAGTGCTGTAGACACGTGACCCGGTGAGTCAGATCCCTTGAGTTGGAGAAGTGTAATTCTCATTATCTAACTAACCAACTCAGATGAACTTTGATGCTAATGACTAAAATGAGTACATACCAAATGAAGTTTTACCCCAGCCTGTTGTAAAGCAGTACGAGTTCTCGTCGAATCTCGTTGTCCCGTTGTATCCGAGACAAGCGTAGTTGATGAAGCTGCTTGTCTGATCGATGCTTGTGTTCAGTTTGATGAGAGCTATGTCGTTATTCCTGTTGTTCTGGGGATCATACTCTTCGTGGCGGTACACTTTTTGCACTGATGACACGATCGCCTCCGAGTCAGTGTCCCAGAGATGTTGCAGAAAGTGCTTACCCACAAGGACTTCGATTGCTGGCCATGTTTTGGGGCTGAAAAAAGGGATGCGTGTTAACACTCCTAAAATTGATTTTAGTGTTATTCTGCCTTATCTGCATTTACGATTCTTATCATTGCCTTAGTATTTTATTTTTTGTTGAAATTTGATCAGAACAGTCACAAAGGAAAACCCTGCCGGAATCAAAACGGATACACATGAAGGAATACTTTGTAAAAAAGAAGTTTCCCCTTTAGATTTAATAAACATCATTATTATTGTTGTTCTATATAGCGGAAAAAAGGACTGTGTGGAGACAAACCTTTATCAGTCAAAATTGTGGATCATGTACAGATGTAGATGGGATTTTACGCGAACATTAAGTTTACATAGGACCATTCATCGTATGTTACCTGACCATTGTACTGGCTGTACAGTACGTCTCCTGCATTCATTCATCAAGTGGTTGATTGGTTGATTCATTGATTGGTATTTTCACTTACTAATTTTTCAGACAGTGAGCAGCCGTCACCACCCATTCCGGAGCCACCAGGATACCGCCACAGAACGGTGTGCTGGAGTCCGTGAGTTTCAGTTGTACCTGGGTCAAAAATAGAAATCCTGGCGATTTCATAAATAGTCAAAGTTGAAAAAAAAACACGTATATATCAAGTAAATTAAGGACAGGGTCAATGAATAACGACATTTGCTATAAGATGAAGATTAAATTTTTCACTAACCTGCCAGGGCCAAGCTCCGTGAACTGCCGTGTCCCCTCCAACTATTCTGGACTGGCTGTTAGTAAGCGTGATGTTTCTCAGGCCACAGCCATAGGCTAAAAGTAAGTCTATATATTTGTCTACTGTCTATGTGTTACTGCTGGGAATTTACAACGGACACTGACATTTATCTCTGTCAGTAGAAGACTTGTCACTAACCTGCCAGGGCCAAGCTCCGTGAACTGCCGTGTCCCCTCCAACTATTCTGGACTGGCTTTTAGTAACCGTGATGTTTCTCAGGCCACAGCCGGAGGCTAAATGATTGGAATGACAAAGATAGGGGATGGATACGAATGGATAAGTTTACATGTATCAGTGGGACATTTAGTTTATTGGGATTCTCGGTTGGCTAGGTAACGCGGCTAGTCTTCCGTGGATTTAATAGGCTAGGGTCACAGCGACATTGTGACAATGTGATACTAGAATTCTAAAAACAATGTGTATCATCTCGCGCATACTACAAGGCGACACGCCAAATTACATAAGGATGCAGCAAAAGGAATGCGAGTTACAGTTGCGAATATGAACAGAGACAACTGTTAACAATACTCCGTCACGGAGGTCACTGACCTTCGTCACGCAGTAACAACAAAAACAAAATTGAAAGTACAGGCGGCAATGGAAGTTTAAAGGCTAAATCATATACATCAATATCAATTTTTTTTTAAATACAACCTTTAATTTAAAAATGACCACTTCAATTGACAATCAAGGCGCCACTCCACTGTGCTCACATACTTCTCACAGATTTGTAAAAAAAAGTTTGTTTTTTTAGTGTTGAAAGGACGTTGATTATTTTTTTACAAACACACGTTGGACACAAACTTGTTCAATTTAATAGAAACAGACGTTCTAAGAAAAGACTTAATCCTCTCAAGTAAAAAATCAGCAACATGTACACCCAATGAGCTTACAGAGAAAGCAGTCAGCCTCGTCTGTTCCATCTGCGCAGTCGCGGTAGCCATCGCAACGGTGAATCGCGTGATAGCAGGTTCCGTCCCCGCATGCGTGCTGGAACTCGCTGGAACAAGTGCCTACAGAAAGATAGGGCTTCACTGTCCTTTTTTTGGTCAGCAGAGATTGGACATTTTACGCAACGTTGCAGATATACTTCATCGTTGATAACTTATCTGACAATTCCAAATTACATCTTTTACTCAAAGGATCTCCGTCAATATATTATGATAACAATGTTATACATTTACTACTAACAGAAACATAATATATTGAATAGACTAGCCGCCTCTAGCTCTATTTGATGTAACGTTACATGTCCATCAAATAGATATAGAAGTCAAACACTCAATTTTTTTAAAAATCGTAATTACTTGTCAATTACAAGATTGGTGTTTTTTTGTGTGTGTGCGTGTGTGTGTGTGTGTGTGTGTGTGTGTGTGTGTGTGTGTGTGTGTGTGTGTGTGTGTGTGTGTGTGTGTGTGGCGTTACAAAATAAGTTGTAACTTGAGTGTACGTCACATTGTCCTTGTCCTTTGCGTCATGTTGATAAAACAAATATAAACCAGAATATGGTGTGAATTTTGCATGCAAATTCTTCATTCTAGCCTTTTCTGCTTGACTCCTGCTGATTCGGAATAACTGTGAAGGGGCTTATAGGGCGATAATGACGTAGGGAGGACAACCCATCCTGGTATCAAGTAACTCGTAACCGAAAATCACGTTTGCCATCAAATGCCACAACACAGGGGAACATTCGTAACGATGGATCTGATTGTAATAGACCATATTAGGAACACAAGGACTCACAGTTGATTTCGTCGGTGTTGTCTCCACAGTCATCCTCCCCGTCACAGACCCAGGAGGTCGGCTTGCACAGGCCGTTTCCACACCGGAACTCATTACTGCATGCTGAAACAAAGTTGCTGATATCGTATTACGAAAAAAAACCAATGGGAAAAATTAAAATAAAGATTAATTATAAATTGATGATAAGATCTACATGAGTCAAGTCTACATGAGCACATATTGATGCGGCAAATGAATCGACAAAGAAATGTCATTGATGTATCTTTCTTATGACATTTCATCTGACCACATTATTCTATGAACTTACCATAGTGACAGCTAGCCTCGTCACTGCCATCTTTGCAGTCTGTTACACCATCACAGACCCAGGTCGATGGGATACAGATTTCACAGCCAAAGTAATCAGAGCCACAGGAGTCTGGAAAGAGCAAATTGATGTCCATACATACAAACATACCAACATACATAGTACATACATACATACATACATACATACATACATACATACATAAATTTTTGACAGTTTTCTACCATGTTACATATTATTAGTTTGTTTATTTGTTTGTTTCGCATGACCGGAAAATCGCCTATAGGTGTATCACCCCAGTTTTGTGCAATAAGTACATACGCATACAAGCTGCCTAAGAGAGGATTGTAAGGTTTGAACCATTCACACCGCGGAGGACCCCTATAGGTACGATGGGATCTTTAGCGTGCTCGAGGTGTAAGTATCCTCAATCACTGGACCTCCGGCTTTACGTTCCATCCGAGAGGACGTCCCCAACCGAATGTAGGTACATATATGTATTTATTTTCAAACGAGCAAAGTTAGGAATGGGTGTAAAACTTTCCGATTCTGTGTCGACAACCCTAACGACAAGACCACTCTGCCACCATACACCATCTACATCCATTTAAGCAAAAGCGAATTAACTGAAGAAAATATGTCCCACTGGCATTTACATTTTCTTTTTAAAATACGTCATTGGGTCACCATGTTAGGTTTGAGGTAAATCAACATATAAGAAATGACAAAAAGCAAAAGTTTACCCACCGACTTGACCATCTTTGGAGACTTTATCATTCAACCAGGCGACGAAATTGGAGACTTTGGTGAAGACAGCGGGTTTGTATCTGTTAGCACATCCAACCCCCCAACTGGTGATGCCCGTAAGGTACCAGCGGTTGTCACCACCTTAGTTTAATAAAAAAAGGACAAAATTTGAAAAGGCTTCGCGTAATGGATTTTGTTGCTTATGGATGTATCAAATTTATGTGAACATGATTCGAACCAGTCAAATAATCTGAAAAGTTCAGCTGTCATTTATCGTTACAGAAAAAAATTAGGTTTAACTAGAGTTCGTGGAACACATGCTTTCGTCAGCTGTAGATATTTATATTTCAGCCATAGGAATTTTCGGTATTATATGAAGCCAATCTTAAACGATGTTTGGCTAAAAATGTGGCGCTCGGAAATCCCGAGAATATCGTATTTCCGAGCAAAATGTCTAAAAATCAGCCATTCAACTTAAAAAGTTATCATTAGAAGTAGATTATGATGATAATTTTACTTCATTTTAATGAAATCTTCCCTTCCATACTACATGCATTTTCTCCATGTTTTACAGTTATCTGAAATATTGCGCCTTGTAACCCGATACTTTTTTGAACGCGCCTAGCAACGGGAAAGAATACCCTAGCAACCGACCACCGTGATGTATATTTTTGGCTCCTGTGTCCTGATATTAAAACCAAATGACCTGGAATTTTGTATGGGGAATCATTAAAGACATGCCCATAGAACATTCTTCAAAAAATCTGGCATGCATCACTTTAAAATTGTGTAAATTGGGACTTTTTTGCTATTTTCAGACAAAAAAATGTACATTTTTTGGCTCCTGTGTCCTGATATTAAAACCAAATGACCTGAAATTTTTAATGAGGGATCACTTGACACGTGCCTACAGAACATTATTCAAACTTTTGGAATGCAGCACTTTAAAATTGTGTAAAATGGGACTTTTTTTGCTATTTTAAGACAAAAAAATGTACATTATGGGCCCCCATGCCCTGATATTAAAACTAAATGAAATTCGGTATGGGGTTTCCTTGGACACATGTCCACAGAACGTTATCCGCATTGCTGGCATACACCGATTTTAAATTGTGTAAAATGGGACATTTTTGCTATTTTCAAACAAAAATGTACATTTTTGGCTGCTGTGCCCTAATATTAAGCCCAAATGACCTGAAATTTGATATGGGATCCTTAGACACATGCCCACAGAACTTCATTCACGCTTTTGACATGCACCACTTTACGAAATTGTAAAATAGGGCTTTTTGCTATTTTTAGACAAAAATTTACACTATTGGCTCCTGTGCCCTAATTAAAACCAAATGATTTGTAATTTGGTATGGAGGTGCCTTGAACACATGCTCACAGAACATGAATCACACTTTTATCACATGCTACTATAAAGTTGTGAAAATTAGACTTTTGTGCCATTTTTAGACAAAAAAAGTACATTTTTGGTTCCTTTGTCCTGATGTTAAAACTAAATGACCTGGAATTCGGTAGGGGGGATACTTTGAGACATGCCCACAGAAAATTATTCGAACCTTTGGCATGTTTCACTTCAAAATTGTGTAAAATGGACTTTTTTGCTATTTTCATTAAAAAATGTACATTTTTGGCCCCCATGTCCTGATATTAAAACTGAATGATCTGAAATTTGAAAAGGAGAACCTTTGGACACATGCCCACAGAACATTATTCACATTGCTGGCATACAACGCTTTCAAATTGTGTAAAATTTGCCTTTTTTTTCTATTTTCAAACAAAAATGTACATTTTGGCTGCTGTGCCCTAATATTAAACCCAAATGAGCTGAAATTTCGTATGGGGGATCCTCGGATACATGCCCACAGAACTGTCTTCACACTTTTGGCATGCGTCACTTTAAAATTGTTTACAATGGGACTTCTTTTGCCATTTTCAGATAAGAAAAAAACATTTTTTGCTCCTGTGCCCTAATACCAAAAGCAAATGACCCAAAGAACTATTTTACTAAAAACCTCTATATGGGGGTTTTGAGAATATTTGCTACTGAAAAGAACTACATGGGGGTTTATTAACACTGAAAAGTACTGTGTGGGTCTTTCGAGAACAATTGTAACGAACTTTAATAGGAGTATTTTACACTTGATACTAGCTGGAAAAGGTGGATACGGAACAGTCCATTTTGGAATGGGAAAGGAAATGGAGGAAATATGCTGTATTTGCTCCGAAGCAAATGTCGGTCTTTCTAGTAAAGGTATATTTCTCAATACATACATTTAAGTCTCGCTACGTTGAAAACAAAACGATTTAAAATACCAGAAAAGTCCAACAACGGAGAGGAAACCCAACCTACTAGTAGTGAGCTTTAAAGGCTCGAGTCTATGACCTGCATTCGAAACATCCTAAGTTTTAATTAACACATGGACAAGAAACTCAACAATGTAATAATGGTACCTGCACAGACTAAAGGACCCCCCGAGTCCCCCTGGCAATTGCCGCCGCCGCCCTCCCAGTATCCGGCACAGATCATGTTTTCCGTCAGCTCTCCGTCGTAAGAGATGGACTGGTTACAGACCTCCGTAGGGATCAGAGCCACCTTCAACTCCTGTAAACGGTCCGGGTCTGGGCCCTCTAGATGGAGATAATGGCACACATGGGCAATATAAGGAGCATGGTACAAGTGTCACTTAAAACACACCCACACCCACACACCGGTACCCACACACAACCTAGGAAATACGTATGATACATGTCTATTGAATGCATTCATCAACGCCTAACACACCGGTGAATATATTACAAACTTCTTAATCATCATCATCATTTAATTATAAATAGAATGGCACCATGGAACTGTTCGACCGAGTAGCGAAATGGTAATGAAATAGAAATATCAAAAGACGTTTAAAAACGTGCAAAATGCGAAGGTGTCATCTTGTACAACACAGTATGGTTTGACAAAAAAATGTACATTGTTAGTAACTCAGAGGCCTATAAACGCACATGTACCTGCACTTCAAAAAAAGTTACCAGACTAACCACACCAATGAGAAAAAAAAACAAGAGTGAAAAGTAGCAATTACTGAAATAACAAAAATGAGAATTAAACTGTTCTCCAAGTTAAGGAATTTTACTCACTGGAATATTCAACCGAATTTCTCGGTCTTCATCAGTTATCTGACCCAAGTGCTGTAGAGACGTGACCCGGTGAGTCAGATCCCTTGAGTTGGAGAAGTGTAATTCTCATTATCTAACTAACCAACTCAGATGAACTTTGATGCTAATGACTGAAATGAGTACATACCAAATGAAGTATCGCCCCAGCCTGTTGTAAAGCAGTACGAGTTCTCGTCGAATCTCGTTGTCCCGTTGTATCCGAGACAAGCGTAGTTGATGAAGCTGCTTGTCTGATCGATGCTTGTGTTCAGTTTGATGAGAGCTATGTCGTTATTCCAGTTGTTCTGGGGATCATACTCTTCGTGGCGGTACACTTTTTGCACGGACGACACGATCGCCTCCGTGTTAGTGTCACCCCTATGTTGCAGAAAGTGCTTACCCACAAGGACTTCGATTGCTGGCCATGTTCTGGGGCTAGAAAATAGTTATACTTTTTACATGTAAAATTTATGTTTTAAAGATTCCCAAATTGGACTTTAATTTTATTCTGCCTTTTACTCCATTAACCATTCTTATCATTGCCTTTAGTATATTTTTTCTGGAAAGTTTATCGGAATAATCACGAAAGGAAAACCTGCCGGAATCAAAATAGACCGAAGAAATGCAAAACGAAAACAGAATAATTCTCCCTTCATTCTTGTCAATAAACATTATCGATGCTTCGTAAGATGGAGGCAATTGTGTGGAGACAAACCTTCATCATTCAAAATCGTTGATCATGTACAGATGTAGTGAGGACCTTACGCGAACATTAAGGCCCTTTTCCCATTGTTTTTTTTTCCGCATCGTATCGTATCGGACTGTTTTCTGATCCTGGTCGCGTTCCCACAGGGAAGTTACGGCTGGCTTGGTCCCATGACAGCTTTGAATATATCTTTACATGCAATAACTCATACAATATTTTGAATGTAAAAATAGGTAAATATATAAAATATTGCTTTATTGGAAAAAATACCGAAACTCATTATTAGCCACACTCGATTGTTACACTATATTTAAGGCTTTATTCTATACTTTTCTGTACTTCGTCCAATATATAGTTGTTGCCATACATTGTACCGTGTACAATTGTCGTGCAATAAAGTTTTCTTTCTTTCTATGTTCATGAGCAAAAGGCTGTCCTGTCTCTTCCATGACATGTTTTTTTTTGTTGACTCATGGTAAAGTAGGGAGCATTTTTAGTGTGCATTTAGGAAACATCATGGAGATGATCATATGCCTCCCCAAGCGCAAAGTTAAACTTTTTTGGGGGAAATTTGCACACGGCCCGTATGTTGAGCCGGATCAAACCGAATCGAAGCTTATTGGGAGCGTTCCCATTGTGGTAGCTTGGACCTGGTCGATTCGGATAGCTTTGTATTCGCCTCGATCCGGATGATTTTATCCTAGTGGGAACGGGGCCTAAACTTTCAACGTACCATTCATTGTCACCTGACATAAACCATTGTACTCCTTGTGCAGCACGACTCCTGAATTCATTTGTCAAGTAGTTAATTGGTCGATTGGTTGATTGATTGATTGATTGATTGACTGATTGATTGATTGATTGATTGCTAGATATCCTCACTTACTAATTTTCCAGACAGTGAGCAGCCGTCACAACCCATCCCGGAGCCACCAGGGTACCGCCACAGAACGGTGTGCTGGAGTCCGTGCGTTTCAGTTGTACCTGGGTCAAAAATAGAAATGCTGGCGATATCATAAAAGTATAAAAGTGCATATGTATATATTAGGCAGAGTTGGGACAGGGTCAAGACAAAGACTTGTCCCGTGTTTGCGGAGAGCCAAACCCCACGTTAAAGACCCCACCAAACCTTTCGATAAAGAGTATGGGCATGCCCTGGTGTGCGATGGTCCAAATGCTACTTTCTGGAATTTGGTGATCCACTTCAAATCACCCGCACTGCACGAAAAATTGAATTTACCAATGGTAGTAAATTCCAGTAAAATCGGGTAATGTTTACTTTGTACATAGTACCTGAATTGACAACGGTAGTAAATAAAAGTCAAGTCTGGTAATTCCTAACTTAACAACGGTAGTAAATAAATCACAGGACTTGACGTTTATTGTAAAGACCGGTACTGTTTACAAAGTAAACATTACCCGACTTTACTGGCATTTACTACCATTGGTAAATCCAACTTTTCGTGCAGTGCCGGATGGAGGCTGGTCTGATAAATCCCCATCTCGTATTAGCCACCCAGTGATTTGGATCATCACCAGGACTCTAGGAAGAATTGTGTGAATTGACACACTAATAGGGGTTCTAATCAAAAAAAGAAACAAACTAGAGTTCGGCGACCTCATACCTCCATGAAATGTTTAGTGCTTCTGTAAATCTTATGCATGGTGATGATCACCTGGCTTAAATTTATAATCTTGCTCATTATCAAAATTTTTATACAAAGTATTCACATGGCCCCTACCTAGTAACATGTAACACACTGGTGTAATCCCTATCATTTGGCTTGGGCAAGGTACATGTATGATATTGTTGGTTA
This sequence comes from Branchiostoma floridae x Branchiostoma japonicum, assembly GCA_013266295.2. Taxonomy (NCBI): domain Eukaryota; kingdom Metazoa; phylum Chordata; class Leptocardii; order Amphioxiformes; family Branchiostomatidae; genus Branchiostoma; species Branchiostoma floridae x Branchiostoma japonicum. The sequence goes on along the minus strand of CM023823.1, from coordinate 29,935,697 downwards.
TATGCAAGCTAGAGACTAATTTTAAGGTTTTATACACAACAAAAGTTCCACGACCTCATACCATCGCCAAATCATGTTATCCGTTCAAACTGACTAATTATACATTTTGTCGCGGTGATCATGCAAATTATGACCCTCATTTGCATGAATTATATCATTAATTATGCAAATTAGGCCTTCATTCACATAATAAATATCTGGCAATGTTCCTGTCTCTCTCAATTACATATGTCACAAGTGTTTCATAGCCCCATTATCGAACGCAGCAGATTTGTAGAATTTCCTCCTTAACCCTCAAACCACCGTAGGTTTTTGGCGACGAATCTTACTGTATGGGGTCAAAACATAATAAGTTTTGCACGAATACAGTTTTTTTGTGTGACTCTTTTTGTGATTTGTATGTATGTGTAATTTCATAAATCTATGAGGAACAATTTGACATAATTAGGTGTGAATAATTTCTGCTCATTATGATAATTTAATTTAATTCAATTTCACCAGAGACCTACAGGCAGCCATGTCGATGACCTTTGACCCCAATTCCATAGGCAACTTGGTCAGAGTCATAACTATTGAGTTTCCTGATTCAACATTGAGGTCCTTTAAAGGACAGCATAAAACTCAAGCAAACATATCATCTGGAAGAAATATTGGGGACAACAAAAGACTCACATGTGTTATAAAATGCATAACATTTTGCTGGGGGTCAGTTTTGACCCCACTAGACCACACATAATTTTTCTAAGATAATTCAATCAACAAAAAGCCAGTAAAAACGTAAAAGACGTCATGACATATATAAAAACAAACTCATTAGAGGAATTTCGTTTTCGACACAAAATGTCGAAATGGCACATATTTATATACGCCTGGGGTCAGTTTTGACCCCATACGGTGGTTTGAGGATTGATTATGCGAATTAGACCTTGATTTGCAGAACTGTAAGTTTATTATGTTAAGCATCACTTAAGCAACCTACATACCAAAAATCACGATGATCCGTCCAAAGTATTTTTAGTTAACCTCTCTCGAAGATTTTTAAACAAACCGTCCTGCAGTTCCAGAACAAGCTGCTAGGGGGCCCAAACTCACGTGACTTTTTCCCGAGCATAAAAGCTACCAAATAAAATTCCTGACCCTAGCATGTCCAGATCGCAGAGATATCAAAACCGGAAGTTCTGCTTCAGTACCAAGGGAAGCCACTAGGGGGCCCAAAGTCTACTCATTTTCAGTTTTCGTCAAACCCTACCAATGAACCAAGTATGAAACCAATCCATCCAGCCGTTCTTGAGTTATCTTCTTGACCAACAGACGGAATGAATGGCAGACAGAATGAATTACAAACAGAATGACTGACAGACAAACGCAACTGAAAATATAACCTCCATGACATTTCATGGTAACAAACTTGTCACTAACCTGCCAGGGCCAAGCTCCGTGAACTGCCGTGCCCCCTTCAACTATTCTGGACTGGCTGTTTTGAACAGTGATGTTTCTCAGGCCACAGCCGGAGGCTAAAGGATTAAAGGGTAAACAAAGGGAGGGGATAGACACGGAACGATGCATGCATCATTATGACATTTATTTAGTGGGATTCCTAATCCCCAAGCACATCATACGGTGGTCATCGAAGGCTAATGGACACTCCTCTGGCCAATGAATCCTGCCTTACCACCGTATGATCTGCTTGGAGATAAGGGATTCCCACTTGGCCATGGCTAGCTAACGCGGCAAGTCTTCCTCGGATTTTAAAAATTGGCTAGGGTCACAGAGACTTCCCCATTTAGCATAAAATTGCGTAATGTGGGTGAATTTGTAGTCCAAATGTCTTGTTGGGATTTGGATTACAATCCATATACACCCAATCATTGGGTTTGTGCGGCCAATTATATATAACAACAACAAAAGAAGATCGAAATAGCAAGCGAAAATCGATGTTTGAAGGCTGAGAATTTTCATCAATAAATCTATCACCTAAATACAATCTTATAAATGACAGCAATGGACCACTCCACTGTGATCACTTAATTTTTTCTACGTTTGTAAAAAAAAAGTTTTTTTTATTGCTAAAAAACGTTCATTGCTACTCAAATTGAATTATTTGCTTGGAAAAAACGTCATAAGGAAAGGCTTTTCAAGAAAAAATTCAACATCATGTACACCTAAGGAGCTTACAGGGCAAGCAGTTGTCCTCGTCTGTTCCATCTGCGCAGTCGCGGTGACCATCGCAACGGTGAATCACGTGATAGCAGGTTCCGTCCCCGCATGCGTGCTGAAACTCGCTGGAACAAGTGCCTGCCAGGCAGAGAGATAAGGAAGTATGTAGAATAGTTAAGTGAAAAGATGCCTCGACTTACACCTAGGCCCTGTTACCACAAGATGTGGCCCGGTGAACATAAGTTGAAAATGTCCTGAACGGAAGACAAATTTTATCCTCGAATAAATATATCATATATGATGGAGATGCACAGACTGAGTGAACTTGGTGATCACCGAGCATTAATTTATTTCATTTCATTTATTTCGATATCTTCCAGGTCTGTTGGGCTTGTCTTCCAAGGCTCCAATTTACATACAATTAGAAACAAACATATATATTTTGCAAAATCAGCAATAAAAACACAAATATCTACATACCACCGGGACAGAACTATATGCATACATTTAAAACAAACATAAATCCATCTCACAAAATCAGCAATAAACACACAGATCTACATGTTACACTAAAAGTCTTGTAAAAAGTATAGCTCGGTGGCCTAGATGACACTGTTTGGAAGGTAGCTTTCTTGAAACTGGACAGTTTACACTGTGTCTAAATGTGAGGCGATAGCTATAGTGCATTCCAAAGCATAACTGCACGGTACAGACAGGTACGTTTTTTGCTGTTCGTTGAGAGACAAAAACTAACATGCAAAGACCATTGTTCATTGACACCTCATCATCGTGCGATGAACGAAACATTCTGGGAGACCAAAGTCCCTAAAAAGAAGAGCTCAGTGATCAGTGGAGAACACCAAAATATGGTGTTTTTTGACAGACGGCTAAGAGCTGTTGAAAAGATGCGACGTGAATAACTCGCTAAATTGCCACTAATCGTTGACGTCAATCCGTTGATAAGTAATAATCTATTGATGGAGACTGAGGACAGCACAAACCTTAAGCCCCTGTCACACATTCACGAATTTGGCCTCCCGAACGCCAGCCGAACGCCCGCCAGCCATGGTTCACAGGAGTGAGTCGGCTGGCGTTCGGCTGGGTTGGCTGGCGTTCGGCTGGGTTGGCTACGATTCGGCGCCAGCCGAATGTTTCAAAATGTTTAAAACATTCGTGAGCGTTCGGCTTGGTTGGCTGGTGTTCGGCTGGGTTGGCTGGTGTTCGGCTAGTGTTCGGCTGGGTTGGCTAGTGTTCGGCTGGTGTTCGGCACGTGTTCGTGGGTCAAATTTGCAGACGAATGTGTCCCGACCTACAGAGGAATCCCTGCTAACCATCTGCCAACCGTGCCGAATGCTTCCAGAGCGTGTGCCGATCACCCCGGATTACAGAGGAACGCTAGCCGATCACCAACCGAACATCAGCCGAACACCAGCCGAACAACAGCCGACCCCCCCGACTCATTAGGGAACACCCCCCAACCTCAGCAGACCAGGTTCCTACCCAGCCCTATAAAATCAGACTATTAGAATTTCTTGCATGACACTAATGGCAAAAAGAGGTGACACCATGCCCAAAAAGAAGGCAAAGTCCAAGAACGTTGAAAAATGCCACAAAGTTCAACTTTCACTGTATGGCATGATAGTACGTAGTGGACCCCTGATTCTGAAAATTTTTCTGACAGAGTTGGAAGATGATTAGGAGGCATTCGGCAGTATTCGGCTAGTGATCGGGATGGTTGGAGGTAGGTTGGCCACCATTCGGGGCTGGTTCGTGGCTGGTTCGGGGAATGGTTCTGAAATGGTTAGGACGTGGTCGCCGCGGAAAGATAGGCGTGGTCTAAATCTGGGCAGTTGCTCACGAACGCCAGCCGACCTGTGCGTCTAGCGTTCGGCTAGCGTTCGGCTGGCGTTCGGGAGGCCTGATTCGTGAATGTGTGACAGGGGCTGAACGCCAGCCGAACCTGGTCGGCTGGCGTTCGGGAACAGATTCTGGGGAAGGTCGTGAATGTGTGACAGGGGCTTTACGCTATACGCCCATTCTTCGTTAACGTGTGCAATTGCTGTCGCATGATAGTAGCGGCCCACAAAAATTTTAAAACACGCAATAACTGCGTATCTTGCGCTTTCCTGTTATCAGTACATGATAGTAATATACTAAGTTATGTTTTACCGCAACTGTCAGCTGCCTTCGGGTCGTCCAGGCGAAGATTTTGCTAAGAAACACGCTAAAATCAACTGTCGCAACCACTAGTAACGCACAAAACGTCGGGTTCAAACAATGAAAACGTGTGAGTTGACTAAATTTTCAGTCATAATTTACACCTATCCACCAAACCGTCTTGCCACAGGTGGATGAACTTGTCCAGCTGGCGTCCATACTAAATCTGATGTCGTTTTATTTTTGTCGCAAGGTTTTGTCTAACTTACGTTACCGAAAAATAGACGGGTATAATTCGCCCACGAAAAGATATTTCACAATAATTTTCACACTGTCTTATCCACTAGACTGTGTTTTTGCGAAACAAATCCATGTCAGGGAGAACAAAACACGAGTATCGGAAAAATGACAACAAAAAACAGCGTTAGGCCGTTTGTCAATCTTTAATTCTAACTTACGTTACCATGGTTATTCGGATAATATCCCATTGAGATTAGAGACAGATACTTGCACTTCCATTAATCAGAAAGAGGGTCATCAGATATACATTTGCATGTAAATTTTATAGTGTAAGGGCTGACGGCTTAGATTGTATTGATCATCATAAGCATAATTCTAACTTACGTTACCGTCTAACTTACGTTACCATTTTTTTCTTCACTGTGTTATCGAATTTACAGGAAAAGAATACGATGCAAAGTTCGATTAACAGCATTTTATCAACTGTAACAATACTGTAGTTGGCCTTGTCTTGTACAGAAGGTTTACTCTCCCTGCTTTAATCTCCAAGCAGATGTAGCACGTGAGCTTGTTTTGGCTATTTGGTGGTGTCTTTGGTGGTTTGTTCCGGAGATTACCATTTCTACAGACAAAAAACTTAACATCTCGAAAAGTATAGGTGGTAGCACCGTACAAAATTGGCAAAAGATGGTCGACAATACTGGTAACAAGTTCAGCACATTTGTTAGGTATTTGGAAGAACTTTATTTTTCACCATTTTCTACCCCCAATTGCACACGTTAACGGAGAATGGGCGTATAAAGAGTAGCACGTCCTAATTTCTAGTTTGCCATCAAATACCAAAAGCAAGTGGAAAATTCTCAAAGCAAGACCTGACTGTAAGAGACTATGTTATGAAGTCAATGACTCACAGTTGATTTCGTCGGTGTTGTCTCCACAGTCGTCCTCCCCGTCACAGACCCAGGAGGTCGGCTTGCACAGGCCGTTTCCACACCGGAACTCATTACGGCATGCTGAAACAAGCACAAGAAGCTGACAGATGACATTTTGAGAAACTCAACAAAGTAAAGTGAAAAGTTTCGAGAGGAGAGGTCCCTTGATATTGATAACGAACGACAAAATGTTTATGATGACATTTAAATTTCAGGGACAATAATAAAAGAAAATAGCGGGAAATATATTAATCACTTTCCAAACAACTTTCTGTTCTCAAACTTACCATATGTACAGTTGGCCTCGTCGCTTCCGTCTCCACACTGGTCGATGCCGTCACATCGGTACTCCGGTGCAACACAGATACCGTTGTCACACGTAAACCCATCAGTACAATCTGAAAAAAAAATTAAAACTTCATCAATATGTCATACAAACAGCAGAATAACCCGACTGTTTTAATGTCGCATATAAGGCTACCCTGCTGATTAATTATGTTTACGATTGTTTCTTGTCTTCCGAACCATTGATCTAATGACTAGGCAAATCAATAGAAACATACAATGTAGATAGATGTCTCCTGCACCATTGATAGCTAATGATGGGGTTAACGTCAAATTGCAATTGTAATGAAAGGTGCCTTGTGGGGTTGGGTTTTCTATGGCACTTCCCATTCAGCTTAAACGAGCAAACGGAGAAACATCTGAAGTACTACTGCCACACTATAGTCTAGAAGGACAGAGCAAAGGAAGAAGTAGCGTGCGTATACGTGCATGAGACAAAGACCGGAGAGGTACGTACTGATATGGCCACCGGCTGTGACTTTATCATCCATCCAGGAGATGTAGCTGGAAACTTTGGTGAAGACTCCGGGTCTGTACCTACTGGCACATCTGAATCCAAAACTGGTAATGCCAACCAGATACCAGCGGTTGTCAGCACCTATATTTGATAAGGTTGAACATTCGAGTCGTTGCGTCTAAAAGTGTACAGTATAAAACGTGGTCATGAAAATATGTGACAATTTTGACATTATCGAATATGAATACTTTGGTTAACTACATGGATCCATAAAAGAATCAAAGATCATGTCAAGGCGTTTGAATTACTGGTGAGAAAAGACAAGGAACCAAGACGCCATGTCAGTGATTTAGAAATGAGGGGCAAATTGCGCTGAGAGTAGCTCGTCATCTCGCATGGCTAAGGTGCACATGTTTCTCAATACTAACATAAGAGAAATGCAAACCTATCCATTGCCAAAGGGAAGCTGATTTTTGTCAATGTAAACATGCATGTTTCTCCTTGTAAGTTTGAGTTAGCACTAGTGAAAATGTTCCCTCATCAATAAAAATGTTTCTCCCACCTGCGCAGACTAAAGGACCTCCCGAGTCCCCCTGACAAGTGTCACCGCCGCCTTCCCAGTATCCGGCACAGATCATGTTCTCAGTTACCCCCTCGTCGTAAGAGAAGGACTGGTTACAGGCCTCCGTTGGGATCAGAGCCACCTTCAGCTCCTGTAAACGGTCCGGGTACTGGCCTCCTAATTGGTGACAATACCATTCGATATCATTTCATGGGCGCGATCTCGTCAAAATTTAAAAGCTACAATAAATGTTTCTACAAGATTACCAAAAAAAAAAATCCCAAGATATACAAGTAATTGAAATGATCACAGGTATTGGATAGCTAGCTACACCATTGTGTGTTTTATACATTTTGTATGATCATTAATTCATCATAAATGGTGTAAGACCTTTGACAAGAGGAACAACATAGAGAGGGAAAATATGGCAAGAGTCAAAATACGTATACAAACCGAATGAAGTGCGCCCCCAGCCTGTTGTAAAGCAGTACGAGTTCTCGTCGAATCTCGTTGTCTCGTTGTATCCGAGACAAGCGTAGTTGATGAAGCTGCTTGTCTGATCGATGCTTGTGTTCAGTTTGATGAGAGCTATGTCGTTATTCCTGTTCGTCTCGGGATCAAACTCTTCATGGAGGAACACTTTTTGCACGGACGACACGATCATCTCCGAGTTAGTGTCCCCGAGATGTTGCAGGAAGTGCTTACCCATAATAACTTTGATCGTTGGCCAATCTTGTGGACTGGAAAATGTGTATTATTACATGTGAAGAACTTTGACAAGGCAACATGAACAAACAAATTGTGCCAGTTTTTAGTATCTAAACGGATGTAAACGTCGGTCATGCGCGTATTGCATATTGTTGGGTGAAAAGAGCATTTTCTATGCGTCAGAAAAAAAAGGAATATCATCTGAGTTTCGTCTTTTCCCAGGTCTACAGAAACGTTACTTACCCATAATCCACCAGACAGTGGGCAGCCGTCACCACCCATTGTGGAGCCACCAGGGTACCGCCACAGAACGGCATGTCCCTGTACGTCAATTTCAGTTGGACCTTAAAAAAAAAAGGGTTTCACTCGATGAAATGGTGATTCTGAGGCACGCATACTCTTTAGAAGCTGACATATTTGTCTACTGTCTAAGGATTACTGCTACATACAACGAACAATGAGACTTATCTCAGGACGTTCAAGACTTGTCACTAACCTGCCAGGGCCAAGCTCCGTGAACTGCCGTGTCCCCTCCAACTATTCTGGACTGGCTGTTTTGTACAGTGATGTTTCTCAAACCACAGCCATAGGCTAAAAGTAAGAGACAAATAGCTGTTAGAATATAGATAAAATTTAGATCTTTATGACACTGGTTCAGTTTGGTTCGACGTTGTTATTGCATTTCAGGTCAACAGCTGTCACGTTTCTGCTTCACTTAGGCTCACAAAATACAAAAGTTTGGCTTTCTAGTCAATTTCTTGATAATGATCATTATGGGACAATAACAATGAACTATGTTCTGGATATGGGCTGTTATCATAAACATGAAGCTTACATGGCAAGCAGTTGTCCTCGTCTGTTCCATCTGCGCAGTCGCGGTAACCATCGCAACGGTGAATCACGTGATGGCAGGTTGCGTCCCCGCATGCGTGCTGGAACTCGCTGGAACAGGTGCCTGTCAGGCAAAGAGTATTAAAGTATCAAGTATTTAGAATAGTCAGGTGAAAATGACTCGACTTACGCCTAGAACCTGTTACCACATGATGTGGCCCGCTGAATATAAGTTGAAGATGTCCTTAACCCTCAAACCACCATATGGGGTCAAAACTGACCCCAGACGTATATAAATATGCGCCATTTTGACATTTCTTGTCGAAAACGAAATTCATCCTATGAGTTTGTTTGTATATGTGTCTTGTAACTTCATATACTGTTTTACTGAGATTGGCTCATTGTTGATCGAGTTATCCTAGAAAGTTTATGCGTTGTCCAGTGGGGTCAAAATTGACCCCAGAAAAATGTTATGCATTTTTTAACACATCTGCGTCTTTTGTTGTCCCCGAAATTTATTCCAGATGATATGTTTGCTTGAGCTTTATGCTGTCATAACCTCATGCTTTGAATGGATGCAATATTAAATCAGGAAACTCAATAGTTGTGACTCTTGACTAAGTTGCCTATGGAATTGGGGTCAAAGGTCATCGACATGGCCTCCTGTGAACCTCTAGTGAAATTAAATTAAATTATGATAATGAGCAGAAATCAATCACACCTAATCATGTCAAACTATCCCTGATAGATTAATGAAACTGTACATACATACATACAAATCGCAAAAAGAATCACACTAAAAACCGTATTCGTGCAAAACATTATGGGGTTTTACATTACTTAGTTTTGACCCCATACGGTAAGATTCGTCGCAAAAAATCTAAGGTGGTTTGAGGGTTAAGGGAAGACAAAATTCATTCTCGAACTAGAAATGTAACATTTGCAAAGCAAATGCATAATGCAAAACGGTAAACATAATAATATATCATATATGGCGGGGACGCACAGAGAGTGAGTGAACTTGGTGAGCACCGAGCACTGTGGACAAACAGCAGTGTACAGAGACAATTGTTCATTGACTAGACATCATTATGCAATGGACGGCACATTCTAAGAGACCAAAGTCCCTGAAAAAAGAGCTCAGTGAGCAGTGGAGAACTCCAAAATATGTTGTTTTTTGACAGATGACTAAGAGCCGTTGAAAAGATGCGACGTGAAAAACTCGCTAAATTGCCACTAATCGTTGACGTCAATCCGTTGATAAGTAATAATGTAGTGATGGAGACTAAGGACAGCACAAACCTTACGCTATAAAGAGTAGCACGTCCTACTTCTAATTTGCCATCAAACGCCAAAGCAAGTGGAAGATTCTCAAAACAAGACCTGGCTGTAAGAGACCATAGTAGAAAACCAAGGACTCACAGTTGATTTCGTCGGTGTTGTCTCCACAGTCGTCCTCCCCGTCACAGACCCAGGAGGTCGGCTTGCACAGGCCGTTTCCGCATTGGAACTCATTGCTGCATGCTTGAACAAGGACAGGAAGCGAAGTAAATTAGCTTATCAGTTAAATTCGACGGATATCTGTGGATATCAACAGCTAGAAAATGTCCAAACATTCTGAAGAATCACATACAATAATAAAGGAAACAGTAGCAAAATCCGTCACTTGTAAAACACGTTTTGTTGTCATACATACCGTAGTTACAGTTGGCCTCGTCGCTTCCGTCTCCACAATGGTCGATGCCATCACACCGGTGCTCCGGCAGAACACACACGCCGTTATCACACATGTACTTATTGGTACAATCTGTAAAATATAGAAGAGTTTATAACTATGCCACATAAACTGTGCGCGTTTTGTAAAAAAAAAAGTTTAATTATCAATAGATAGCAGGAGAGAAATTACGTATGTGGACATGTGATTAGAGCCGTACGTACGGTGGCCCATAAGTACAGTATTTCTGTGGGTACTTACTTTTATTCTCTGTGGGTACTTGTATTTTCTGTGGGTACTTTTATTTTCTGTGGCTACATTTTGTTTCTGGGCTGCTTTGACTTACTACTTATCTATATCTATATCTATATATCTATATCTATATATCTATATCTATATATCTATATATATATCTATCTATCTACCTATCTATCTATCTAATATGACAGTATCGCAGGGTGGCCCCTCCGTTGCTACATTAATATCAGAAAGAAATCAGAGGTCACTTGCTTGATATCTAACAATATGGTTACAATAATCATTGACAGTTATGGCGATGCTAATGTATTGCAACAGAATAGTGCTTCTTTTTTGCACGTTCTATCCTCCCTTATTCTATTCACATCATTTACGACGTAAGAAAAACACAGAGCTTTGAAGAGCATACCCTTTGTTGTAGGTTGCTTGTCTGTGGAGACGTCAACTTGTTCCGTTGTAATAACAGCAGGTGCAGTTATCGAATCAGATGTCGCCTCCGCTATTTCTCTTGTCACCGTTATTTGCGTGGTAGTCGCTAATGAGCTGGCCGCAGGAATGGTAGGGAATGGTGATGGCGTCCTTGCTGTTGTGGCGTAACCTGGAGAGAAGGTAATGGTTTGGTTAAGCTCGCTGTTATTCTTATCATCAAGAGAAATATAGTCCTGTGCGTGGTAGCCTCTGGAGTCTTAAGGGATGGCCTCACTGTAGAGGTGTTACTTGTATGAAGATGATGGGATAGGTGAATGCCTGTTGCTTTTGGTAGTAATGTATGTGGTAGTCGCTGAAGAACTGGTCTGTAGGGACTAGTGATGACGACGATACTACACTGGAGTCAGCTGAATGAAACTTGATCCGATAGGTACCAGGTAAAGACTCGTTTCTCTATTAGGAGAAATGCATGAACGTGTCTTGCACGACGAGAAGCTGACTTCATGCAATTATGATGTTGATCATTGATGGAACGTCTTCGGACATGTGAGAATATGTTGTACATAACCTGTAAAAGGTGTATCATGTCAATAGCATACGCCATTTTTGGATGCTTTCCCATTGAGCCAATACTGTAGTGGCGCCTCTATGGTAAACTAGTCCTCCCACCCCTTCCCATGTTGTCATCCCATCCCATCAACTCTATAAACATGTTTGTTGTTGTTGCTGCTGTGGATTTTGTGCTGTTGTTCTTTTCGTATGGGCATGAAACCTGAATCAAACAGTAAACTAAACTAAAGCAACAGTTCCACGATGTTCCAAAAATCGCAACTCTCCGTCAACTCACTCACTCACTCACTCACTCACACAATTAAAATCTCTTACAAAATCAGATGATGTGTCAGCATTTTTTGTAATACATGACATAGTCAACCAACAAACTGAAAGACAGGTGGATTTATTTTTTTGGTATGTTTTTTATTCATTTGCACATACATAGTAAAAACAAAATTTGCAAAACATAATATACCGGAAAAAATAAACGAGGTAAAGAAGAAGCCATAAAGTCTTGTTTGGGATCCCCCCCCCCATGTAAACTAACATCATATTCTTACATTGTTACATATGTATCTAATCAAATGTAGCGATAATTGATCTCACAACGGGTTGAAACATTCTCCCTGCAGCCTACACTTGCGTTCTATAGAAGTCAAGCACCGACCGACACTGATGAGCGAAGACATTCTTAACAAAAAAGCAGGGAGTATAAGTGGTGTGTATGACCCTTTTTTTCAGCTCCAGGTACATTTTCATCAGGTGTTTCACTATGAACAGTCTTCAGACCTAAGATAGACGAGAAGGTGGAACAGAGCAGGACGTCATGGGCCTCTGACTTCTTCACCTGAGTCACACGTATCTGTCTATTCCACGGACTAAGGCCAATGTGAAGATTTACCGTAGTCTGCCTGTCACGGCGCGGTTACGGTGCGATCGTAAGACAATCGTACGACGATCGTGGGACAAATAAGACTAGGCCATTTAAAGCCAAAGAGCTCTACAAACAACGATCTGCAACTCTTATAAGGAGGCCAGAACGCACGGATTCGAGTAAATGGCCTAAATTAATGGCCCAACCATGTTTTATCCACTCCATTCCAGGGCAGACGTCACAGTTGCGTTGCGCAGTAGAGCCCAAAAAATAGTCCCTAGCTAAATTCTTTGAAACTCTTTTTTTCTCTTGAAAATTTTGGTCCAGTTTTGAGACTTTTGGGCTAGGAGTGGCAGGTAGGGTCTAAACTTTCCTACTTTGGTCAAGTTTTCTTGATTTCACCAGTTTAGTGGGTGTAATGAGAGACCTGAGTGATGAGGTCTTGCCTGCCCAGAGCGGATGGATACATGAGAAAATTAGGTCCGAAATAGGGTTTGTTTACTGTTGTCAGCTGTTGTTGGAGTTTGAGCTGGTCAACCCCCTGTTTTCTTTCTATATTTGGGAGGCAGACCCTTGTGACTTTCTGGTGCAGAAGAATTTTTGAGATTGAAATGTGGGAAAGTACTTTTATAAGTTCCTCTTTTAGTGCATTTAACTATAGGTTTCTATGGGCACATGTAACTGTACTGTCTGCCCTCCACCCTACACTATCGTAGCATGGAATACACAAGTTATACATAGAGCATACAACACGGTGTATTCCGTATTGCCCGAGGTGTCGGCCCGACCGCGAGTCGGCTATTTATATCATACCCATCCTAGAAAACACGTCTTTCAATGCGAAATAAGCGAAAATTTGGTGTCCCTAAACAAAACAAAAATGCAAGAACATCCATTCCAACGTCCGAATCCTGTATTCGAATTTTCGAAAGCGGCGCACACGGTTGGGGCGAAACGCGTTCGAATCGTTCTATGGAAGCCCGGTTTATACACCCGGTCGTACGGGAGAATACAACACGGCTGGGAGCACTGTATCGACGCCCGGGTATGATATAAAAACAAGCATAGCAATCGGACACTACACTACACTAAAGCACTGAAGAGTTTCGTGGCCAAACCCATATATAAACCAAGACACGCCCATGCTTTTAAGGCATCACATAAACAGAATTAACGTGACATAGCGGAGAGAGAAAAACAACTGTTAATGTTTGATAAGCATCAGGGGTGATGAAACGTAAACGCATGGCAAAGCAAAAGGCACAGGCAGTTTAATCCTGAAAATGCTGCATTATGCACATAACAAACAAACAAACAAACGAAGCCCACATGTAACTAGCTTCCAGTTTTGTGGTCAGACTTTGGCAACAACAAAAAAACTCCACCCGTATCATTGACATTGACATTACATTGACAAGTAACCTGAATTGGGAAACTCATGGTAACAATATCACAACTATCAAAGGCTAAACAGACATTTTATGTTCATTTTATTTATTCATTGACCGTTTCAAATGGCAACGACCGTTTACGAGACAGAAACGCGCTACACCGAAGGGCAGTTATATCGGCTATACAGATACAGATACAGATACAGAAGCTAGAGTGGTACGCCGGAGGGCGATTATACGGGATATACAGATACAGAAGCTGGTGTGATACGCCGAAGGGCGGTTATATTGGCTATATAGATACAGATATAGAAGCTGGTGTGGAACTGCCAAGGGAGGTTATACCGGCTTTACAAATACCTTACATTAGGCCAGGAAAGAACAAAAACAATTTTCATTTGCATAATTAATATCAATCGATATTCCTCTCTGTCTCATTTTCAGGCAGTTACAGGAAGTGTAGAACATCCTGGGTGCGATCCCGATGGCACCCAGGCTAAGTGTAGAAAGCCTGAGACTAATACATTTGCTTGGAGTCCTTAACAGGATCCAGGTCTCCATCAGACTGGCACCAGATGGTGTCAACAAACTGGTAGGCAAAGAACACATAACCCAACATCTGCTTGGCGAAAACCCAATTAGCGCAGATCCACAAAAGCCTACGACATAAATGACATGTTCCACAAGTCCAGGAAGATAGGGGTGTTTTATGATGAAATATTACATTAGGCCACAGCAAGTAATTTTTATGGATGACATCCGCGCGCGCATTGATTTTCGCTCGATTTAGGAAAAAAAAACAGAAATTTTGATACCAACCAACTGTGGTCAACATGCCAAAAATATGTCATAAACGGTTATGGGCAAGGCAAGGCTCTGATTTATTGTTTAGTATTTCATTTTTACTTTGATACAGTGTTATAAGTGATGTTGCCAATGAATCAAAACCATTTATACAAAGATTGAAAGCTTTTATTTAGTAATTCATTTTTTTTCAAAGTTGTTTCAGAGACAAATTGATGTTGTAATAGTTGGCACAATATAAGTAGAGTATGGCTTTCTGGACAGTTCAGAATATAAATGAACTCTGTCAGTTATTGAGCCCCAATTTCCGGTAGGCAGTGTCTAATCTTAGAGACCGTCATGATCAGGGATCCAACAAACTTAATGGGGCACAATTACAACCGTTGACAGTTTAAGTTGTTGCATTGCAAACAAATACCCAGTAGCTACTACCATGTAGTAGCTACCTATGATGGTACAGGCTCTTTTCTACAGTTGTTCTTGTTAATTGAGATTTATACACATGTACAAGGACGGTAATACTGTTAGATACAGGTATAAAAGACCTGTTGGTTTGTGATATCATGTTTTGTCGCCACAATTCTTGTTTAACAAGGTTAACGATCTCAAAATTTAAAAATGTAGAAATCTTGTTTTTTTGCCTGCCTTGTTTTTTTTCGCCCTCTCGCATTAGATTTGGAGTCTGGGGAGGATGTCATCCATAAAATTTACTTGCTGTGGCCTTACCTATAAAACTGAAAACCGTTACGGTGTACTATAAAAACTGAAAACCGCTACGGTGTAAAAAAAAACCTGCATCATCATACTAGCAGACGGCATGCCAAACTACATTCCAAATGCAGCAAAGGGACCGTGAGTTACAGCTGCGAACATGTACAGAGACAACTGATTACAATACTCCTTCACGGAAGAACGAACCGCATCAACTGGACTCCAATATATGATCATATACCGAAAATTAAAGAAACCCGTCAAATACCCTAGTTAATTGAAGGTAGCGCTGCAAATACACATACACAACGAAAACAATAACTTCCCACGGAGGTTAAAAACTACCTTCTCTTAACATCACAGAACCGATACATCAGGCTCTTTCATCTCTCACTAGCTGCCTGAGAAAAAGATTTTAGACTAAAATCACTAGAACAGTCCCATATTATATATGCATTGTGCTTCATTGTTCGTCTCTTTCCTGTTACTTGCAACTAACCCTCGGGCAAGAATTTGCAACAAACTTTCACGAGTAACTGTTAAGAAAAACAACACCTTCCTACCTTGTGGTTTTAGTGCAATGCGTTGCATCTTTCTAGGCATACAAAGACAACAAAAAAGCTCTGAGGATTGTGACGGCTAATTGATTATCTTCAAGGTGATGCTGTATGTGTTTGTCGCCTTCTACCTATTTTAGTAAGCAGATTGCTGACCTTGCTAGAAACAGAACAGACTGGAAAAGACTCAAAGTCGTCTGCAAGTAACAGCCGACAGAAGAACAAGTTTATTGCATGCTCGATGAACGCATGTTAGGTACTTTTGAAGTGTTTTTACCTCCTGCCGTCCCCACACTTGCAGGCGCCACCTGGGTCACAGCTCCCAACAAGACTACCACACAGCGCAGTCCCCACGTCCTATCCATACTGTTCGTCAGGGCAGTCGGCAGAGGCAGCTTCCTCAGTGGAGGCAGAGCTTGTGATGCTTAGTCCTTCCAGGCAGTACAACTCGCAGGGCAGAGTTGGGAACTGTGTCCTCTACCGTCCCCTAGAGTACAATGCTCTCACGGTGGAAGTGCCCCCAGTTCATGCGCACTCAGTTTGTTTGCAATACTAAAACCTGGTGGAATGTCCCAGTAGAAATGTATGTATTGGATGAAATGTAAGTCTATCATATCAATCGATAAGAAATTTTAAAGACGGAATATACCATAACCATATCTCGCAGTAAATGTTAGCAATGTGCAGTATACGAGTGTATTTTCTCCAAGGTGAAACGACTGGTTATAGTTGATAAGGTTAAAGTTGATGTATTCCACTGGCAGGAGACCCGTGGGAAAGAGGATCACAGAGTTGATACTAGTATTGTCAATTACATATAGTGATGACAAAGATTAGCCCTCCAAAATATTGCACTGGGTGTGTTAGTCCACTTTACACGTGTTCTTATTTTACTTACCATGTCCTTCCAAATGGTATCTCTCCCAGGATAGAATGCTTTATTTTTTAGTTATAATAATTCTTGGGGATTGGGGGGGGGGTTCTGTTTATTATTGCTCGTGTACAGAACATCCACAGTTGCACACTGTGAAGCTACTGATACGTTAGACGTTTGCAATATCCCAAATAAAGCCCGCCAGCTTTGTTGTGATCGCACAATGATCTTTACAACACATCACGCTCTACTTCTTCTTCTAAAATACGCGCTAAAATCTCATCAGGCTGAGGGCTCCAAGCACTGTACATGTAGGTGGATTGTAAGGTTTCATCCACTCACACACCTACTGCGTTCCACGTATGGTTGGTTCTTTAAGGTACTCGATGTGTGGTGGTCCTCAAACACTACACGTAACTCCATTTAACGTCGTACCTGAGGGATGTCTCTAACCGAAAGTAGGTACTCATTTTCACTTAAGTAAACTGAAGAAAACCATGTAAAGCCTTTCCCAAGGCAAAAGTCATTAAATTCGATTCATCTATGCACAGTCTTTGCCGTGAAAGTGGAGAGGTCGCCTCGCTTCTCCACGTGGCTGCCTCCTACTCGTGGACAGCAACATGGCAGGCAACAACGTAACTCTACTCGCTACCAACAGCCTACGGGAACCAAGAGATACTTAACCAGTGCCATCCCCGCAATGACCAAATTATTGAACGAACTGTAGACATGTTGTAGATTTTATGCATCGCCGTAGGACAATAGCACTGTGTGAAATGTAAATCTTTTATAACGTGTTTCTAGATTTTGTAAATGTGATTAGATTTTACCCAATTGTTTGATTTTAATACCTCTTGTAATTTAATGTAAAGTCTGACACTAATTCAGTCTGTTGGCTGCCCATGTCAGATTGTGTGTTTCAATAAACCAATCATCATCATCATCATCATCAATCATCATTGAACAAAACTGCAACAGAAACAGTCAGACGTCCACGTAAAGAGAGATGTAGACACGTGATTTTCCGTACGTGTGACGTCATCACTGGGGCAAAGATCGTTGGAAGTCGGTAACGCCCCCCGTCCCTATACCCTACATACCGCTTGCACATAAACGACCTACCAGATCAGCTTGATTCAAATCTGAGGCTATTTGCCGATGAATATCTGTTATAGATACATATTGTCTATACAAAATGATTCACAACTTCTGTAAGAACATCTGGACATCATCGCGTAAAGGCAAAGCAAATGGCTCATGCAGTTTAATCCAGAAAAATACTACATGACGCACATAACAAATAAACGAACTCCATATGTACATGTAACTAGCTACTCGTTGTTGTAACCTGCTTTTACCATGGCCAAAAACAACAAAAACACGCTCGTATTTAGGCGTTACACTAACAACTGCCATGTAGTGGGGTACCCATGTTTACAATATCACAACTACGAATAAACAGATATTAATTGGGAGTGATAATACGTAATCTGTGGGCATGCCCAACAAGAGTAAAGTCACTTGCATACCCGTGTAGTGACACCAAGCCTAGAATACGCCGTGACAGTATGGGATCCATATACAATGAAAGACAAGGATAAACTGGAGAGGGTACAGAGCCAAGCTGCAAGATTTTATACGGACAACTATGAAAGGGGTGCTAGTGTCATGGAAATGAAAACAAACCTACAATGAATGTCACTCGAATGACAGAAAATGTCCAGACTATGCATGATTTACAAAATGACTTATAAACTAGTAGGCATACCAACATTTTAGTACTCAATACCAGCTAAGAAAAGAACAAGAAATAGCCATGCCTTCAAGTACCAGAATTAAGCTGTCAAAAAGTTTGTTTTCCCTAGAATTCTGTAACAGCGGGGTTCAAGCGCCAGTTAATGACCCAGTTCTACGGGTCCTGGACCTTTTAGCCTATAGCGGTAATGGTGTTGAGGTCGGAAGCTACGTGTAGCGGCCCGGGTTCGACTCACGGGAGCCCCCTTTGTGTTTCTATGCCTTTCTATACTGTCTCCCCTGTTTGTTACGATTCACCATGTTAAGTGAAAATCGCTATCGTCGCTACCAAGTACGCAGTAAGGGCATCATCACAAGATCGGGGAAGGTAAGTTCTGAATGTGTGACAGAGGATTAAACGCAAGTTAGCTACTTATAAAGTTGTTCTTACCTTCTGTCGTCATGATACTTGCAGGGGCCACAAGTGTCACGGCTCCCACCAACACTACTGCAGTTACCACACAGTGTAGTCGCCACGTCTTATCCATACTGTCCGCCAGGGCAGTCGACAGAGGCGTCGGCTTCCTTGGACGCAGAGCTTGTTTGATAAATGATCAACCAAAGAAAAAGTAGTAAAGGCTATGCGGTAGTCTAGTCCTAGCTGTGTCCTCTCCCGTCCCCTGAAGAGGCTAGTCCGCCCAGACAGTACAACTCCAGGGCAGGGTGGGGAGCTGTGTCCTCTCCCGTCCCCTGAGGTGGCTAGTGCGCCCAGACAGTACAACTTCAGGGCAGGGTGGGGAGCTGTGTCCTCTCCCGTCCCCTGAGGTGGCTAGTCCGTCCAGACAGTACAACTCCAGGGCAGGGTGGGGAGCTGTGTTCTCTCCCGTCCCCTGAGGCGGAATGTTCTCACGATGTAACCATTTAAAGATACAATCTCCAGCTCGTGAAATTTCTGCTTGTTTGCAGTGCTAAACCTGATGGAATGTCCCAGTATGTATGGTGCACTGCGCACTAAAGCTATAGAACCAGTCATTATAATTATAGCCCTGATGAAGATGACATTGAAACGTCGGCTCTTGTAAACAAGCGGTTGTGAATGAAAAAAAAATGATATTCAATTATTCACCAACATGATTAAATTATTTGCGAACGCTCTTATCAGTTTTTGGTCAGTCCAGATAATGCCATTTATAAAAACCTTAAAGAAAGTTTTAAGAATGCATTGTGACCTCCATAGTGCCCGTAACATGAAGAAAATGTTGGAAATGTGCAGTAAAGTTACTGCGTGTATTTCCTTTAAGGTAAAACAAGTGGGCAAAACAGTTGATAAAGGTTAAAGATGATATATTCCACTGGCAAGAGACCCGTGGGAAATACCATGATCGCAGATTTAAGCTTAGTGTTATCTATTAGTATATAGTATTACGTGTAGTGATCACAAAGACTAGCCCTCAAAACTATCGCACTGGGTATGTTAGTCCACTGTACACATGTTCCTATTTTATCTACTATATCAAAAAAACTACAAGGTGTTTTTAATTCTGCTGAAGCAACATCACATTTCTATTCTGATTCCATAAAACGTAACGATGAATATAGATTGCACACTGGGCTCTGTGATGCTAGGACTCCAAAATATTTAGATATGCATACTTGATATATATAAATTATAATATGTATGCTTAGAAATGTTGTCGTTATAGATTACACAGGATAGGATACTTTATGCTTTAGTTGGAATATAAAGATTCGTGGGAAGGATTCCGTTTATCATCACTTGTTTACAGAACATCGAAGGCACGCAAAGCTACTAGGGACTGAACAATATGCGTCGGGTGGGGGGAGGGCCATGGAAAAATGGCTAAGGGGTGGGTTGATCCAAAGCCACCCCCGGGAGGTAGTTTCGAACCGGCTTGCGCGCCTCGCGATTTCAGTTTGAACGCACGTAATTTCAGTCGGTGTACCTTGCATATTGGCCCGGTAAAAAAATTAGGTATTTTTCGCGCCTTTCATCCAATATTCACTTTTCTATAGCTAAAACATTTCTCGGATCCTATTACAGACTTGTTGACAAGATCGGGAGGTGAGTTTGATGCCTGGACAGACGTCGACACACAGGTATCTTCGGGCAAGTGGGGACGTTGACCTGTGACATGACGCTACCGTGCGTCTTTTGATTAAACTACAAGGATTGTAGCTTGTTTAATGACTGACATGCAGTTGGGCACGGTTTCGACGACAAGCGCCTGGGCCAAATGTAAGGTCCTACCTGAATCCGACTTGACAGGCTTAGTATAAATATAAAGAGAGCCGAATTGTGAGAGTAGTTCCTCTCAATGTTTTGTAAAGTGTACAGATGTGATCGCCCATAGTTGACCTTTCACACGCCCATAGGTGACCTTTGACACGCCTGTGACCTTATCAAAGTACAAGGTCGACACCTGGAGTACAAACTCTGTCATGTGACGGAAGCAGTTTACAGGGTTGACAACATCAACGGCGTCTCTTCAAAATGAGCGAGCCAAATATTTCCGCAGTTCTTTTGGAGAAAGGCAATCTGAAACTGGTGAGTGTGAACGATTTTAGAGTACGATAAACGATATAACAGAATTATATTAAAGGGGGCGTGACAAAACATGTCCGTTTGCCATGAACCACATAACACTCGAGTGTTATGTGATTACATAACACTTGATCAATGCTTGACTTTTAAATCTTGACTGTGACAATATCTACGATTGTTACTAATAGTTGGAATATTCAGCGAATGAATTTAGCACACTTTGCCTGGTAGAGTTTTGTTTGTTACACTAAGTAGAGTTAAGACAACGTTCACGTTAACTGCAGGGGAGCAAAGTCTAACTTGGTGATGATTGTACTCATATACTTAACTGCGCAGCATTTGTAACAGCCGCGGGTTCAGTGCTTGGAAAATCGATAAACATGTACTATATACCAAGTTGCAATATTACACAATTTTAATGTGAACTAGAGTTCCACGACCTCATACCTTCGCCAAATGAGGTTACCCTTTATGACTGACGAATTGTAGATTTTCCCCCTAATTATGCAAATAAGATCCTCATTTGCATGAATTACATCAGTTGATCATATTCTCATTCCAATGGCAGTGTTATCTTAACAAAGGCCATGTTACCATTTTCTGATAAATTATGCAAATGAAGTCCTGATTTGAATAAGTTATATTGAATGATGTTCACCTCCAGTCAACTTCGAAATGCAAAAGTATGAAATTGCTTGGCGAAGGTAATAACATGATGATATACATGTATGAACTACTTGCTTTCCGTAGGAAGAGAGGCCGATTCCCAAGCCTGGAAAGAATGGTAAGCCAAATAAAGTAAGCTTCTACACTAACGTTTACCTGTTTGGTATACTATTAAAAGTATTCTGTTTAATGGTATTTTCTGCTAATTCAGCTGTTGTCTAAGTTTATGTGCATGTGTCCCTGTGGTGCAAGTGGTATGAGCTATTCCGCTGTTTCGTCATACTTTAGACTGGTTTATTTTTTCCTCAAAGGAACTAAAAGCACGTTAGCAGTCCAACGACTGAATTGCACTGCTTGACACCATTGACAGTATATGTTACAATTTTTTCATGACTTAACACTTAAGCTTAAGCATAATGATTTGAAAGCCCTTCTTTAGATAGAATTTGAAAGCCCTTCTTTAGATAGAATTTGAAAGCCCTTCTTTAGATAGAATACGGATCAAACTCCGCTCCGGCTTCGGTGTGAGATAATTAGCCTCTACCAGGCTTCGGAAGCGGCTGATAAGGGTAGAAATTGGTCAAATAGACAGGTAACATGCCAGGAGAGTTGGCTCGCTAAGGAGTACATTTGTCGTCTCCCGAATGTAGTCTTTCCAACCTCTTCTAAAGTCTGGTAGAGGCTACGAGATAATGATCGCATGGATCGCAACATTCGAGTTTGACCGGAGAGAGAGAGTTAGTGGTGTCTGTTTGTTTGTTTGTGGATTTAATGATTAGCGGCAAACTCAATAAGCTGTAAATGAATTGTCATTAAATTTGTTATGTGAGTAGGTCTTGACCTATCAAAGAATAAATACTAGATTCTGGGCCCCCTGGTGGCTTTTCTAGGTACCGCAGCATAACTCCTAACTGTTGTATCTTAACTTATTTACAGAGGTCCAAATTGCGATTCACTCGGTTGGCATCTGCGGGTCCGATGTCCACTTCTGGACGGACGGGTCGCTCGGACCGTTCTTGCTGAAGTCCCCCATGGTCCTGGGACACGAGGCCAGCGGCACGGTGTCCGAGCTCGGGGAGGGCGTCACTCACCTGGAAATCGGTAAGGAACTTTTTATTCTGTCTTGATGTACTTATTACTTCCGGGACGGAAGTATTCTTTTGGGCGGTGCTAGTTTGAGGGGAGTTTGCATGTGTTGTGTCCTCAGCAACAAGGATTGGACGTGAGTGGACATTGTTAAATGTAGCCTACCTCGTGATTATGTGGCACTTAACCTTAATTATTAAACTGTAAAAAAATGTTATTAAATGTACATTACTATCATTATAATTATTCCAATGTACCCTACGTTTTACCTAACATAATCAATCATGTTTTGTTTATTGTAACTAATTGTATTTTTTTATGTTATAAAATTCATGTTTTGTACGTTGCTATGGGCCTCACTCACTAGTAAGACCAAAAGCAAAGAAATCAAGTTCAACAAACCAGGCGGAGATTGGGTTTTAGTTGATAGACCCGGTATGCCAGCACGTCGGCAGAACGTACTGCGCCTGCGCAAAACCTGGATTTTCGCTGGATTTTTGGTCAACGTTGCATCAGAATTTTGCCTGTTGCAGACCATATCTTTTTCTACACAACATTTGAAAACTACAGACGGGATGTCACCCTTATATACGCGAATTCAACCTTATAGGGGACGTTCTGCCGAAGTGCAATGCATAATACATTACGGGTTTCGCGCAGGCGCAGTGCGTTCTGCCGACGTGCTCGGTATGCCCTGGGTGGTAGGATGCGGTGTGAGGTCACCAGGAATGTGTACTGTGTAAACATGGTATGAAACATGAACCATAAGTCCGTCTTTTTCAGGCGTTGTCTTCTCTCTTGGTTGTTTTCTTCATTTGGCAGTTCGCTCTAGCATCTCATCGATGAGCGTCTTGTTATAAAGTTCCTTCCCGAATCAGGTGACGCAAAGGGCGGCTTCATTTTCTCTTCAATATCCCTGGGCCACACAGCCGTGCAATCACTACAGCAGGGGGCTAGTCCACTGGTAGTGGTGTGTCTTCATGATCAACTCCAAAACTCTTTCCAGAATTCTGAGTGCTCAACAGAGAAAGCAGTATGTACCATGCCGGGGATGGAACTCACGTCCTACCGAATGCAAGGCGAGCACTCTTACCAAGGGCAATGTGTTATTTTATCAATGATTCGGGTTATTTTACCGTATACTCTTCGTTTCCTTCGCCCGTCCAGGTGACCGTGTAGCCATGCAGCCTGTAAGGGGGGCAGGTGTAACCTGTGTGTGTGTTTCCTGCCCAGGTGACCGTGTAGCCATGCAGCCTGTAAGGGGGCAGGTGTAACCTGTGTGTGTGTGTTTCCTGCCCAGGTGACCGTGTAGCCATAGAGCCAGGTGTACCGTGTAGGTACTGTGCGGCCTGTAAGGGGGGCAGGTATAACCTGTGTCCGGACGTCAAGTTCTGTGCGACGCCCCCTGTCGACGGCTCACTGTGCAGGTACTACGTACATCCGGCTGATCTCTGTTTCAAGTAAGTCTCTGTAGTAAATGAATGAATGGACTTCATTGCTTGACAATCAATCGTACATGTACAACAACAACTATCCAAGAACGATTCTACAAAGCTTATCTATCCTAATAGTATATAAAAACTACAGAAAATTATCGATAACAGTACAATCATGTATATGAGTTACATTATGACTGGTTTGGTCTCACTTTTGCATCCACGGAATGACGTAGGCAATAAACGAGTTCACATTTCAGACTACAGAAACTGCTTACGTCACAGAGAGAATTTAACATTTGAACCCAATATGTGATTTGCGTTTACGTGTACACATTCGAACGCATTGACTCCCTGTGACGCAGGCAGTTTTTGTAGTCCTCAGAAGTGTGAACTCTGATAGTATTGTATCAGCACGTCGGCAGAACGTACTGCGCCTGCGCAAAACCTGGATTTTCGCTGGATTTTTGGTCAACGTTGCATCAGAATTTTGCCTGTTGCAGACGATATCTTTTTCTTCACAACATTTAAAAACTACAGACTACAAACTACAGACTACAAACTACAGACTACAAACTACCCTTATATACGCGAATTCGACCTTGTATGAGACGTTCTGCCGAAGTGCTATGCACAATACATTACTTTTATACGTGCTTATTGTATCCACACTCCTTTCCCTTCACCCAATACACAATTCACAACGTAGATAAGGTTTAAAAGTCCAACCGACGGTCTAATAGTCAATGTGTGAGTGTGTTGAAGTGACAGAAGAGAAAACTCGCTGTGCCTGACTGCCTCCTCTTGCTCTAATAATCCCTGAAAGAACCATCAATGCAAGCGAAAATATGCAAAAGTCCCCACCTCATTAGTAATGCTTGAAGTCTGTCATATACAGATGTGTGCGCGTCTTCCCTTTGACCGATTGGAACGATTGTCTTCTTACAAAAGCTAACAAAATTACGTTTTAGACTGCCCGACAACATTACCTACGAGGAAGGTGCTCTACTTGAGCCCCTGTCTGTAGCTGTGCACGCCTGCAGGAGGTCAGAGGTCACTATTGGCAGCAATGTCCTCATCTGTGGTGCAGGTATTGTGTGTGTGGTACAGGTATTGTGTGACTGTGTGGTACAGGTATTGTGTGTGTGGTGCAAATGTTGTGTATGGTGCGGGTATTATGTGTGTGGTGCAAGCATTGTGTGTGGTGCAGGTATTCTGTGTGTGTGTGGTGCAAGCATTGTGTGTGGTGCAGGTATCGTGTGTGTGTGTGTGGTGAAGGTATTGTGTGTGTGGTGCAGGTATTGTGTGTGGTGCAGGTATTGTGTGTGGTACAGATATTGTGTGTGTGTGTGTGTGTGTGTGTGTGTGTGTGGTGCAGGTAATGTGTGTGTGGTACAGGTATTGTGTGTGGTACAGGTATTGTGTGTGTGCGTGTTGCAGGTATTGTGTGTGTGTGGTGCAGATAGTGTGTGTGTGTGTCTTTGTGTGTGTGTGTGTGTGAGTGTGTGTGTGGTGTGCAGGTATTGTGTGTATGGTACAGATATTGTGTGTGTGTGGTGCAGATATTGTGTGTGTGTGTGTGTGTGTGTGTGTGTGTGTGTGTGTGTGTGTGTGTGTGGTGTGTGCAGGTATTGTGTGTGTAGTACAGATATTGTGTGTGTGTGGTGCAGTTGTGTGTGTGTGTGTGTGTGTGTGTGTGTGTGTGTGTGTGTGTGTGTGTGTGTGTGTGGTGCAGATATTGTGTGTGTGTGTGTGTGTAGTACAGATATTGTGTGTGTGTGGTGCAGTTGTGTGTGGTGCAGATATTGTGTGTGTGTGTGTGTGTGTGTGTGTTGCAGATATTGTGTGTGTGGTGCAGGTATTGTGTCTGAGGTGCAGGCATTGTGTGCGTAATGCAGGTATTGTGTCTGTGGTGCAGTTATTGTGTGTGTGGTGCAGGTATTGTGTGTGGTGAAGGTAAATCATGTGTGTGGTGCAGGTATTGTGTCTAAGGATGGTTCTAGTGGGAGCTGTCTTAACCGGACTATGCTAGGAGAAAATTATATATCACAGTCTCATAGTCCTTTTGTAGGGCTTCTTTTACATGTACCATGTTCTAGGATTTGTACGGGACATTTTGTTTCCTTTCTCTGTGCTGCGCATTATAAAGTGTTTTTTATCCATTGCTGTTTTGTCTCAGGTCCCATAGGAATGGTGTGCCTCCAAGCGGCTAAGGCCATGGGTGCAGCTCAGGTGGTCATCACAGGTAAAAAATATGCTGGGACACTTGGACACTTCATTTCTCCATTGGGACGACGCTACGAATAGTTGTCTCTTAGTCTAGTACTTTACTCTAACAGTTTTTACATCCTGGTTGTCTTAATTGTGCTCCCAGCAAATCAGACTACAAATAAAAGCTGCATTATGTAACATTTGGACTATACAAAAAGTCAATTTTCTTTCCAAAGTAAATTGAATCAACCCTACTGGAATGCAAATAAGTGGAAGATCAGGAAGTGGAGATGCCAAACGTATTAGGCCCTGTGTGAATTGCGTCTGAACGCGCCGATGCGCATTCATCAGGTTTACTTTGCATATCAACCCGGTCATTGACCTCGGGGTCCGCAAATAACAAGTGACGGCGTCGGCAACAAATTCTTACAAGGGCCACCCGTAGCCTGCGTCTCCTTCGTACTCCTCTGAGCAGGTTGCAAGCGATTATCCATAAAAAAAAACACGACAACTTCTAGGGCAGGATGCACTCTCACCCCTAACCTCTAACATTGGCAAGACGCCACCTTGCTTGTTTTCATCAAACAACAATGAATGTGGCTTAGGCGAATCGTTCTCGGGCACGGTTTAGAAGGAACGTGTGGCACGTGGACCAGATGTGAGGAATGTGGCTTTCCCGAATCGAGCTCAATGCGCATTCGTTTGAACGGGGCCTTACACTACACGAGTGGAAACACAGCTGTCAGTCATGTTTGTTTACATTCTGGTATTTTATGGTGTTGTCACAAAATGATTGTGCCTCGTGTGGGCTGTTTAAATATTTCAAACCATAAATGTGAGAACTATGAAAAATAGCACAAATATGTTGAGGAGTGGAAGCAAATGACAATCACATGAATAAAGTATTTCATTTTTTTTGTGCAAAAATGTTTTAACACACATCACTAGCAGTAGACTAGCCTTCATCTGCAGTGCTTGCACAACAAGGACGGAGGGAGGTGGGCACTGCCGTGTATATGCTTACACCAAAATGTGTGGAAGGCCTGGGATTTACATGATGTTACATGACGCCCTTTTTTTTTTTTTTTTTTTTTATTGTTTATTATTCATTTTACAAAATAGCAAATAAACACAACAATAACACAAAAGATAACACATATACCACGGATCCAAATACAAAAGTACAACAGAAAACACAAACGAAAGAAAGGAAATAATACCAGCCAACTAAAGCAACACTAGCACAGAAACTAAAAAATAACATATGATTTTAGCAACTAATAAATTAACTTAATACAGATGAAATAATGTTTTAAGGAGAAACATAAACTAATCAACATAATGCACATTTAACACAATATTTGAAACTAAGGACTTAAAACAAACAGTTATGTAATCAATAATGATATTTACGTTTAGTTACTTTGTGCAAGAGGAAGTAAATCCCATTTATGATAATGGGAGTCTAGCTTATTTCTTCTCTCAGCTATGATGTGTTCTGTCTTGTAATACATTTTGACAAAAGAAATAAAGTGATTGAAAAAGAGAAGTTTACCTCTCTGATTAAAGATGAAACGTTTTGCTAACAAAATTAACAGATTATCGATTAAATTAATATTTTCGGATAATTTGCCTAGAATAACTGTTGCAAAGTCTAGCCGTAAAGTTTTAGTTGTTGTATTGTTAACCCATGTCTCTAAATCCCTCCAAAATTTACAAATTCTAGGGCAATCCCAAAATAAGTGTCTCATAGTTTCTACTTCATCATCACAATGTATACAATGGGGGTTATCTTTGATTTTCCATATATATAACATTTTGTTAGTAGGCAAAAATTTGTGCAATGTTTTGTATTGAAAAAATCGTAACTTGGGACAAATTGTAGCACTATAGATAAGTTTGAAAACATCTTTCCACGGAATAATCATATTAAATTCATCCTCCCAGTATCTTTGTATATTATCAGGATCACAGATTATGTTTCCTTTCTGAAGATTCTGATGACGCCCTTTTAACTACAGACATTGACGCCAAAAGGCTGGAATTTGCCCAGCAGATGGGGGCTAACGTCACTGTTCACGTGACGTCCCGTGACGGCCGTGAGGTGGCGGACCAGGTGGTGCAGGCGCTGGGGTGTCAGCCCGACATCACTATCGAGTGTAGCGGTGCGGAACCCAGCATCCACACAGGCATATATGTGAGCAAACCACCTTTTTCCCCCATTCCCAGGATGCATAGCGCCGGGGGGGGGGTAATGTACGATACAATGTTTACTGTTAACGTTATACAGATTTTTTTCTTGAGTCATTGAGGTGTTGGAAAATTTTGTGTTTAAAACTAGGTGACGTACTACAGGTCAAATCTGATAACAAATAGAGTGTGAAATTCTTGGGTTTTCTTGAGGTAACCTCAACTAATTTGGAAGGACGTAAATGGTCCAACTTTTTTGCAACTGTCTGGGGTATTATTTAGATTTTTTGTGTGTTCACCAATGTCTCTTAATATTGCTGTTGAAACTAAAGACAGAATTTGAAAAAAATGATGAAACACCTGTTGTTGTTTTATTTACGAGGCCACACTGCCGGGAGGTGTGCTGATAATAGGGTTCGGCCGGGTTTGAATTTTTTTTTCTTTTCGCCAATGTCTCTTTTTATCGTTGTTGAAACTGAACATAAAATATGAAAAAAAAGAGATAGAACACCTGTTGTTGTTTACCAGGCCACACTGCCGGGAGGTGTGCTGATGATAGTGGGTTGCGGCAGGCAAATGGCGACCATACCCCTCCTGGATGCCGCTCTGAAGGAGGTGGACATCAGGGGGAACCTTCGCTATGCCAACGAGTAAGGGCAAATATCCTTTTGGACTAACTATGTTTGTTAGCCTCTACCAGGCTTCAGAAGCGGCTGCCAGGGAAAGACTGGATAAATCGGCCATATAAACAGATAACATGCCAGGGGAGTTGGTCCGCTAAAGGAGTAAAATTTCCCCCGGCCTGTTATCTGTCTATGTGGCCAATTTCTACTCATTCCAGCCGCTTCTGAAGCCTGGAAGAGGCTATATATGTGTGTTTTTCTGCTTTAGAGTTCTTTATAGTTGTTGTTAATTTCTTGTTTTCATTCATTATTGTGAATTTCTCGCTCTTTCTGTGCACATTCAACTGTCACTTCCTCCCAGCCTGCGGGGAGACCATTTTTACCTCCAATTTGACCTTCCTGTCAGTCCGTGGTTACACCATTTCCCCTTCACTCCCCGTGACCCTACTGTATTCAAATAACTACGGACACACAATAAAACAAACAAACAAACACACTGGAAACAACGAAAACGAATGAAACAAGAAATCTGACATTCCAAATCTTTAGAAATGCTACATAGCTTAAAAAGATGGGTAATATCACATTACAATTAAATATATAATATACAATAAGGCTTATGTCCCCCCCTTAAAGTAGTTTGGTATAGTCATTAGTCCCACACGGCTTAACTCATACAGTGAACAACAGCTGTTGATAGACGATACCACATCACATACAGCACGGGGGTGTCGAATTATTTTATTTTAATACATGTACCTGGAAATACAGATACAAAGAAAAAAATCATCTGGACCTCAGTAAAGCCCCTGTCACACATTCACGAATTTGGCCTCCCGAATGCTAGCCGAACGCCCACCAACCATGGTTAGGAGTGAGTCGGCTGGCGTTCGGCTGGGTTGGCTGGCGTTCGGCTGGGTTGGCTGGCGTTCGGCTGGGTTGGCTACGGTTCGGCTGCGCCAGCCGATTATTTCAAAATGTTTAAAACATTTGTGAGTCGTTCGAGAGGTTCCATCATATCTGGCTGGTTTTCGACCGTAAGTCAGCAAAACACCAGCCAGCCATCCGGGAGTAAGTCAGCAGTGTTCAGGGTGTGTTCAGGGATCAAATTTGACTCCAGTTGAATCCAAATTCGTTTCGATTCACATAGAAAGTAGGCGTGGCCTAAATCTGGTCAGAGTGCTCACGAACGCCAGCCGAACCTGTTCGGCTGGCGTTCCGGAACAGATTCTGGGGAAGGTCGTGAATGTGTGACACGGGCTTAACTAATCATATACCGAAAGTCTATAAAGAAATCCGTCCAACTCACCGAGAGTTATACATGTAGCTGCGAACACACAAACATGTCCGAAAACAATACCCTTCCGCGGAAGGATATCTCCTTTCCCGGAGGTAACAAGTCTATTGTTTCCATGCAGCTATCCGACAGCCCTGGCCATGGTAGCCTCGGGCCAGGTGAATGTGAAGCCTCTGGTCACCCACCACTATAGCCTGGAACAGACGCTGGAGGCCTTCGAGTTTGCCAAGAAGGGTGAAGGCATCAAAGTCATGATCCACTGCAACAAGACCAAGGCCTGATAGCGTTTGACGTTGGCATGGCGATACCCTTACAGGCCCGCGACAGTTGAATCGCTAGGCCAGATAGCATAATCTACCTGAATCGTTGTCATTTTGGATGTAATTTTTTGCGCTTAAATTTATGCTGCTTTGGGGATAAAATTGAATTTGTATGTGGTAGCGCTTAAAATAGCAAGGACACATGCTTCAACTTCTGTACCAATTGTACAAAATTAGTGAGACTGACCATTACACTCACCAAAACAAAAGACTTAGACTACATGTGGTCTACTGACTATAACATAAAGACTCAGATGGTTAACTACAAATAACGTTTCCCAGGCAGATAGATGGAGAAAATTGAATTTTGATACACATAATCCTACCAGTGATATCTGTATCTGTATAGCCGGTATAACCGGCCTTTGGCGTAACACACCAGCTTCGCAGGCACGCGGCGCGGCGGCAGCTGGCTACATTACACCAAACGACATGTTACACCAAACCTTTGAACGTCTAACTCCAAACAATGTTTAAAACTAATGGTCCTTACACGATATGGTCCTTTCACGATCGGATTTCTGCTCTACAAACAAACTCTCATTTAATTTGGCGTGCGGATGTGCAGCTTATTTGCTGCGATTTTTTTCTATACAAGACATGATAAAAGCAACACTGATGCAATTTAATGTAATTTAGATATATCCAGCAAAAACGCGTCTTTATCTTCAATGAAACTATTGGCAGGTACAAGTGTAATAAAAGCAAATGCAGATATGGCGTTTCGTCGTGTTTATTAAGTGTGAAGTACATGTCTTTTTTCTGCAAGGAATTACATGGAGATGGCAATTCTAGATATAGCAAATAACGCGGAAAATTGGTCCATTCTATTACATCATAATGGTACGTTGTCGCATATGGTGATAATGAGCCCTATAACAGCTGGCACGTGGTAACTATTTAACGATATGTTAAATACGCCAACTTATTGAGTCTTATATTTGAAATTCTTTCAATGACTTCTGTTTCTCATTTCGTTATCATTCCGAAGAGAGCACGGTAGACCTCATAACCAGCATATATTTTGTGCAAAGTTGCTTACTATACCAAAAGAAAATAGTCCCATAAAACTGCGAAAAGCTCTTCCACCCTGTTACGTTGCGTTGTTACACGCTATACCGGCTGTTACAAAGATTGCGCCAGCAGTTTCTTTCAACAACGGACGAAATGCCCCGCAGGCAGAGATACCAGTACAGATAGCGCGCCCAACTGTCGCCACGTACGCGTGTATAAAAACGGGCCACCACGACTGTGCTACGTGGCTAGCTGTAGTTAGAGGTGTCTCTCTCCCATTGGACTACTAGAGCACTCTTTGCCCAGGTTCTAAATCCTTTCCCCCACAAGTCTCTTTTCTCACTTCTGTAACGACTGGACCAAGTAGCGGCCACCACTAGAGTTGTTTATTTTTTTCCAACAACCATGGAACTGAAGTTGTTATTCCTGACGGGTGTGTTGAGTTTGGTAGTCGTAGGTTTACCTGGTTCGGAAGCGGTAACGAAGATCAAGAAGAACAAGGACGAAAAGGTACCGGACACTCTGACCGTCACAAAAAAGGTAGGTGGATCCTTGTACTTTTATGTATAAGACAGGATAGAGACTCCGATCTGGTAGAGTCGGTGATTCTACCGGTAGAGATGCCGATTGGAGTCTTTGTCGACAGAAACACCGATCAGGATCTCTGCCGGTAGAATTGGCGAAGAGATCTACCGGCGGACATCCCGATTGGTGTCTATATAAATATTTGCTTAAAAGACAGTCAGAATTTTTCAACTTGGATTCAGGTCACTTTAATCAATAGCTGGACTTGAAATTTAGGATGTGTAAATGGGAAACTACTAATAAATAGTCATGCCTTCAAGTACGGTCAACCAAGGATTGAGGTGTTCAAAAACTCATTTTTTTTTCCTAGAACAATCGTAGAGTGGAACTCGCTGCCACCAAGTACAGTAGGGGCATCGTCATTAGATAGTTTTAAACAATGTCTAGAGTTAGACGTTCAAAGGTTAGGTGTAACAGGTCGTTCGGTGTAATGTAGCCAGCTGCCGCCGCGCCGCGTGCCTGCGAAGCTGGTGTGTTACGCCGAAGGGCGGTTATACCGGCAATACAGATACAGATACAGATAAAGATACAGTGACTCTAACACAAAGTCTCTGTCGGCGAAGACTCCGATCGGGATCTCTACCGGTAGAATCGCCGATTCTACCAGATTGGAGTCTCTACCCTGACACATATGCAAATACATTTTCATCTCACTAGTAAACGTTTTGCCGCAACTAAAATGACCTATCGTCAAACTGGTGCATGTACATGTACGTACCAACGTACTTGATACTAACTCCTAGGATTGAGGTGTTGAAAAACTCGTTTGATCCCAAAAGTATATATCGTGTAGTAGAGTGAAACTCGTTGTCACCAATTACAGCCCCTGTCACACATTCACGACTTTCCCCAGAATCTGTTCCCGAACGCCAGCCGACCAGGGCTGTCGGATAGCTGCATGGAAACAATAGACTTGTTACCTCCGGGAAAGGAGATATCCTTCCGCGGAAGGGTATTGTTTTCGATCATGTTTGTGTGTTCGCAGCTACATGTATAACTCACGGTGAGTTGGACGGATTTCTTAGACTTTCGGTATATGATTAGTTAAGCCCCTGTCACACATTCACGACCTTCCCTAGAATCTGTTCGTGAGCACTCGGACCAGATTTAGTCCACACCTACCTTTCTATATGAATCGAAACAAATTTGGGTTCAACTGGAGTCAAATTTGATCCCTGAACACGCCCTGAACACTGCTGACTTACTCCCGGATGGCTGGCTGGTGTTTTGCTGACTTACGGTCGAAAACCAGCCAGATATGATCGAACCTCCCGAACGACTCACTGTCACGAATGTTTTAAACATTTTGACTCACTCCTAACCATGGTTGGCGGGCGTTCGGCTAGGGTTCAGGAGGCCGAATTCGTGAATGTGTGACAGGGGCTTTTAACATACGTTTGTTCTCCCTGCAGGCCTGGATGGATGTAGAGATCGATGACGAGCCGGTGGGGCGGATTGTGATCGGGCTGTTCGGGGATGTCGTCCCCGCCACGGTCATGAACTTCGCCGCCCTCATGAAGGGCACCTGGAAGGGAGACGTGAGTACTTTGCCATATCTTTTAACTGCCATTTCGAAACAATTGTTTATTGCAAATTCATGCCTGAGGGCTAATTGCAAATACAAAAGGAACATTTAATGGCGTACAAGCAAGTAATTTGATGGCGTATAAGTTAAAGCAAGTAATACATAACTAGACACAAGAAATAAAACAACTACCGTAACTCCTAAAAACTACTGGGTTTGACTTCTTTTTTGAAGACATTACTTTTTCTACAATATGTGGGTTTTCGGATGTTAAGAGAAGTCATTAGAGTACTTTACTTTTCATCTGTATATGTGTGAAAGTTTGGGTAGAATTTGGAGGTGTACTTGACTTACTTACTTACTTGACTTATGTCGGGTGCCAGTCCTCCCCTGCCACCCGAACCACCATGGCTGCCCAGTAGCTCCTGTCCTGCATTGCCTTCCCCAAGCCATCAGCCGGAATGCCAGATAAAAACAGGAATAGCACGGAACAAGAAAGGGAGCAGAATATGAGAGTAATTTTTGTATTGCACAACTCGTACCATCGCCAAATGATGTTAACCTTACGTCTAACGAATTATAAAGGTTTCTCATTTCCAAAGACAGGCTTATCTTAACAAAGAAGGCTATTCTAGCATTTCCTCATACACAATGTAGATTGTGCAAATGAGAGTCTGATTTGAATAAGTTATGTTGATGTTCACCTTTACTTACTTTGCGAATGCCGCACGTATGAAATTGCCGGCAGTAACTGCTATAGAATTATAGCATTTTCTTATTAATTATGCAAATTATGTCTTCATTTACATGATCAATATCTGCCGATGTTCCTGTCATCTTCAAATACACATGCTACATGTTTTTTTCCAGTCGAGTTTCAGTTATAAAGGCTCCATCTTCCACCGCGTCATCAAAGATCACGTGATTCAAGGAGGTGACATCACTAACTGGGACGGAACGGGAGGTAAGTCATATGAAAAACTTATTTAATTGGTCTCGTCAATCCCCTTTCACACATGGCCCAATATAGCCTCCCGAACACTGCCGAACTCCCCCCTCCCCAACCATGGTTAGTCGGGAGCAAGGTCGGCTGTGGTTGGCTGGTGTTCGGCAAGGTTGGCTACCGTTCAGCTGCGCTAGCCGAATGTTTCAAAATGTTTAGAACAAAATTCGGGTGTGGACGGGAGGTTGATCTGTAGTTGGGGACTGGTTAACTGGAGGTTGGGAGTAGGTCGGGGCGTGGTTTGAAGTCAAATTCGACTCAAATTGAACTCAAATTGGATTCGATTCGTACAGAGAGGTAGGCGTGGCATAAATCTGGTCAGACTGCTCCCGAACTTCAGCCAACCTCGTGGGAAGGTTTTAAATGTGTGACAGGGGCTTAAGCAAAGATCGATTTCAAGTATATACAGTGTATGTGTATGTGTATGTGTATGTTAGCCGGATGTAACCTTGACATACAAAAGTGATAACGAACGTAAAATATAGTCGAATATCCATAACACTTATCCACATGACGAAATATACATGTACAAATGTATTTCTACTGTATCAATGAAACGTTACCGTTTTTCAGGCAGTTTATGGTATTTTTTTCTTTTTATGTTTAGTTTTCTTCACCAATCATTATAAGACATTTAAAGGTTTAATTGTTGTATAAAGATGTGCAGGAGAATACGTTAGCATGTCTGTTTATACCTGGTCCCAGGAAAGAGCATCTACGGCGAGGTTTTTCCCGATGAAAACTTCCTGCTGAGTCACAAAGGCGCTGGTTGGGTGTCCATGGCCAATCACGGGCCGGATACCAACCAGTCTCAATTCTTCATCACACTGCAGACGGCAAGGTAAGGACCCGGAACTAGAACAACATAGCTGCGAGAAGTCTGAGTTTATTCAGCATAGACTTTGCTAATATTGTGATATAAATCAAGTAAAATATCAAAGGCAATTTACTTTTATGAATGACGACCTTTATTGCACAGTTTTGCCACACTGGGCTAAGTACAGGTCACAACAAAACATGTTGAACAGATACAAAATAAAACCTATCATTAGATAAATTCAACTTCTTCTCGCTTTTCGGTTATAGTCGAGATAAAAAAACAGATATGTTTTCGATGGAAGGTTTGTCTAGTTCCATAGGAATGTGAATTTTACAGTGCTTAAGTATATAACTAAAAGGAAATAGGTTTTGCACAAAACTATACAGTTCATTTCTCTCTTTGCTATACAATCTACATTCAATTCAAAATGGCGTTCGTCCTCTACTCTATTCAAATTATACATAATCTTTGTTCCAGAGGGGTGCGGGTATGTCTTCCGTTTTCGATATGTAGTTAGTTTGTGGCAGCTGATCCTTATTTTCTTGTAACTGCATTCCTGTCTCTCATATTTATTTTAGTTTGGGAGAAGGTAAGCAGTGTTCAGGGCATGTTCGTGAGTCAAATTTGACTCAAATTTAACTCAAATTCGATCTGAGTGGTATGGAATGGTAGATGTGGCCTACATCTGGTCTGACTGCTCCCAAACTTCAGCCAACCTTGGCCGGCTGGTTGTCGGCAAAAGGTACTGAATGTGAGCACGTCGGCAGAACGTACTGCGCCTGCGCAAAACCCTGATTTTTCACGTTATTCGTTGGATATTTGGTCAA
This sequence comes from Branchiostoma floridae x Branchiostoma japonicum, assembly GCA_013266295.2. Classification (NCBI taxonomy): domain Eukaryota; kingdom Metazoa; phylum Chordata; class Leptocardii; order Amphioxiformes; family Branchiostomatidae; genus Branchiostoma; species Branchiostoma floridae x Branchiostoma japonicum. The sequence continues at coordinate 29,899,241 of CM023823.1, read as the reverse complement.
CGTTGCATAAAAATTTTGCCTCTTATCTTTTCCTATACAACATCTGAAAACTACAGACAGGCTGTCAACCTTATATGCTCTAATACAACCTTATATGAGACGTTCTGTCAAAGTGCTATGACTACATATCTACATTACGGGTTTCGCGCAGGTGCAATACGTTCTACCGACGTGCTCTGAATGTGTGACAGGGGCTTATAACTGGGGCGTTATTATCTCCATGAAAAATGGAGATATTGTTTTTGGTCTGTCTGTGTGTCTGTGTGTCTGTCTGTGTGTGTGTCTGTGTGTGTTTCCGCCAATAACTGGTGAGCATAACTTAAGAACGCCTTTATGGATGGTGATGATATTTGGTATGTAGGTAGGTCTTTGGAAGACAAAGGTCAAGGTCAAATCTGGGCCTCCTGGTGGCTGACCTTGGTACTGCAGCAGAACTTCCGGTTTTTGTATCTTTTGTCCTGAACATGCTTTGGTCTTGATTTTTTGGTGTCAGATAGCTTTTCCTGTCAGAAATAAGTGGTGTGGGTTTTGTCTACCTAGCAGCTTGTGCTGGAACTGCAGGAGGGGTTTTGGAGAAATCTTTAAGAGCAGATAAGTCCAGAAAGGAGCAATGTATTATCATGATTTTTAGTATGTAGGTAGCTTACACAGAGATGTACATAATTAAATGCAAATTATGCAAATGAGGACTTCATTTGCATAATTAATGAGGAAATTCTGTAAATCCAGTGTTTTACATTATAGGATTTTCATACATGTAATGTGTATAATCTATTGCAAGTAGAATATCAACAGATACCAATTATGCAAATATGAACCTCATTTGCATAATTGATCCGAAACTTCTATGATTCCTTAGTGGTAGATGATGGGAATTTAATACTTGTGACATGTGAAAGTTAGTTGAAAGTTTACAACACCATGCATATATCATGTTAATGTAGAGGTCATTTGCATGATTTATGATAACATGTTAAAATGAAACATTGCCAAAGGATCAAATATATGTTATTTGTGTTGAGGAAACCATATTTCATGGAGATATGAGGTCTCCGAATTCTTGTTCAGGCCTTGCATTTTAAGGAATAAAACAAACGAGATCATTCCGTTCTAACAACCCCTCTCCCTCTACTCTTCTTACAGATTTCTGGACAAACGCTATGTAGTGTTCGGAAAGGTTTTGCAAGGAATGGTGAGTTGGAAAAATACGTTTCATTTCATAAAAGTGGATACAGGGTTATAAAAGGTGTAGGTAGATGTTTGTATAACTGGATTCGAGGCATTGGAAATAAACTATCATCATCATCGATGCGTCATGTCAGTACATTGTACATGTAGCTGTGTGTATACTGATATGTGGGGATAATCTATCTATGCACAGTGATCAAAAAGAATTTATTTAGTTTTTTATCTCCTAATAGTCTGTGGTGAAGAAGATTGCGGATGTGAAGGTGGACGCCTGGGACAGACCGGAGAAGCTGGTCCGGGTCACCAGCTGTGGCGTGGAGATCGTCAGCCCCTACGGCTACAGGGACTCCGAGAGCAGGGCAGAGCTGTGACGCAAGGGGGCGCTGCTGATCCATGCACTTTAGTCGATCGTGTTTTCACTATTTTCTTTCATAGTCACCAGCATTATCGTCTCATCTAGTCACATTTTTCTATCAAAACAGTAACATTATTCGTTTGGTTAAGTTGCCAGTAAAGGTAGCTCCTTTCTAGTGAGATAATGCTTATACTAGTGTTACACTGATACCTACATGTACATGCACATTTTCACGAACACAAACAAACAGACATTGACACCTTCAACACAAATACACTGAGAAAAGCTAATTTAAAACTTGGGATGTGACATGGGAAGGGAATACTTTACACGGTTTTGGACCTATTATTACACTTGGATTAGTTACTAATATTGCAGCGAATAAATGTACACATTTTTACACACACACACGTCTATTGCACTAACTGATACATATAGACTTCAGACAGCTACACGTTTGAGCAACACGCATCAAACCCATGTTTTTCACATGCATATGTACGTATGTAAGCACAACTTACAAACACACATACACATAGACACACCCACACCCACATACAACGCACACAAACATGAACACACACACACACACACACGCATGCACGCCCACACACACACACACGCCCACACACACACACACACGCACACACACACACACATACACACACACACAAACACACACACGCCCCCCCACACACACACGCACGCACACACACACATACAATTATACATAATGTCCACACACTCACACACAGAGAGAGATACGCACCCACACCCACATGCACGCACGAAAATATAAATACACACACACACACACACACACACACACACACACACACACATACACACACACACACACACACACACACACACACATATACAATCACTCACTCACTCACTCACTCACTCACTCACTCACTCACACACACTCTCTCATACACACATTCAAGATCACGCACACAGGTACCAAACACACAAACGCACACACTACAGTGACAAATTCACATACATACATACATGCATACATGTACTCAACTAGAAACACACCATGCACGCATAATATCATATACAGGCACGCATATATTTTGTACACACACAGTGCATACATGTACATGTAAACACACACACACACTTCGCACCAACCAACACAGTGACAACAACTACTAACATACATAAAAGCATGCATACACACATGCTCACACCTACATAAACATAAGCGCATACACATACATGTAAACACACACACACACACACACACACACACACAACACGCTTGGGCATATATACACACACGCACACACATACACATACATACACACGCATATACATACACACAAACATACACGCACACATACACGCACACACATACACACACACACACAAACACACACAAACGCATACACGCACACACATACACACACACACACAAACACACACAAACGCACACACACACACACACACACACACACCATTTTCTGTTTAAGAATGATTTTTTTTCTTCCTATTCACAGTTCACTGTCATTAAAACGTATGAAACATTTGATTTTGTCAAATTCCTGTGCTGTTTTTACCATAATATTCGGTCACAAGAAAACACCAACAGGTCGCCTGCACTCACTGTTTCCACTCTTGATGGGAAATTCGATTAGAGAACCAACTCTCCCCTCGGGAAGTTACGCTGCCATGATTACATTTACCCTAAGAGCCCCTCCATCGGCAGAGACTATTTGATTAGGTAGAGCCTATTCATCATATGAGAGGCAACAGACGGGGGTTCGGTTAAGCCCCCGTCACGCATAGCCGAATATGGCCTCCCGAAGACTGCCGAACTCCCCCCAACCATAGTTAGGAGTAGGTCGGGAGCAAGGTTGAGTGTGGTTGTATGGCGGTAGGCGAGGTCGGCTACTGTTCGGCTGCGCCAGCTGAATGTTTCAAAATGTTTGAAACATTCGGGTGCTGACGGGAGGTTTGGCCATGGTTGGTTGGTGTCCAGGAGTAGGTCAGCAGTGTTCGAGGGGTTCAAATTTGACACAAATTCAACTCAAATTCGATTCCTATAGAAAGGTAGGCGTGGCCTAAATCTGGTCAGACTGCTCCTGAACTTCAGTCAACCTTTGTTGGTTGGTGGTCGGGGGAAGGTTCTGAATGTGTGACAGGGGCTTTCTGAATAAACATTATCACAGAGAACAAACATACCACATAGAAGGAGAAAGTAAAAATTGTATAACACAAACATACGACATGTAGTGAGTGTACGTAATGTCGAATGACATTTTCTTTAGTCTTGAATCTATCTTTACAAAGAACTTATTATACATGTGATTGCGGGTATGACAACCCTCAAATTGTTTTTAATAATTCCTTGAGGGACAATTATCTTCAGATTTATGGGTGTAAAGTAGATATTGAAGACCAAGACATAAAATTGCGACGTTATGCAAAACGTATTAAAATATGATTTCTTCGGATTTTACTGAGATGAGTCAGAATACGGAAGAGATCCAATGGTCTGAAAAATATCTGTAAAAGGCATCTAATGCAATTTCAGGGCGGCAAAACAACAAAAATATTTTCTGGATGAGGGAATATGTCTGATATTAACATTTACTGCCATTTATTCGTACATTTTCTTCATCATGTCATACTTGAAGTGTTTGAAATAGCCAAAATAAGCTACGTGAGGAGTTCCTTTATTTTTGGCACCATCAGTACATAACTAGAACCAGCCTACGATACGAAACAAGCAACTGTTTTCCGTCAGCGACATCGCATTTTTTGCCTCACAGATATCAGTATGCTATGGTATATGGTTGATTCAACTTACTACATTAAAAGAATGATCATGAAAATTGACTTCGAAAATCCAGTTTTGCCGCCCCGAAATTGTATTGGATGCCTTTAGGTACAGGCACAGTACATCTGTACGCAAAACACACTAATCTGACCAGAGTCAACACAGCGTTGTTGTCTTTCTCCCCTACGTGATGGTCAGGGCGCGGTCGTACGACCGTCGTACGATCGCAAACTGAGGGGATTCTTGGGATAGTCGTGCATGCGTTGTACGAAATGCAGCTGTCTTGGTATCGAAAGGATAGTATTAGATCCTTGTCGGCGGTTAATTCTATCACAGCCTGCTCAAAAATACCACGGCATCAAGATCGTACGACAACGTACGACCACTCCCTTACATACCTCTGCGTGTTGATATACGACCTAGGAGGTTTGCGATTCTCAGAGGTCATTGCGAACATTATCATTTACTGTTCTTTACTGTAATTTTATTTCTATATCAATGAGACGCTTGTCACGGGTCAAATGTCATCACTATTTCGGGTCATTGGAGTATGATAAGATATGTTGAGACTGTATTTGCGCAACCCTGACTTAAAGGCATCCAATGCAATTTCAGGGCGGCAAAACTGGATTTCCATTCTTTTAATGTAGTAATTTGAATCAACCCTATTCTATAATAGCATACTGATATCTGATAGGCAATAATGCGATGACGCTAACGGAAAACGGTTGCTTGTTTCGTATCGTAGGCTGGTTCTAGTTATTTATTGGTGGTACCAAAAAATACAGGGACTCCTCACATGGCTTTTATGGGGTTATTTTGAACTCTTAAAGTATGAAATGATGACGAAAATGTGTTAAGAAATGGCAGCAAATGTCAATATCAGACAGATTTCCCATCCAGAATATTTTTCGTATTGCCGCCCAGAAACTGTTTTGGATGCCTTTAACTTTCTCTTTAAGAGTCTTAACTGGTTTTCTTGAGTACATTTGGAATCCAAAGAAGCATTGTTTTTTTTTATTCAACACATAAACATTGATAGCGTTGTTGCATATCAGTTATCACATAGATTTTCCAAGGATTTCTATATGTACATCTTTACTAGACTAAGTATAACTCGTTACACCCCCTGTCACATTACCAAATATGGCCTCCTGAACACTTACGAACTCCCCCAACCATGGGTAGGACTAGTTCGGGAGCAAGGTCGGCTGTGGTTGGTTGGTGTTCGGCTAGGTTGGCTACTGTTCGGCTGCACCAGCCGAATCATTTCAAAATGTTTAAAACATTCGTGTGTGGACGGGAGGTTCGGCCATGGTTGGCTGGTGGCTGACTGGAGTTCGGGTGTAGGTCAGGGTGACTCAAATTCTACTCAAACTCGATTCGATTCATGTAGAAAGGTAGGCGTGGCCTAGGTCTGGTTAGACTGCTCCCGAACTTTAGCCAACCTTGGTCGGCTGGTGTTCGGGGGAAGGTTTTGAATGTGTGACAAGGACTTACGGTACGATTGGCCTTGGTCTTTCACCCCATTTGCACTAATGACATCGCTCATTGCCAAGACTCATTAGTGAAAACAATTGTCAGAATTATCTTAATTCCAGTCAACAGACCAGACGATAGAAGGTCGTCAGATAGCGTCTATTTACGAATATGACCTCTGTGACCGAGAAATAAGATTCCAGTCTTTCCTTCTTGGCGCCACTTTTTGGTGGAGACGACTGATTTATAGAAGCGTGTGGACCTTATGCGTGTTGTGTGCACTGGCTGTCTTCAATAACAGTGTGTATGCAATGAGCCTCATTGGAGCACGTCGGCAGAACGTACTGCGCCTGAGCAAAACCCTGATTTTTCACGTTTTTCGTTGGATGTTTGGTCAACCGTGCATCGAAATTTTGCCTGTTGCAGACTATATCTCTTCATACAACATCTGAAAACTACAGACAGGCTGGCAACCTTATATGCTCTAATAAAACCTTATATGAGACGTTCTGCCAAAGTGCTATGCAATACATTACGGGTTTCGCGCAGGTGCAGTACGTTCTGCCGACGTGTTCCTCCTTGGTATGTGTGTAAAGCCCCTGTCACACACATAGAACCTTCCCCCGAACACCATCTGACCAAGGTTGGCTGAAGTTTAGGAGCAGTCTGACCAGATTTAGGCCACGCCTACCTTTCGATACGAATCGAATCATATTTGAGTTAAATTTAAGTAAAATTTGACTGCCAACCACGCCCGACCACTGGCGACCTACTCCCAACCACCAGTCAACCAGTCCCCAACCATGGCCCAACCTCCTGTCCACTCCTGAATGTTTGAAACATTTTAAAACGTTGTTCTGGCGTAGCCGGACAACAGCCAACCTTGCTCCCATGGCATGGGGGAGTTTGGCAGTGTTCGGGAGGCCATATACGGCTATTTGTGACGTGGGCTTAACAGTTCGTCTTACAAAACAACGTATTGACGATCCTTAGACAAGGTAAGGGAAACTAAAATGACGAAGACTTACTGACATTTTTTGTCAATGTATAACGTGACAAGAATGGTGTCTGAGTTCTATCCATAATATTTCATAATTTGCTCTGTAATTTGACAAAAAATTTCGGTAGGTGGAAGAGAATAATAACGCTTTATTTTCAAACGTGTAATGTTGAAATTCTGATACTCTATCAAGAATAATCCTGTATCTAATCATATCAGGTTCACATCGTTCCGCGTGTTTTCTGTGGTAGCCACGCTCAGATTTCACGTGATGTTTGTAATACTTAGCTGACCGTGACCCGGTACGTGTTGATGGCCCCATTTCCCCTTTCAGACCCTCCGTGTTGTTGAAACGAGACTCCCCCTGGTCCTTCCCGCCACCTGCAGGTCCGACCTGCAACGTCACGTTCGCAGCAAAAACTGTCGTGCAACGCTCCTGTCAATCATTCACGTCTTCCCGCCAAATAAACGGTCCTGTGCCTAACCGTGGGTATCTCTCCGCGGTCCGTACTGTCCGTTGAAGGAAAGCGGACGTCAGAGAAGTGCTCTACGGAAAGATCGTTCCCAGGCCTTTCATCGGTAGGACTCCTGGCGGGTAAGTACCCATAGTTAACAGTCAGGACTCAGGTGGTCTAGATCTGTGGGGGAGGGCTTCTCTGCGTATAGGCTGTGCCATAACTGAGGACAAGAGGGGCTCTTAAACGGTGACGTCGACTGATGATGTAGTATGATAGCGTTGTTGTCTCCGGCTGAAGCGAAAGAAAGGTAGGTACGAGTTTGGAATATTAACCTCGTTACCTTGTTAGCGGTACATGTACATGGCGACGTCCTGACTCCTAAATCGTGCCTAGCTACTAGTAGGTCTTTGCAGATCAGAAGAAAGCTTTTAGACACGATGTCTAGAAACGTGCGCATACTCCAGATGTGGCGTGTGCCCACTGAGGAGATTCTAACCGGTAAATTGAGGGCAAATTAGTACAAGCCTCTCCCCCCTCCCAAACTCGGATATACAGTCGGGCTGGGTTGACGTTTTCCAGCAAGTGCAATTGCGTGGGCAAACCCGGATTTGACATGAGAAAACTGGTTTTATCAGTATAGCTGTCCTGAATTTTTTAAAACCATATCCTGCGGCGCCATATGGTGGAATGAGTGGTTAACAGCCCTGTGTATGGGAAGTTGGTACCACCCGCGGGCGACGACAGCACAGAGCGGGGGCCGTGACTACAGTCATCCCCCTGTTTATCCACGTGTCTAGACGAGAAAATAATGGCAGGAAAATGACGCAGAGATATTCTCCAAGCAGAGGTTTAGGTTTGGGCGTATTTGTGACGTGTTTTAAGGCGTTTTATCGGGCTTTTTGTATTGGTATTTTTTTTTAACGCCAGCCAAAAATACGGGTGGCGTATTCGATACTGCGCTACCAATGATACTGTCTAGCCAATTTGATACTGCCTTGCAGCCACAAAAAAAAATCTGCTTAGAGATTAACGCATATATGCTTTCGAAAGCTTTTGTGCTTTGCACGTTTCTTTATAGTAGACACACATGCATAGACGTAACAATTGTACCTTGAACAGATCCGTATGTCATGGAGGGTTCAATTCAGATATCCGTAAGAAGTATACTGTACTCAAACAAAATGGTCTTCCTGATGTTTCACTACCATTACTGTGCTGAGTGAGATATACAAGAGAGAATTATTAATAACATGAACACAATTTAGGTTTTATCAGATGCGCCATACATGTAGCTGAGCGTACACTTAACCACCTACGTTGTGCTATTTGTGAGTTATCGTCTTGCTTTGATTGCCTACGCGCAAGGGAATGACTAAACAGAGACTGCATTGTCTTCCTGTGTGAATGTGGGCACGAAGAAACCTGCCTGTGTGTATAGACAGTTTTCAAGACGCTTACCTTTACTTTTATCTGTATTCGAGAGGTGTGCGGTTAGTAAAAGGCTCACCTGTTTGAGGCAGGTATTTGGACAGGTGTGGTACTTTTACATATACGGTCCTTTGTCTGTTCGACTGCTGATGGGTCTGATGTTGGACATATTGAGACAATTCTTCTTTTTTTTCAATATCTCTCTTGGATTGTCAGGACATGATCTTAAAGCTGATATTAGTGCCTGAAAGAACGGTGGATATAGAAAGCAGTTAGTTGCGAAATTTTCGCCACTGACGCCCCTGGTACGCGAAGCCAAAAATGGCCTCCGGAACACTGCCGAACTCCCCCCAACCATGGTTAGGAGTAGGTCGGGAGCAAGGTCGGCTGTGGTTGGCTGGTGTTCGGCGAGGTCGGCTATTGTTTGGCTGCGCCAGCCAAATGTTTCAAAACGTTTAAAACATTCGGGTGTGGATGGGAGGTTCGGTCATAGTTGGCTGCTGGTTGGCTGGTGTTCGGAAGTAGGTGGGGGTTGGCCGTCAAATTTGACTCCAATTAAACTCAAATTTGAGTCGATTCGCATCGAAATTTTAGGCGTGGCCTAAATCTGGTCAGACTGCTCCCGAACTTCAGGCGGCTAACCTTGGTTGGTTGGTGTTCGGGGGAAGGTTCTGAATGTGTGACAGGGGCTTTAAGAAAAAGCGTCGTATGATAGAACTCTACAGTAGAGCCAACTTGAAAGCATCGGACGGAAAAGTCTACATGTTGTTCAGACACAAATAGAACAGCCCAATGTGCAAACGGTGGAAGGGAAGAAAACAGGTCCACATCGTTAATTTGCTTGTTCTGGTCAAACGGTCGGAAACTTCGCATACAGACCACAGGGTCAAGGGGTCAGTCCGGCCTGTCCACACATGTCGGCTCTGACCACAGGACGTGGTCTGTGGACTGTGACTACTGGACACCGCCTTTAGGCGTAACACACTAGTATTATACAGTACGTACAAGCTGTGTAAGACCGGACTGTAAGGTCTGAAACACTCACAGCGGAACCCATACTTGTCGATAAGTGTGGTGGGTTCTTAAGCGTGCTTGAGGTGTGGCTCTCCTCAAATCATGTGGGAGGAAATGTTCTCCAGTGTTGACAAATATGGGATAAATAAATACAGCTATGGGACTGGTGAGGTGAGGTTGACAAATAACAAGAACCAACGGAAACAGAAGAGACAGTCCTAAATCTGCATGGTTTTTTTTTACATATTGAAACTCATTTATTCTTTCTTTCATTAGACCTCATTTATTCACATTGATTCACATTGATTAGCAGCCATATGCATTGTTGGCTGAATTGCACAAGTGATTACATATTTTAAAAGAACTTGCAAGAGATATACATTAAAAAGGACAACATTGACGATTAACAATTAAATAGATTTAAAATTTGTAGGTCGGTCCATTAAGAACAGAGGCGGACTACTATTTACGAGTCTTGGTTACTGAGGCTTATTGCCTGGAACAGAAAAGATTTCCTTAGTCTTTCTGTTCTGAACTTCGGCATGGTGATGTTGTTTCCATTTCTCAGGGACCGCCGTGTGCTCTGGTCTCTGTCGTAGGGCATCAAAGAATGCAAAGGGTGGCTGACATCTTGCATTTGCTTGAGCAGAGTTTTTGCTGCAGTTTCCCGTCTGTCCTGGAGGGTGGAGAAGGGGGTTGTTTGGGAACTGTTGCCATGGTGAGGCTCATGCCTTGTGATTGAACCTCAGTTTAAACTTTTATCCCTACTGAGTACTCGTAGTTATCAGTTAAAGGATCAAGGAAGATTTGAAAGTGGGGGTGGGTGCTGCTGCTGTATTGTTTGCAATGTTTGAACCATTGTTTATTCATGAGAAGCTCAAATCGGCCTGCAGGTCGCTTTTCATTGAGGTCGTGAGGGAAGAGGTCAGGGTCAGACAAAATATATAATAGATACAGTTTACATCAGTCCTATTCACATATCAAAGTTGAGGAAAAAGGAGATGTTTTTCAGCAATTGGTTCGTCGTCATGATTCCAGCCATTTCCTAGAACTCATACGGAATCCACAGCGCTCTTGTGAAGTACGGAAGTATATATGACTTGTTCACCTTTGTGAATACCTTGTTAACATGTTATCTTAATAGGGGAGTACTAGTCGTGGTGGTAATTGGGTGTAACACCAGCAACAAGTGTCTGTTATTTGACTGGAACGACGTGGACTGAGAATATGCCTTATGATTTTGATTATTTGTTTTTGGTTGATCTGTTTTGTTTGATACGATTGATTACTTGTACCTTCTGTTCGCATTTTCTTATTGTCACTACGTTTAATTATTTG